>VWZZ01000199.1:423897-496460 GCA_013399095.1 Psophia crepitans
AGCAGCGCCTCCCGCCGCGGGCCGGCCCCACGCAGCGCCGCGGCCGGCGGCGGGTTGCGATCCAGCGCCAGCAGGTTGCCCAGGTCGAACTCCAGTTCCAGCTCCTTCTCCACGGCGATGCTCCGCCGCTTCTCCGCCTCCTGCTCCTCGGCTGCCGCCAGCACCTCCTCCACCCGCACAGCCGCCATGGCGGTGGGCACACCGGGCCCGGTCGGGCCGGGCCGCTCTCCGCACGTGGGGAGCAACTCCCACCGCCGCTTCCCGGAAGTGCGGCAGAGGCCTTCCGGTTCATCACGCCGGAAGCGCGCCTCCGCGCCCGGAAGAGCAGAGCCAAGGAGGCCCCGCCCCACGGTGGGGGCTCGGCGCGCTGCCTGCCGGGAGCTGTAGTCCGGCCTGCGCCGGCCCGGGGGCCGCGGAGTGGACAGGGAGTCGCAGCCCCTCCCGGGGCCGTCTCCCGGCCACCGGAGCGTCCCTGCGCCCCAAGGCCTCTCGGGCCCTGTCAGCGGACGGCCGCGAGTCATGGGCAGGCGCTTCCAATGAACCCACGGCAACGCGCCGGCACAGCCCCGGAGCCGGCCCCCGCCACCGCCGCGAGTGGTGCCGAGGCGGGAAACGCGTGGCGGGGGCCGCGTGTGAAGGGGGGGAGGCCAGCGGCTGAGGGACGTGGCCACCGCGGAGCCGGCAAGGCCGGGCTCTGCCGTGACATTCACGCGTTGGGCAGGTGTAACGCTGAGAAACAGTAACCTTGGGGCGGGGGGGGGGCTGGGGTTTGGTTTCGGTAGCGCGTCGTTCTGTCTGACAGTCATTGCTGGACTGAATTCACGTCCCGCATTGCAGCCCCACAGAGACCGGCCCGGGGCCTGGGGGCAGGTCCCCCGGCGGAAAAGGCGGCGGGAAGAGCGGCTGGGAAGCAGCTGCCGCCCGCAGATGCCTCACCAGGGTAATGTTAATGAGGTGATGGGGCGAGACAGCGCACCCGAAGGGCAGCTGGGTCAGAGGCACCCCTGCGCTATTTTTAAACAAGTGACCTATGGGAGAACCCTTTTGCAGCGGTACGGCGATTCGGCTTGTGTAGCCGTGACATTTTGGGCTGATCCCTGGCGCCCTAAAAACAAGCTCAGGATAGCACATAACTGCAGCCAGGGAAAGTGAAGGGAGTTTTTATACTAGGTACAATTTTCTGGTAAGTTATGTCACGTCTCTGCCTTTACACTGTATTTGGAGTGATGGAAATGATTGTATCATGCCACAGCAGTATTGTTGGAATAAAAATAAAATGCCAGCCTCGTAAAATGAAGACAAATAACCGATTCTCAAATTCTAATGCCTAGCATATCACAACATACTTTGTAAGCCTCAGTATGATAAAGTTTTTTTGTTTGTTTGTTTGTTTTTTCAAGTCAACAGATCTGGGCGTGATTTGTGTCCTATGGAGCTGGCGAGTCCCTGTGCGTTTAAACTCGGGCTGGATGGCATAGACTGCTTTCCTGTTTACCACAAGATGGCATTGCATTGGATAATACTGTGTTCCGTGTCTTGGATAGCTCATACTTTCACCTAGAATTACAGATAAAATTAACTTTAAAGACAGGTCTTTGCAGAGATGCACATGCACTATTTAGATTTAGCCATAAATTTATACTTTTAAACTGCAAGATCCACTTTTTCACCAGTCTGGTCAATACCTGTACGCTGATCCCTGTACTGTCCTGTTTTATCCTTCAGCTGCTAACCCTTTGAGTTCTTTTGGTTTATATTTGTACAAAGCCCAGAAGCCTTCGGGCTGGGACTGAGAGGACATAACTGGTAATATCAATTGTACTTCCAAAGTTGCTTTGAGTATTAATGTTTACTGGATGTCACTGGAATAGCAGAAGGAGTGCATGGTGAGAATTGGTCTCCTTTTTTTACCTGATAGCGTGAACCTGCTAAGAAAGGGAAAAAAGAATCTCAGAAGGTAAAAATTAATTGCTGGCAACTGCTGTGTAGAGCTGAATTCCAGCCTTTTTTTGTATTCCAGAAATTGCCGTTTACTGTATGAGTAGTGCCAATGCAATAAATGGGACTGTTCAGTTACTCCATTGCCTCAGTGTTACTTTGCGGTAATAGTCTAGAAGCAGCACCTTTGTGATGACGGATTACTGACAGGAAGCTCTATACTTGGTCTCAGATGGAGTTCAAAGGTAAATTTTTTAATGGCCTTTTTTCTCCTTTTACTGATCTTTGTTGTGTTGCTGGAGGTAATGAGTCAGTCCTGTGTATTTAGTTGCTACATACGTGATTGAATAGCAGCAGTTATAACCAACAGAGGAAATCTGTAAATGCTTTTGCTTGGGGGTTTTTTACTGTTTATGAAAATCCCACCTTCAGTCTTTGAAACTTGTCACAAGTAATGTTACGACACCTTCTTAAAGCCATTTCCGTAGGTGCTTACAGAGAAATAATCTAAATACCATTTTAGAGAGTAATTCTGAAAGACTTCTTGCATCTTTTCAAGGATTCAGGCTTCTGAAGAACATGGGAGGAACCCTGGCTGCACTTATTACAAGCCTCACGCTGCTGTGCTTCCTGTGCCCACAGCACGATGTTGCCTGTTAGTGAAGCCCGACTACGACATCGTTAGTGCTGTACGTAGCGACAGTGTTTTATTCAGACAGGACGTTTCTGAGTTTGTGCTTTCACAGCGCGGTGGGGAACGTGGTAGTTGGAAGAATATTTGAGTGGATTTGTAAACCAAACAAGATTTGTAAATAGAGTGATGGATATTTTTGGAAACTATCCCATTGTGAGAAGTGAGTTTCTGAGATGCTGACTGTAGTAATCACAGCCACGCTTTAAGCTTGTAACTCCCATTGTAACTAGAGCTGAGAATTACAAGCAGGCACATGGCTTCCATTAAGTGAACAGGTGTGTGTGTACTGCTGAAAATTTGGGCTTTTGAAAAGATGAAAGGGTGATGTCAATGTTGAGTTCTAGAAATAGCTGTTAGGAAATGTATGTTTTTATTATCGCATGTTTGCTCCAGGTTCTTAATAGCCTTTTTCAGCAATTTTTTAAAGGATGAATTTTAGAAATGTTTGTTGATTTTGGTCATCTCTGCTTTGGGGTTCCTAGTTTTAGAATCTCAAATACGGCATTTCTCCCACTGCCGGTGGCTGGATTGGTGAGTGTTGACTTGACAGCAGTTATCCCTAACTTGTTGTGAGCACTTACAATCCATAGATACTGAAACAATTTCATCCTTACTCTCTCTGGGCCTGAGGTTCTCTACCACTTCAGTATGAGCGATAGTAATACGTAACTCGTGGGGGGTGTACGTGTGCGTAATTCCTTAGTGTTTGCTTACTTTCTTTACTGTGAGATGATCAGACAGAAATTGGATGCTGTGGCACAGTGCAGGCTTTCTATGGGGGAAGGAAGGCTGTAGGGCTTGAGGTTGTTTTTTGTTAACCGCAGTTCAGGTCTGCATTAAAAACATCAGGTGACAAACGGGAATTTGCAGAAACACTTATCCAAAAGATAGCACAGTGCAGTGTGTACGTGATGCACCAAAAGACCTACAGCACCAATGTAATACACTGTTGATTTTGTTTTTCTGTTGGAAAAGAATAAGGAGTTATCCCGCTTAACTTTTATTTTTGTAGTTTCTGTTCAGCTGGGCTACAGCTTTAAGTTTGTGTTTGATAGGAACTGTTCTAATGCTCAGGATTCGTGTCTCACTGTTGGTGATACCATTAACGTAGATTTACTCTTCAAACTTTTGCCAATTACCTCTGGATGGCAGTAGATGTAGTTACAAGATGATTCAGCCAATTCATAAGCCTGCTGTGAGAATCATTATGAAGAACACTTTTATCAGGAAAACCCAAAGTGCTGGTAATTTTGGCAAATAGTAGTACCCTTAAAATACCCCCACTGTCTCCGAATCATTCCTTTCCACCGGCTTTGTTCAGTACAGTTTGAAGTAAAAATCTATGTTGCAGGATTTCTTCCTGTGGGGGAGAAGTTGTTTGCTCACTGAAGCTAAATTAATTACGATAGTTTGTAGACCAAATTCTGCTTCCCGATACATTTTTTACGCCTGTAAAATGTATTTCATGTATTTCAGCATGTTTATTTCCTGGGATGTACATGTGCTTTTGCAGTCCAAATAATGAAGCATCGGAATGAAAATTTGGCTAAGCAAAGACCCTTTCCTATTCATTAGTCCACATAATGTGAAAAAAAAAATGTCCGTAAGGAATAAAGCAATTGCAAAGACCCAAGCCACGAGCTTTTATCAAATACCAGGACTGACTTCAGCAATATAACAAAATATGCCTGGTGGCCACAGTTTTTACTATTTAAGAAAGAGTTGAGTTACTCATTGCAGGTAACAAGTGGTTCCTTCTCATGGTTTCATCAGTGTAAGGTCTTACTAGAAAAGCAGTAAGGGGCACGCTTAATTCTAAGCAAGTTCTCTTGGTGCTGATATTATCTGTGCTCACACGCTTAAAAACATTTCTGGTTGGTGTGTAAATGAGCAGGGTTACATTTCCTGTCCAAAGATTTAGAGTGATTTTTTAACAGAGTGCTGTATTTGTGAAAACCCACGAAGATGAAACTCGGGAGGCTGTGGATCTACTTCCAAAACCTAAGACTGGGTAGCTGGGAACGCAGTTGCAAGTGGGTGCTAAATAGAGCCTGGTTTTTGGTTCAGAAGCCAGAACACAGATAGCTGGTCAGATAACGGGGAGATTTGGATGACTGCAGGCATTGTGGAAAGTGATTGGTAGACCGTAATCTATTTTGATCAGTCAACTGTCTGTGACTGTGTGGTTTCACTGAACTGATTTTGGGTAAACAAAACAAAGCTAAGCTAATTTGAGGCCTTCCCAAGTGCTTGATGCCTATCTTGCTGTGCATTAGGGAATCAGGCTGGAAACAGACTGTGATGTGGTTTGCTTTTTTATGAGCTTTACAGTGACCTGATTTTTGTGAGAAAGTTTTCTTTTAGCATGGTCTTAATATTAGAAACACCAGCAGTGGTGTGGCTTGGTTTTGTTAGGAGAATTTAAGGAACAGAGTGAGAACTTCATCAGACAGTGATGAAGAATCATCACTGGCATCAGAATGGCAACATAGTAACGTGTTCTTTTTCCAGGGTCAGTCCTTCTTATCACCTGTCTAGAGTAGACCTACTTTTTAGTGTAAGATTTCTTCTACAAGTTTAAAAAAAAGCCAGTGAACACATTTCCTTCTTTTAGAAGAAATCTGTCATGCACAGAGATTCACCCTTGATTAAGTCTACATTTACAACCAGAAGAACAGAAACAGTTCCTCTGTTCTTGGATTGGGTTCGTGGTTGGAAACGTCTCCAACGTTGGGAGCAAGATGGAACATGTAGGTCTTCATCAGTGACACAAAGGATGTACCGTAGTCACAGTCACTACTAATATTTATTTTTTTTTTAACAGAAGGACACAAGATAAACCAAATGGCGCAAGAAGTTTGGTACACTGAATCTGAGAGTAGGGTAAATCTCTGTATGTCTGCTGAGAATGACCGTGCCAGCTCCAATATTCTAATGGTTTTCTGAGTCAGAAGCCATCCATTTTCCAGCAGTGGCCTTAGAAGAGGCTTCTAAGGACATGTTTTCAGTAGGAAATCTCAGCCTTTTACATGCATGTACCAATACTGCATGTATGTGATCTTTGCTAAAGCAAAAAGGATGAGACCTGGTCTCAAACCAAGACAATAGAATGCATTTAGGACCATGGTTCTTCAGTGACTTATTAGGGAACTTTAAACCTGAAGCTAGGCATAGATCTAAGCATCATTTCCTACACACACCACAACCGCTTGAATCTTCTCCCAGCCTTTGCTGCGTGACATGGCGATGTATGGTGAAGTGCTGCTTGCCAAAGGTGTCTTCAAAGTCTTGGCACTACTTAACTGTCAGCAAGGAAAAGGCTCCCTGAGCCCACTTTGTAACCTTTTATCTTCCACATTTCCATTCATCAGTCAGGGTGGAATTTTGTCCTCAGTGTGTTTTCAGACTATCTTGTTCTTAAAGCTACCTTTGACACTGTTGTGATGAAATACATGTTGAAGGCAGTGTGATGAGGAGTGGGGAATGTACATGCAGGTCTTGCCACGAAGCAGCGAAAGTGTTTGTGTGTGCAACTCTGCCTCCCCCAAGCTACTTTGATAATGTACGCTGTAGGTGTCCAAGTAAAAGATACTAAGTGCTGTGCTTCAAATTTGATGTTTCAATTACATCGCTTACAGTCACTTCAAGGTCTTGCTAACACCTTTTCAGTTGACAGTTATCAATGAAAGGGGGAAAAAGTCTTGGTTTAGATCTTTTTGTACACAGGAATATGGCACTTTATAGGTTCAATCCAAGATATTAGGGAGGTTTTCAGCCACACATAAACACAGGTGACTCACATGAGACAAGAATCATCTGTAAACTTGTATGAGCTTGTACCTAGGATGTATGTTGTGGTTCAGAGTAAATAGGGGAATTTCTGTTAAACAAATATTTTCCATTATGAATGTCATACAGCCTAAGGCTGTGACTCTACGTCATTACCCAGTGACAACAGATTTGGTTAAAATAGTTCTTGCACTGAAAAAGAAGTTCTAGAGATTAACACAGTCAATTCACAGGTTTTAGACCATGCTCACAAGGTAGCTGAATCGGCATAGCTGAGGGAGGCAGCTTCTGGGGTGGGGTGGGAGTGTGAATGCGTGGCTAGGCATTTGAGAGGGAAGAGCAATCTCTCAGGCTGGCTTTGTCCTTGAGGAAGTTAGCCACAGCTTCTCTCACAAGCAAGGATAGCTTCCCTTGGAGGAGCGGTCGTGGTTTATGCCCACAGCAGCCTACCCAACCTCTTCTTGAAGAAGTCAGTCTTGTAAAGGTGGCATAACTGCTCATAGCAGCAGATCTCTCTCAGAACTGCTCCTGCAGCAACCAGAGCTCACGGCCTGGTGCACTAAGGGAAACTTGGTGTTACCTTATTACAGTATACTGTAAAGTAAACCAGTTGCTACGTGGGTCTATCAGTCATTCCTGCAAAGGGTTTGGAAGCTCTCAGAGGGGTGGTGGTGGGGGATAACTGGGAGCAGGAATGACGTCGGCTGTCACAAGGTAACCTCCCTGCCACTGCTGAATCAGCCCTCAGAGCTGGGGCATGAAATTCCCTGTCCTAATCTGCAGTCAGAGCTCTTGGGTCCTCAGAGGGGATGAGATGCTCCGAGCTGTTCAGAGCCTCCCTTGTGCTGCCACAAAACCAAATCAGCTGTTCTGCACAGTGCATCCTTACTCTTTTACTTTTCTGCAGCGTGCCTCTGTTTGTCAGCTGCTGCACTACAGGAAGAGGGGTAAACCTGTAAAATGGGATAGAATCTCCGTTTCCAGAATCCTTCTACAGGCACTGTGGGAACTGCTCAGCCTGTAATTTTCCTCAGTTACTGAGAAAATTTTAAGGCAGCGGCAGGGCAATTCTGTGTGTAGCAGTACTTAGGAGCAATGGAACATATTTACTTAGTTCTGTATCTGAAACTGTTCTTCATAGTCTCTGCTCTACCCTGATCATGTCCATTAGTATTTCTAATTATTTCTGTGATGCACTGAGCTTGAATTCCCCTGATTTGTGGGGCAACGATGGTCTAGTCCTCAGCCTGTCTCTGGACGAGTTTGTTGGTGGACAGAAGAGCTGTGTGCTGTGCCGAGGTGTGTCAGAGCCTGTGTTTCTCGTGCAGGTTTACAGAGCACTCCTGGGGACCTGGATAAAGTATCCACTAAGTTGTGTGAGTAAGCCAGGCTTAACGTTCCTGTAATGCACTAATATAAATGGCGCGGTAGCTTTGAATGGTGCGGTAAGTGGGTGAAGCAGGTGGTGGTAAGTTTGAGAAAGAGTTGATGGTAAATTTGAGAAATAGTTGAGTTGTGAATTAAGCCTATGACTCAACCCTTATTGATGTTACCAGTCAATTAGAGGATCGTGGAAAATCCCAGCTGTACATTTGGTGTGGGCAGTGTTACGTATTGGGAAGCAATTGCTTTTCACTCACTTGGTAAGGCCTTTCCTGGGCTTTGTGTCCTACATCAATGAAAATACAGACATCTACAATTGGAGAAAGCAGAGGAAAAAAGAGCAAAGCTAAGTGGAAAAATACTTCATAAATGGTTTTAGAGGATCGGTAGGGAAGAAGGACGAAAGCAACATCTCTTTAAATGAATGGTTTGAATGATTGCAGCGTCTCCTTCAATCCAATTTACTCAAGCTGTGCAAAACAGCTCTAGATAAGGCATATTCTCATTATGGTTTCGCTGGTTAGAGAAAGAAAAAAACCTCCCTGTGAATGGTTTAGGACTGGACTGAGAATATTCACAGATCTTGGGAGATGCTCTTGGTCAGGCTATGAGTTACTATGACGGAAACATCTGACACTAAGCCTGTGTCTTCTAAATAAACCCTCTAAACTCAAACAAGTTGAACAAAAAGAAAAGTAGATGGATTATATCAAATATATTAGTTGCTAAAAAGACTGGATTAAAAATTCAAAGATTTGTGTTCATCATTTCAGTGAGTTCAGCAAGTCTTCAAGGTGGCATGAGATCTCTCTTTTACATGTAGGAAAAATGCACTTTGACTGCAATATTAGCTACTGTCCTTTGGAAAAAAATCTTGCTTTTAAACCTTCACATTTGAGTTTGCATTTTCCATGTAAATTACACTATTTTAACATTACATGAATATATAGAAATAAAATATGCTTGCAAATCTGCCTTCCTACCTACCTTCAGCTACCTTCCATTTGTTTTGCAAGCTAACTGCCTGCATTTTCCTTTGTTTGGATTTTGAAGTTTAAACCCAGGCAGATAAAAGTAAGCATGAATTTAAGAACCTTATGAGCTAGAGCTTTGATCCCTTCCTTTTAGAAACCCACAATTTATTTTTTTTTTGTAGATCTTTGCTGAGATGCAATCAAACAGGACACAGGCTGTGATTCTGAGTTGGTTTCATTATAATTTTGGAAAATTCAACAGATTGTTGCAAACTTGCTCTTTGCAAAATGCCCAAATGTACAAGTCCCTGAAATCACTTGAAATACTTCTTCATTCTGCTGTCTTTCAGGGTGGTACCATGACAATTTTTAAGGAAAAACTGCTTTCAGATTATGCTTCTGTCTCAAAAAGGAATAGGATGATGGACCTTTCAGAGTTGGGAAGACACATTTTAACTTCAGATCTTTAGCAAACTTCTGCTGTAGCATCACTAAAATCATGTCATTGTATTACTGTTTGTGTTAGGATCGAAAGGAGCCAAATTAGCCAGGTTTTCGGTGGGTTGTGGGCAGTGAGTGGGACCTGCCAAGGCAATGAGAGCTAATGCTAGATGGGAGCTGATCAGACAAACCTAAACACGTTGGCTACTACCTTGCTTTCTCGCTCAGCTTATTTTTTAGCTAAACCAGTTGGGAAATCCGTTGTTCGCAGCCTGATTCAGGAAGGTATTCAGGCACATGAGGAGTCCTACTGATTTCAGGGTTTGAAGTGAAATACATGTTTAACTGCAGGTTTTGAGCACAATCTCCTCCAGGAGTGTAGGTCACTGAGGGTGACCACCAGAAGGCCCTGCATTCTCACTGTCATATCAAAATGAAGGAGCATCTGCACCAATAGAGCACGGCTTGTTGGATGTGTGTTTTGTTTAAATGCACATGTCTTATGACAAGTGCCCCACAAAGAAACTGTGTATTCATTATCAGTGTGAACCTCAGAGCAGAGAATGGAACTGTGCAAATACCTTCTATGTTACTTAATAACCCCCCTGTGCAACTTTTAGAGTTTCTTGACGGACGTTTTCTCAGCTAATGTTAGTACATCTGAGTCCTTGTGTAACTGCTGGCCGTGTACACCACTTTATAAGAACTGACAAATGAAAGGCCAAATAATATGTTAATGATCTCTTGTGGAAATGTAAGTGCCGTTGTGACCTTTTTCTGTATGGTGCAAACTACTTTTTCGCAGTGTCTAAGAGAAGTTATTTAAATACATTATGAAAGCTATGAAGGGCCTGATCCTGAAAGCTTTTATGAACCAAATTCTCTCATTTCTGCAGTACGGGTCTAAAGCCTGATCCTCATCAGGTGTGACATCGCATTGCCTTGGGTTACATCAGCTTTGCCAGCACTCTGAGCCTGCTTTTGTGCACAGACTGCCCGTGGGACTAGAGGGCCACGGCTTTACAGCATCAGGCAAAGATCTGCTCTGTGTGGTTTGTTTCTGAGGGTACAGTTAGGGCATGGTTAGTGAGGTACAAGGATGTTAATAATCCTCTGAGTACCTGCATGATAGTTAGGTACCCTCTGAGCGTTCAGTTAGGCTAAGCTGTTAAAAAGGATACGTAAGGGAAAAAAATCTTGCAGATACTCAGACGTTTATTAACATCCCTGTAACTTGCATTACATACCCACATGGGCACTGTGGATGAGCCCTCAGCAAGGTAGCTTTTCCCACCTATTCCTTACAGTTCTCTGGGACCTTTAAACGTTTCCTCAAGAGAACACATCGGTGTTTGAGGGCTCGAAGGATTGAATCAAGCATGCGAAAATCACACACTTGCAGCACCGCAAATGGGAAGGACCTCCAGAAACTGTACTGAAGATAATTGTGCCCTTAATCCATCCTTGTATGTTGTTGGTTCTCTGGATATTTTATTCTTGTTGCTGTCCCTGAAAGCTTTCAAATATGTGGACGTCTTTCTTAGGCTTTGATAGCCCAAATGAAGATCAGGAACATACTTGCCAGGTCTTGCAAATGGCCTTCCTGTAAGTACCCCAAAGGATAAGACTTTTTGTGTTTTTTTTCCAGCCTCACACACTGTTGATTCATACTCAGCTCATGAGCTGGTGTAACATTGTTTTGTGCGCAACTGCTGCCTAATGAGAGGTTCCCCCTTATAGAATACAGTACAGTACCCAGTATAATATAGTACAGTACGCAGCCAGTCCATATTAAATTAAACTGAGACCAGTAAGCTGAGCATCTCCATAACGCATTAACTCTTTGCAGGCCTGAGCTATCTGAGTTGCCTAAGGCCTTGCAACCGATGTTAGGTTTTCTGATGTCATACCTGCATGTAATACCAGAAGAATATTGAGCATATAGAACAAGTGAAGAGCAAAATAGCAAACAGAGCAAGTGAAGGCATCCAAATCCTTCACTTAGAAGTAAAACTGGCAGGGAATTGGGAGAAGTGGTTGCAAAGCTTCAGAATTTTCTAGGGTGCTGCCTAGGAATGGCAGGGTGAGCGATCCCTCCCGCTGCCATGAACAGCAGCTCCCATAGAACTGGTGGTGATCAACAATGCTTTCTTGTGGAAACACAAAGTAGACCACAAACTTCTCAACAAAGACATTTAGAGATGTCAAGAATGCTGCGATTGACAACAGAATGTCACTTGGAAGAAAGCACATCTTGACACCAAAGCAGATGGCAGATGAGACAATTGAGCATTATGCCACGTAGCTGTACAATAAAGCAAAGTCTTATGAATTTGAACAGCTACCAGCCTAATTAGTGACTTAATGATTTGTCCTCTAAAGCATCACTGGTGAAAACGGTGCACAGGAAACTCATCTACCATGAATAGCTGGGGCTGGCAGGACCTAATGAAAAACTCTGCTCTGCTCCTTTTTATAAATGCAGAACTGACACGAACTGTCTTTCAAGAAGAAGACCTAAGCTGTCAGAGTTTTAAAAAGTGTGCATGAACAAAATCCTATATATTCTAACTCTACACAGCATGCAGCCATTTAGATATGGAATGCTGCTGCTCATCTCCTCTAATTAAGATCTTCCCTTCTCTGTTTTCCCACTTGTACAGTCCAGTGGATTTAAATGGATTTACTTGCGATTCACTTTGGTGTAAATGAAATGGGAATTGGGATCCTGAAAGAAGAACGAAAATTTATGTGCGATGGCCTGATTCTCAGTTAGTCAGACATCACTTTACACTTCTCTAACTGTGTAACAGAGTTGTGAAGCGAATGTGAAAGTAATCTATATAGCCAGTGAAATGCAAAATAGATTTTGTATCAGAAAGCATCAAGGCTGAAAATGGCTTTGCTCCTTAGGACCTGAGCATAGATGAATTCGTTTCTTCTCACATATGCACTGTTATAATGAGCCAGAATTTAACTGGAGGCAGTTAGAATTAGAAATGAGTGTATTTACATACTCAAAAACTTAGTGTGAAAAGAAAATGAGATCCACCTAGTTCCTCATTCAGTTCCAGGGGTCTTCCTATTAGTTATGTTTATTTTAGCAAATACTTTGTGAAACATGATTGGTCTTTACACAATACTGTAATATCTCTGATTTTATTAAAAAACACCTTGAGTTTCATTTGCACAATACTTCATGTATTGTGAAGCATTATTGAGAAGCGTTTGACAGTGAAGATCTCCAAATATTTTAAAATTCAAGTGCTGAAGAGGGTCTCATCACGTTAGAAAGCAATCAACCATCTTGAGACAGGTTAATAAAAGCATCTTAAACTCATCATCGAAAGGTACTCTTGACCTCCATTATCAGGCACAGGACTCCTAATGATTCATTGATCACATTTTCTCTGTTGAACAAAAATATCATGAGCCTAAAGGTTTCGAGATATCTAACAGGAGAGATTTTTTTCTCTGCCTCACAACTACATTTGACAGATGACCTTTAGTCTTTCTTTCACATTAGTGAGATATTTAACAAAGATAAAGCAGATAGGTTTTTCGCAATTACCTGATGCACATGCTCACAGAATCCTCTATTCGGTACCACACGGTAAACAAATAAAAGAGTTCCTTCTGTAAATGCCTTCATTATAAATAAGTGCCCTGCTTTCAGCTTCCCTCTTCCAGTAAGATCACAAGGTTTAAAAGCCTCTGAACGATGCTATGATTCTCCGAACTCATGTAGTTAACCTGATGCTCTTTCACAGGGAGATTGGTGCATGTGTAGATACACGGGGAATTTTCAGGATGGATGTGTAGTCTGTTTACACCCCTTCCATCCACCATGCCAACAACTGCGCTTGCATTTCCAAAGTACCAACAAGTCCCATGTACTCAGAATTTTGGATTACACCTTCGCTGTCATGCAGACCGAGGGGCAGACTGTGGCTTGCCTTCCGATCCTGAGCTCACCTGAAATTTCCTGGCTTGTGTACAGGTAACAAGGGAGCTGTGATGTTGAGGACATCTGCAGCCAAGTGCTCACCCAGGATTCTGCACAGTCTGGGCAGAAATGCTTGCTGTCAGCACCAGAGCTGGCAACTGAAGGTGACTCAGATGTGCCTAGAGGAGCTGCAGTCACATCTCTAGATCATGGCAATGTTCCCGTTTTCACTGCTTTTTTGGACCCGGCAAGTGTCTCCTGCTGAAACTGCAGGTCAGAGGTGGTATGGAGCGTATGAGGTTGCACAAAAGTGTTAAAAGAGCTACGTCGCCCCAGAGCTCCCCACAAGCATGTTGGTGATCCTGACTGCACATCCCCACTCTGTTTTGCAGGTAAAACCTGAAGTTATTCTGCTAAATTCAAGAGCTTGAGAAATGTGGCCTTGTCCATCTGAAGACCATTCTCTGCTGGGGAGAGAGTGGCAAGGGGAGTTGTCCTGTCGAGATGAGCTGACACCCCTGTGCTCTGCAGGTGAGAATGGGGAGGGAGGTGAGAAGTAGGCAGACAGCATCATGGAACAGCTGGCAGAACAAAATGAGCTCAAGGTCACTTGGCTGTTGACCACAATCCATCAAAAAATACTGAAAGCCAGCACTTAGTCAGGCCAGCAGCCCAAAAATAAGGAAATAGCTGAGCCATGGCACTGTTCAGCAAGGGTGTGCAGAATCTGCTAGCACCCTTTGGAAGGCCACCATGGACCTATACTAGGACCATTGCTGTTCATGGCCCAGCTCATCCATGTGAATTGAACTCGGTGTCATTTTACTTGAATACCTGTCTGAAAACAGATTCAAAAGTACATTCTTGAGTGGATCAGGAGTTCCTGGTAACGTTTCAACTTCTCTTGGGATGAAGAGGTGGATGACTGAAGGCCACAATGTTTTGATGCAAGATGACTGTTAGAGCGGCAAGTACAAGCTCTGGACAGAAGCATTTCCCAGCACTGAGGTTTTTACAAGGTTCCATCAATTCTGGGTTAAATCTTTATTCCCCCCTCTATTAATAAATATAAATGTGTGGAAAATTACTCTAATCTTCTTCCAAAGAGCATGAGCCTCCAGAATAATTTCCAGTACCAGGGACCTCAGAATTCTGCTGCCATATTTAGAGGCGATAAAAATGGTCCTTGAATTTCTGACCAAAATCCAAATATAGTCTACTTCTTTCTGCCAACTGAAAATGTACCTTTTTATTTCATTCAGTTTTGTTTAAATCTAACTTTGTTCCAAACTTTTCATTCTATAAATGTCTCTCTCACTATGATTATTTAAATAAAGTGGGAAAGTGCCCAATTTAGTGAACTGAATTAGTATGTTACTGAAAATGCCTGTTATTGTCATTCTACTAGGACTTGTGCTCCGCTCCTGTTACAACTTCTCCCTGACTTCAGCGGATTTATACGAGAGCTGAGCCCAGACTGTGAAGAACAGATTACCGCAGGCAGTTGTATTTGACAAATTTGAAGTAGGCATAGCTGCTGTTTCTACGTGATTTATCAAAGTCTTCACAGTGGGAGGAAGACGCCGGTTGCTACTTGACCAGACTTTGGCTTTTTGGCTTTATGGCTAGAAACTAGTGCATGTCAGTGATGCCCTGAGACCTCTCAGCCTACTTGTCTTGTAGGTCCTGGTTTCCCGAGCATTCAGCTGATCTCCACAGAATCAGAAAGAGACTCCACAGCCTCTCTTTACAGCCTGTGCCTTGGTCACCCTCAGAGTAGACTTTTTTCCTCATGTTGAGATGGAACTTCCTGTGTTCCAGTTTGTGCTCATTGCCCCTTGTTCTGTCACTGGGCACCACTGAGAATAGTCTGTCCCCTTCCTCCTGATATCTGCCATTTAGATATTTGTAAGTGCTGATCAGATCCCCTCTCAGTCTTGTCTTCTCCAGGCTAAACAGACCCAGCTCTCCCAGCCTTTCCTCATATGAGAGATGCTCCAGTTACCTGATCATCTTGGTAGCCCTCTGCTGGGCTCTCTCCAGTAGTTCCCTGTCTTCCTTCAACTGGGGAGCCCAGAACTGGACACAGTACTCCAGATGTGGCCTGACCAGGATAGAGTAGAGGGGGAGGATAATGTCCCTCAACCTGCTGGTCGCTCTTCTTAATGCATCTCCAGTGTGCAGTGGAGTGTGACAGTGTGACAGCCTTTGTCTGTGATAGACACCTCTCTGAGAAGTGGGAAACATGGAGCTCAAGAGTCCCAGAGAACAAGAAGCGGAAGAGTGCAGGGGAACTTTACTGTGGTATTAAGTTCAACTAGCTTTAGGTGTCTGCACCATAGGCGTCCATATAGAGCTGTTCGTTTAGGCTGCTTTTAGAGCCAGCGGTGAGAAACAAGAAACACTGCGATGTTCTGGATAACTTCTTTGAGAGAAGGGAAAGTTTGCCCTAGAAGTGCTTGTTTCTCTTCAGTACGCTTAGTGACAATATGAGTAACTCAAGTATAGCCCTCATTATGTGGGTGTCACAGGTAGGTGAGATGATCCTGTCTTTCTTGTGTGGGATATTTACAAGTAGAGACCACTTAAGGTACTATGTATGTATTTCCTATCCAGAGTCCTTTCTTCTTCTTGTTTCCTTCTTATTTCCTCTGAAGAAGCTATTTTTTTCTCCTCTACCTTCCTGTTTCTTTTCTTCCCTTGCTTACATTTTTACTTATAGTCTATTTTTCTTCTACACTTTGGTGCTTTGAGACGATGATCGTTCTATATAAATTGGTTTGTCAGTTTAACTGCTTAAGGAATTCCTTGAGAATCTCTACTCATCTCTGGAAGGCTAAAGGTGGAAAGCAGGCCAGTCAACTGGACAGACTCACTTGACCACTTCTGCCGAACGCTCCCTTCTTGCCTCACCTGTGCCTCATCCACTTTCAGTCCTTGACCTGAGGTACCAGATGCAGCCATCCATCTGACCTGTCATCTGGAGAAGGGTTTGTGCACGACAGTGAGACTGGTGTTATCCAGTGGTCCCTAGTTTCACAGAGGCTACTCCAAGCAATCTTCTGTCCTACCTGGAGCCTCTCATGGCAACTTCATGTATTTCATCCAATGCACTGGGACACTCGGGGTGTGGTGACAGTACAGCTGACTGGTTTAGGGACTGGGTGCTGCTGAAAGTGAGTGGTGGTGCCGTTTTCTGCCCCTGCCTCCCTGGCTGTAGAACCCTGCTGCTTTCCACGTGCCACCAGCGCTCGCCTGACCTCCGAATGAGTCAGCTCAGGGGATGGACTGGCAGAAAATCACATTAAAAATAAGCGAGTTTTTCTCGTGAGGGAAAGAGGAGAGGTGGAGATTTCTGTTCTTTGTTTTCTTTGAAACTGCAGGCTTTCAGGTACAGCAGTGCTGTGCTCTGGGGTACAGTATAAAAACAGTATATACATCTTTAAAAAGTCTGTGAAGATGTCGTACACAATGATTCGGTCCAGCTCCCTCAGAAATTTCCTGTTGGCTTCAGTGGCTGAGGATTTACTGTAGTGCTGTCAGTATTCTTCTGCATACTCTGCATGGTCAAAGACAAAGATACTGTAAATATTTCAGTATGACATTAAAACCTGGGGGCTCCCTGCACTGGAAAGCATTTATACAGCTATGCCTTATGTGGTGTTGTTACACCAGGCTGCACTCTGCTTCTGCTAATGCTACTGGAATTCAGGAGTGATTCCCAACACATCTGCAGGTCAGTTCTGTGGATCCAGCCATGAAGAAAAGGGAAAAAGAAAAAAAAAGGTCTGCAATATCTTTTGCTTCTTCTTGCAATCTTTGAGACAGAAATTCAGCATGGCCTCCCTCAATGCTGTTGTGCCACTGAGGTCATAGAATCATAGAATCACTAAGGTTGGAAAGGACCTCTGAGATCAAGTCCAACCGTCAACCTAACACCGCCATGCCTGCTAGACCATGTCCTGGAGTGCCACATCTACAAGTTTTTTGAATGTCTCCAGGGATGGCAATTCAACCACCTCTCTGTTCAGCTTGTTCCAACAACTCACTACTCTTTCTGTGAAGAAGTTTCTCCTAATATCCAACCTAAACCTGCCTTGATGCAACTTGAGGCCATTCCCTCTTGTCCTGTCGCTTGCTACTTGGGAGAAGAGACTGACACCCTCCTCACTACAGCCTCCTTTCAGGCAGTTGTAGAGAGCGATCAGGTCTCCCCTCAGCCTCCTCTTCTCCAGACTAAACAACCCCAGTTCCCTCAGGTGTGAGGACAAGTTCTGTCCTGACCTGTGTGAAGGAGGAAGCCAGATTGTGTCATTGTTCTGATAGCCATAGCCAGGTGCTATTATGTGAGAAGGGGCGACCAGTATTAAGGTGGTTGGCCAAAGCCCCTTCACTCCTCCCCAGTAGGCCTGAGCCTGCCCTACTGTAAAGGCACTGTGCTCCCTGCTCACAGTTGTGGTTTCTTCTCGTTGGAGAATTCACCGTATTACTTGTTGGAGATGAGGTAGGAGTGTAATCCCAGTGAATTTGTTCAAAAATGCAAATCAATACTTGCAGCAGGTTTTTTTTGGGTGGGGTGGGTAGTAACATTTGTTCAACTGTATTTGTTACACTTGAGCTATAAAAAGCAGCAAATTAAGGCTCAACGTGAAGCCACATAGCATAAAATCAAGAAGTGACAGCAGAAATGTCCACCCACCACTTGCACAAGAGAATGAGGAACGAGGAATAGTGTCTTTCTTGTTCCAGAGTGACTGTCATAGTGATCCAGCCTAACAAGCCATGAAGTCCAATTCTCCTTAGAGCCCTTTACAGCTTTGCAAGTCACAGTGCTTGTTTTTTCCCGCAGTTATAAAGGAGGATGCAAGGTGGTGCCAGTCAGACCACTTTGAAGGGAAAACACTATGGTTCCTGCCTCCCTTTGACTGTGAAGAAAGGCTTTTGGCATGATGGATTTGGCACAAAAACTTTACAGAAGTGGGCTATCACAAACGTGGGAAAATGGTGTTATACCTGTCTGCTTAAACAGTAAATTTCTTATGCGTTACGACAAAACCTACGTGCACGTTCAATCAACCCGTTTGCAGACATGGATGAACACAGACTCTGCATTCGGACTATACGTCCTGTCTTTCATTGCAAACCCCCTTTCTGCCTGCCCAGTTTCTGGCATGGTCTGGGTGTGCACATTTAGCGATAAAGATCCAGGGACCTGGTTCCCCAGCAGGGTCCACTTCCTTTGGGTCTGCCAGATCTCCCATTACGCGTGGCCGGGACACCAGCTGTGAGCCAGTCTGCCATGCAGGCGATGTCAGAGCCGGACACGCGGGGCATTCAGCATCCACCACCCGGACAGTCTGTCCTGGACTCTGTTCCTTTTCTGGAGAATTGCATACATTTGGGATTTTTCATTCCTCACTACTATAAAATCAATTTCGGTATAATCAATACGTTCTGGGAATCGGTTGTTTTTCCCGAGCCCTAACTGTGTCTCTCAGAAGAGACATGAAACTGAGATGCCAATCCCTTTAATTTTTACAAGCTAATCTGTGTACCAATTATTGCCTTGCACTGCTTTCTACCTCTCAGGTGGGTTTCATAGAATCATTAAGGTTGGAAGAGACCTCAGGGATCATCCAGTCCAACCGCCCCCCCCCCACCTATTACCCACTAAACCATGTCCCTAAGTACCACATCCAACCTTTCCTTAAACACCCGCAGGGACGGTGACTCCACCACCTCCCTGGGCAACCTGTTCCAATGCCCGACCACCCTTTCAGAGAAGAAATTTCTAATCTCCAACCTAAAGCTCCCCTGGCACAATTTGCAGCTGTTCAAGTCACCCTTATAACCCTCTTTCAATTTACAACTGGTCACAGCAGTAGTTATATATGCTAGGTGACAAATTGTAATCCGCCCTTGCTGCTCCTTAAGAACCAGCCTAATGGATGCTGAAGGCAGCTGGAAGTCACTGCAACGTGCTTTACATTAGGTTAAGGCCTCGGCTATGCTGGAGCTCCTGCAGCTATAGCTTGCTGGTGTGACCTCCCAGCACAGGAGGAACTCATACCTTTAGAGGCTGTATGGAAAAACATAAATGAAGCAAAGATTGTCCCCTCTAGGAGATATAGTGATGAACCAAATGGTGAGACTTTGCACCCTGAGCAGATGCTGCTCTTCTGGAAATGTTTGTGGCAGAGATTTGGTCCAGTCAGGAGCGACCTGAAATGCTACTTTGCTTGTGCCGCTGCCAGTTCAAGCACGTCTCACGGCTGCTGGCGAAGTTCTGCAGCTTCTTGCCACGCTGTGCACAAAACTGGCCAAAAGAGCAGAGCCAAGTTGGAGTGCTTCTAAGTGAATAGATTGCTAGAACAAAAGTTAATGAAGTTCATAACAATTTGAATACACCTACTTTCATATTTGGGATGTCCTGGTTTGAGAGCCCCTTCTGTCAGTATGGGGCTTTAGAAAGAAAAGATCTATAAATATATATTCTTTTCATAATAGTCAAATAAATTAGCTGATTTTTGCTTATTATTATAATTTTGCATTAGATAATTTTCTCTCTTTTTTTTTTCCAGTGTCATGAGAAAAATTAGGAAAACAATAAAAAGTTAAGTCAAATGTTCTGTTACTGCACCAAAGGAGAAGTAGCAGAAGGAGAAACCTCTGTTGGTACCATTCATTAAAAGGAAAGCAACTCAAAATATCCCAGCACAGAAAATTAACTATTTGGTGCATCTGACTTGATGATTGTACCTATACTGTGGTCTGCATGAAAAACCCCAAACCCCTGGTTGTCCTCCTGTGATTACTTCTGAAGCACTTTAGTGCTGTCACATCCCCCTGGCTTTGCTGTTTTCATTACTCCTGACAGAACGTTTGGGTAAATGCAAGAAGAGAGAGGGGATGGTATAGCAGTTTGACAGCTCTAATTATGAATATTTAAGAGCTGCTTAAATGTGCTCTCTTTTATCACCTAATTTCCTATCAATGACAGCGTTGGAAGCACTTGTCTCATTTTTCAAATCAAAGCTTCCTCAAGCAAAATGCTTGGAGACTGAATAGCTTATGCATTCTATTAATCACAGAGGGTGGGAAAAGATCCATCAAGTGCTTCAGATAGTTTGAGAGTGCTCCATCCTTGTAGAGCTTTCACTTCCCATTTCTCACAGATGAGTGCATTTGTCTCCTGTGAATGATCTTTGTGATTCTTCCTCATCCAGAAATGGTTTCAGATTTATCTTCCTCCAACAGTGCGTCAAATGATGCCTGAATATTTATAAAAAGAGTAAATTCTAATTGGGGTTAGTCATAGATAGGAGGAAAGAGTAGTCATACGTTGTTTTCTTAAAGGAGGACAGCTCTTATTTTGCTTCCAGTGGGTCAAGTTTCATCAAAGTGTTACAGTTTAGAAGGAGAAGAGTAACCGCTGCAACTTTGAAATGAACTTTCTTGATCTGAGCCAGAAACAATACAGTGGCTTGAGGTTTATTCTGTGATTACTGGTACTTCCTGCACTTAAGGTTGGCTTTGGCCGTGACTGTAAAATCATCCCAATTAATTTTATCGGAGTTTTGTTCTTTATGCATATACTGAAGAGAAATGTCTTCTCCTTACTCGATAACATGAACCAGACTCTCCCCAATAATGACACTTAAGTTCTGCAGGATGTGCTTAACTGCTGCAGCTGGAGAAGGGGAGTATCTTCAAAGATGTGCAGACCATACCCAGGAATAGCTGGGCTGGCCCTTTGCCTCCTGGAGGGCTTGTGATGGCAGAGCAGTGAGATAACTTCCCCCACTTTTGGAAGGAGTCTGTGTCTGCAGTGCTTGTTGCCTCCTGTTTTGTCATTACAGCTTGTGAATTTACATTCCATATGTTACTGAAAGATGACATGCAATGAAAAAAGTCAATACTTCACTGAGCATCATCTTGTGGTACTTCCTACTATTACTAGAGGGGTGGGGTATATCATTCCTCCTGGTCTCATCAAGGTTAGGAAGTTTAATGGTGTAGCAAGGAGAGTCAGTCTCCAGACTGGAGATGTGTGGGATTCGACAGAGTGATGTCTTTGTTAGATGGGAGTGGGGGAAAAATGTTTAGGTAGGGAAGCAGAGAGTAGAAGGAATTTGGAAGGAAACGGTTTGGGAAAATGAAATGCAGGTTCAAAACTCCTTCACATACATTGACGCAGCTGGATAAAAGTGTCCTTGAGCTCAGAAACGCCTAGCTCCACAACTCCCACTGAGTTGTGAGTAAGATGAGTAAGATCTGCATCCAGTCACCTAAGAGTGAACTTCTTACCAAAGACACCCACAGCTGAAAATTCTGGATTTTTGTTTTCCTAAAGTGTTGTTTTATATCTATATTTAATCTATAGACTATATTTAGTCTGTATCTTCATGGGTCTAAGCTTAGAAATACTTTGGTCCAGCTACCAAGCTAGAGCGAGCTACAGAAAAATAAGGCTTTAAATCTTTTAAATAGGGTTCTGTTATTAACTCTTTCTAACACTTCTGCTATTGATTATATTTCTCATTTTCCAGAAAAAATCACGTTTTGCCCTCTGAATGATTTTTTAAATTTGCTTCTGATGCACAGTTTTCATAGCGCAACAATTTGTTTCTCACCATTTCTCACTGTTTAAGGGAGAATCTGTGTACCATTTTATACTCACGTTGCTACGTGCATTGCTGTTAACGCATTCCTTCAGACTGACTCTAAGAACACCTTAAAATGGAGCTACAGTTTTAGTTATGTAAGGCTTTTGTTGTTGTTGTTGTTGAGGAAAGGAAGACCGGCTAACAAAGAAAAACAAGATGCCCTTTGTTGGAAGGACTATGTCCTGAAACAATGACCAGGATTGTGGATTTCCCACCGAGCTACAGGTGAGACGTTATAAGAGGGCAGGTTGCAGCCAAATACTGAATTTGGCCTCAAAGAGAGGAGACAACGCTAACTGCACTTTATGGACTGACAGAAATTGATAGAGACCCCGTGGATTTGGCTGTGAGGAAGAATATGAGTCTGCTTACATTTTTCAGTCAAAATTATTAGTTTTTATTAATTGAAATGATTAGCACCCAAGGCATATTAACTGTGCTGTTGAGCCCAGCGTAAATGAGCTCACTGAATCATGTCCTATACAAAGTTTAAAGTGGGTCAAAAATAAATTGAATCAGTGACCTTTTCCAGTAGTTTTCCCTGGGGCAAAGCAGAATGTGTCATGCGTCCAAGTAATCTATTTTCTTTTTACAAGGTTCTCTCTTCTGCAGGGGTTTTCAGTTTCTCAAAACTTTGGTGCCTGAGTTCTGCTGGTCAAAGCTCACGAGACAGCCTTGAAGCACTTAGGTGATGGGACTGACACAAAGCAACTGGTGCTCCACCAGACCCAGTGAGTGAAATAAGCGCAGGCTCATGGGATGGCTGAAGTGGGAAGGGAGCTCTGGAGGGCATCTGGTCTAACCTCCTGCTCAAGCAGGGCCACCTAGAGCTCATTGCCCAGGACCATGTCCAGGTGGCTTTTGAACATCTCCAAGGATGATGACTCCTCAACCTCCCTGGGCAACCTGTGCCAGTGCTCGGTCAGCCCCACAGTGAAAAAGGGAACCTCCTGTGCTTCAGTTTGTGCTCCTTGCCTCTCATCCTGGCTCTGGGCACCACTGAGAAGAGCCTGGCTTCGTCCACGTTACACTCTCCACCTTTACATCACTCCGTGCCAAAAGATTGTGTTGCTGCATTTTAATCACCTTAACAAACTTCCAGGCCTGATTAGTGGTGGTGTGCCATGCAGGGAGCAGGAAGAAATATTTCAATAGGCTTTTGATGAGTTGATGTATAAAGAGGCAAATGAATTATGTAATTTTTATTCATTTTTCACTGGAATCCATAGTTACTTGGGGTGTACGAACATGAACAAAGAACTTTGATACCACAACTCTCTGTGCCAATTAACGTTTGTGGTTTATATCAGGCAGCCATTTGACGAAATAAATAATAGCTGATGCAGAGACTGAAGTGCTGATTTCTCCTCGCTCAGTTGAGTGCGCTACACATCTGATTAGATGCTCTCATGTATTCTTTCTGTCTACAGTTTCTTTTCTCTGCCTTCAGAGAGGGCTCTGGAGAAGTGGTATGTAAGGCGGAGAGCAGGTCACTGAGCCCAGGTCTCCACCTGCTAACTGACTAAATTACTGGATTAAAATGAGGAAATTGCCCCTCCTTGCTGTTTTTGTGTGCTTCTTGATGTATTAGGGCACATACAGCTTTGCTTCTTCAGTGATCCAAGTGCTGCAGACAAAACAGAGGGCTTTCCATTTGTATGTCCTAAGAGGATGCAGACAGGAGCCAAGGACCTAGGAGGTAGTGTTGCCAGGGCTGGGGTACTTCTGAGAAGAACCAGGTGCAGGATTTTACGGTGTAGGTTTATGTGCAGTGTAGCTGCCCACAGTGGTAATGAGTCCTCGCACCAGGAACTTACACTGGGATCATGGGCTGTAGTCTTCAGTCAGTATCTCTTGTACAGCTACATCTCTAAAAACAAAGGGTGGGACACATCTCATGCAACTTTAGCTGTTTATTAGATAGCAGTCTCATTTAATCAGTCATCTAGGTTCATCTACACAAAGAAAGGAAGGCACCTCTAAAGAGAAATTTGTCCAACTCACCGAAAATGAGCTGAATTTCCTCTGGAGCTGCTTTCTCTCTCACTGCTCCTGGCAGAGGGAGTGCAGGCAGTTAGCTGAGACAGGACACCTGGAGTGGGATTTAGCTGCAAATTACAACGGGATGTCTACAAGTAGGGCTCTCCATGGTGTGGGGTGGCGTCTAAGATCCTGTGTCCAGCCACTTGAAATCCCTCAGAGAATCTAATGCACTTACTCAGCTCTGGCAGATATGCCATAGGACCTACAGGGGACACTGGCCCTCCTGAAGCAGCAGCTAGAGATCGTGGGGGTTACACTAGGACATCCCAAAGGCATAAGATGCCTATCCTTGGACAGAGGAATCAAACCCCTGTTCGGTGCAGACAATGAAACTTGCCGTCAGGGACCTGTGCAAACCCCTCTGAATCCTGGGGGTTTGGCAGCCTGTGCTCAGGAAGAGCTTAGATGTGGTGCATCTGTCTGGCCTTGAGCATCCTCCCCCAGGAAGTCTTTCCCTCAGTGTCTAACAGAGCTGCAGTGTGGGGTTACTGCTGCCTGGTCTCACCACTCCCTGAACCTGACCCTGACTCCCCGACTTGCCTTTCTGGCCTGACCTCAGGTCTGCCTTGCTCCTACAGACTCGCTGGGGGATCACAGGGCTCTTGGCTAACACTGGTTCCCATCACCATGTCTGTGCAGCTGTTCTTGCCCAGATACTTCAGGAAAGTGTTCAGTGTCAGCGAGGCCACCACCCTGCCTGCCCTGCTTCCACCCTTGGCTCCCAAAGCAGACCCCCTCTTGGTACTCCCTGACACTCAAGGTAGTGATTTAGCCCATAAAAAGTAAACAATTTCTGGCTGGGCAGCTCTTTACCTCCCCTGACTGTATTGATTAGAGCTCCACTGACGATGATGGGAGCTTAGACACTTGTCTCCCATGGCAACATCTGTCATAGCTAAATTTAGGTGTCTTAAACCAAAGAGGAATTTAACTTTTACCATATAGACAATCAGGGCTTAGTTCTTTTTCCCTGGCATAGTCGTCCTGAGATGCCCCACCCCGTGGTGAGGCTGGAGGACACACCGCAGGGGCGGTGGGAAATCTGTGTCTTGCTGGAGCGGAGCCTAAGGGACCTCATGTGGCACCAGGTGCTCACATTCAGGCAGCTGGATTCTGCCCTTAAAATCAGTTCAGGTGAATCTCTCACAAAGGCCCTGATCTTCTTTTGCCTTGATCCTGTATGTTTTCCTATGCAAACTGACCATGCCATGCCGTTGCACACCCTGCTGTGGGTCAAAGTCAGAATGACTGTGTGGTGAAGCAGTGGGGAACCAGGCAGGGTTCCATATTCTGTGACCCACCACCCCAGCCAGGAGCAGGGCAGCCAGAGGGGCACTGGGGCAGCCCTAGGCATCAGCCACATCCTTGAGGATGGGTTGAGGTTGGGATGGGTGGGGAGCAGAATCGGGCTCGGTGAGGGTGAGACACAGCCCAGGATGGCTGTTTGGTTCTGGCCATGTCCTACAGGCACAGGGATGGAGGATGCCCTCATCTGCACCGCCACTGAGCTGCCCCAAGCCTGATGGTCAGCGCCTGGAGCAGAGGATGCACTCAGGGCCATGGCACTGGCACTGTGGCTCCTTGTAGCTCTACAGCTCCTTTCCTAACCTTCCCCTTTAAAACATTCAAGGAGCAAATTTCTGCCTCTAAAATGCACCTGCTGCTCCTTTTGAATTCAGTAAAGATCAGAGCAAATTCATAGAATCTGCTTTTTCACATGAAAATCTTTCTTCAGATACATTTTGTTATTATTGACGTAAATGATGGTATGTTATAAGGGCATGTACTTACTTGATGTCCTGTGTGTGTGTAAAGCTGTGCATAAAATCAGAATTGTGCTGCACGATGGTTTTTGGTTTTATATGCAAAAGGAGTGCAAAACCCACCATCAGACTGCATCTTTTCCTATTGTACGTTTCTGCATCATTAGTGAGGTTTTGCAACAGTTCTCTATATGAAGATGTTCCCAAAATAACTGTTTGGATTCTGCATCACATCCACAGCTGTATCAGGGGATGTGTAGGAGGTGTCAACAAAGCCACTAGGTGAATTTGAATATCTAATTAATGTAGTGGGAACTTTGTTAATTATTTGAAAGAATGTAACTGTTCTGAAATGTGTTTAAGATATAGATTCCATGCTTGATTTTTGTTATGGTCGTATTATAGACAAGATAATGGCATTGTGGAAATTATCAGGACCCCCACCAAAGGCACTTGCATGCCCACGAGTGGATCGTTTTCTCGTTCTTGTATGTGCAACAAAATGTTGCTTTTACTTTTTTGTTAAAACATTTTGTCTACCCCAGGATCCTTCTATCCTTCTGCTTCTTGGAAAGGAAAATAAAGGAATTCTTCAATGTAATTCAAGAAATAAGACAAACGAATCAAAATATTTCGGTATTTGGACAGGTCATCTCAGTACTTTATGTACATGTATAAACCTTAAGTTGTATTTGTAATGTAGTGTCTCTCAGCTTTCCTTCAAGACGTAGATTCTGAAAGGTGACCTGACCTTTAGCTCTTCTTCAGAATAGGGCAGTTATGGTAACAGCCAGTTTTCTAAGGAGGGTAAGGTCATTTTTGTGTTTTTAGCTCAGCAGAGAAAGTGGCAAAAACTTTCATAGCTAACTTTTCTTTTCCTAATGAATGGATTTTTACATAAAGATTCAGCTGTTCCTAATTCTTTCCTTCCTATTTTTTTAGTAGTTTTTACAGAATTTTCTGTATTGAAGATAGTGCAATATCTTTTGATCTTGCTTGACTCTAATTGCATCAAAATTGGTCTTCAGAAATGGGCTACATTGTTAATGTTTTCTGATGTGGAGCTGTGGAAGAGAGTGATTTTGATTCCCTTTTTTGTCTTCTTTACATAGTTGCTAGTTTAAATAGGGCTTTTCCGAGTTGATACTCTCTCCAGTTTGGGTGTGAGTCTTCCTTTAGTCTTGATTTGCTCCACATTTTCAATAAGGTCTTGCACCAGTCTATATGAAAGTATTTGTGAGACAGCAGTAAGTGAAATAGTCAAGGAGAGGAAGGGGAAGCGTCAATTTTTGAGATGATGGCAACATGGAGAGGTGAGAGTAGAGGAAATCAGAACATGGATTCCTCAGCCAGCCTCTGACCAGAGTTTCCATGCACCCCCCAGGAAGCCCACAAGCGAGGAGTGGCCCCAACCAATGTTGTGACCTCAGTTCCACCTCCCACTTTGGGAGGACGTGGCAGACAGAGGGAACTCACAGTTTTGAATTTTTAAAAGAGCAATTGGTGCTAGAAAGTCTGGAGAGACCTGAGATTGTTACCTGCAATTTTGGGTAAATGAGAATTTATCACTTCCAAAGTGTAGTGTTTCCTCTTTGTCGGTACAGGCTACATTTTAAAAAGTTGATTTCCATGGTGTGCTTGGCACTGATATGTAACAGTTGTGTTCAGTCATGCTATCTGGGTTTAATTCAAATTGAATTTTCTCCAACTAGCCTTAACTATAATTTTACGTCTTTGCTCTTCCTATTGCCTAGGTTAAACTCGTATTTTTTCAACATATCTAGAGCAAAGAGAATCAGGTCCATGCCACATCTCTTCAATAAAACAGCAATCTATGTCCAGTTGACTATTACACTTCACATATAATTACTTTGTCTAGGGTAGGAGAGTGTGGAAGAACAGTATTACTCATGGGTGAGTCTCCAAAATGAGTTTTTCTAGCCTTTTCATTTCTTGATTTCCAGTTTTCTTCTGCCATTCGAGCACAACTTTTGGGGGACTACAGACAGTGAGGCGATTCTTTGCTCTGACAGCTCCTTTGCCTCCTAATTCTTTCTCTGTATTCTCTGCTTGTGGAAAAACCATCCTTCTTTTCCCGTGCTAAAAGACCTTCCTACTTGTCTTGCTGTGTTTGACTGGAATTTGATCAATAATCAAAAAGGTATTTATTCCTAACCCAAGCTTTAACTATTCAAACAATCAAGAAACCCCTCCAAAAAACCCCCAAACCCTAAAACCCGCAAACCCAAATCAGGAAATGTATTTAAACAGTCACATATGCTGGGGGAAGGTTAGGAGACAGTAGGGGCTGGATGAAATGTGTGGGCTTTGAACAGAGGTGCTCTGTGGAAGGTCTCATGGGCTCTGTGCAGTGGCAATTTCTCTGCCATGTAACCCAACACGCTCAGTTGCATGAAGAAGATTGTCAAGAGCATGTATGTGCAACAGGTTGTGAGTTCGGATATAACAGGAAGGGGCTGCAGTACTTTAGGACAAGGAGGCAGCAGGTAACAGACAACAGAACAACTTCTCTGGCTCCCAGCCTGCCTCTGCCAACGTTTCTGGGTCTTTCGCAGAAGATGGATTAGTCTTCACGCTGGCTGGCTCTAACTCAAAGACTCTAGGTCAAGTGCCCCTGCTATACATCATCTGCAGAGATGCTCAGAAGGTGAATTAGGCAGGCAGTTTGATTCCTGTATTCATAGCCCCTGGTCCCTGTTTGCAGCCTCTCGTGTTGGGACTCCCAAGGAAACTTGTTCTGATGTCACATCAGGGTAGAAAAAACATAGATACCTGATGCTAGGGAATCGCCTTTGCAGGTAGACGGTTAGAGTTATCAGAACTGGGCTGATTTACAGTACCTGATAATCTGGTACCCCGTAAACTGGGAAAAGGTATGAACGGTGACAGGACAAGACACAATGGACACAAGTTATTTCAGGGAGAATTCTGTCTGGGTATAAGAGAAAAAATTTCACCATGAGAACAGTTAAACATTGGAAGAGGCTGCACAGAGAAGTGGTGGCATTTCCCTCATTACAAGTGAGGCACTCAAGCCTTGGCTTGGCAGAGCCCTTGAATACCTCATCTGAGGCCCTGCTTTCAAAGGGCAGTTGGACCGGGTGATGTCCAGAAGTCCCTTCCCACCTTGGCTTCTCTATGCTTTGCAGTTGCACTATAATCTTTCTGAAGGATGGACAGAACTGTCTGAGTGGAAGAAACAGGCCAGGAAGAAAGTAGACCAGTGGAATGAAGGAACAGTATTGCCATGTAACTATGAGCACGGAATGAACTCTAGGTAGAAGAGAGATGTAGCTGTGCACAGAGCAGGGTTCAGATTTAAATATGACATTTCACTGGCTGTAATAAAATGTAATTCCTGAAGTTAAAGTAAAATCTGCTTGATAGGACTGAGCCTCCTGCATCACCTAATTAGTCTCTATAATATCCCGCTCTTTAAACGCTGACTCTGTCATAGCTTATGCTTGTAGGTGCAGCAAGACCAGATGAAAAATTAGAGAATGGAGGGAATGCACAGAGAAAAACTACAATGTTCCCATGGAGAGTATGTATCATGGAAGCCACTTTTGATTATATTGTCTTATTGCTCATGTTGAGACCAATATCTAAAAATAGAAATCCCATTAACAAAGATAAATAAGTGGCATGTTTAACACAATCAAATTAAATGTGTAAGTTTTAAGCAAAGATCCTTGTAACAGTGTTAATTCATTAAACTACAGGTGGTCTCACCATGAGGGCATTATATCATAGTGTCACTCATTAATAATCTTTTCCTGTCACTTCTGAATTAAATAATTTATAGAGATCCTGTGCATTTCCTTTGCTGATTAACCAACTTGCTATTACATACTACTGCAGGAGGTAAAAGTCCTGAATATTATCAAGCCTGAATTTTCCGATTTATCTGAATTGCAACCTGTTCTTCCTTTTCATGTGTCCTATTGCTTTGCTAGTAAACTACAGCTGGTAATAGGCTTAATGATACATACTTAGATTTAGACTACAAAGACGTTTTAATTTCAAAATATAAAAGATTTCAGAATTAGCTCTTCCTTCATCTAACTGCCAGATTCCAAGGGTCGGCAGGAATAAATCTAAGGAGCTGCTATTTAAGCCAGTAGATCAATGACCGCTTATTCCTGCTGAGTGGCTGTCCACGCTTACCTTACAGCTACAGGCACAAGTACGGCATGAGAAGACAGCTGGAACTGAGGTGTTAGTGGGGGCCAGGGGTGATTTTTTGTTTGAAAGTTCAAATGCATTTGGAACAGCCCTAAAATTACACCCTGCTCGTGCTGATGGACCTAAAGCAATTTGGAGGCTGAGACTGAAGAAAATGGCAAAACTTCTGGGGATTTCTCCCATGACCTATTAATCAAATTACAGTTTGGATGCTGCCAGCCATCGCTCTGCTGCTCTCCTCCCAGCTATACGTTCCGTTCCCACTTCCGTGTGCAGTTCGCTCCAGTTTCTCTTGCTGTAGCTTCCTCATCCCAGTTTGAGACTCACTCTCTGTAGGTCTGAATAACTTCATAACACCTACTAAAACCCCCTCTATTTTTATTTCCAAACAGGTTCCTTACACCTTCATTGCCCCTGGTCTGGTTCTTGTCCTCTGCATTCCTCAGGCAGCAAATACTGTGGCCTGATGGGAGCAATCTTTGGAGTGAAATGGTATGTGTCCTCCTCATAAGCGTTTTGGGAGATTTCACTTTGGACAACCTTTCATGTGCAGGACCCTCCTTTGCATTAGAACCGTATCTCCCCTTAATAATTTCCCTTGCAGGAGTGTGACCCCTGCACTGTGAGACCGCTCCACAAAATGAAGCAAAGCATGCTAAGTGGTGGACAGACGGGGTTTGCAGCAAGAGTGCGCTTCTCATTCAAACACCAGTAGATGAACCTACGGTGATTCAGGAGAGGAAGGTACCCCTGAGAGTGACAACACATTGGTCCCTGACAATCCAGAAAACCAACTGCAGGAAAAACTCTACTCAGCCTCTATAGCCTGAGCTGGAGGTACCACAACGTCTTTGGAAAATTTAGGTACCAAATACTAACAAATCTTTATTGGGCACATGTGAATAAAGATTCTTCAGAATTTGTAAATGCATCAGAGAAGCATCTCTGATATGAGACAAAATTTCTGCTCCAAGCCAGGGCCCTCGGGTTTCTCAGTGTGAGATTTCTTTCAGCTTGAAATGCTATTTGAAGAAAATAACTTTTTCCTACCTATGATTATTCTCATAAACACCCAAAACTTATCCACTGAATTTATCAGCAGATACTGTGGAAAGTGTGAGTCAAAAAGCGAAGTATCCTAAAGAAGTAAGCATTTATAAGGTCTTAAAAGAGATTGCTGGGAAATATCCTCTGGAAATCACCCCATCAGATGTCTCTGTTGGGAGTCTGAACTTCATGTTGATGTTCACAGTGCAACATGAAACTCCACAATCAACAAGTATGTTACTCCCTACTCTTCTAACTTACCTTTCAGCTTGCTCATATGTGTTTTAAAGCTTGTAAGATTTGTATGTCCAAAAGTTCACACATAAAGACTTGGATGTGGAAGGTGATGCATGCAATTATTTGAAAGCCGGTGAGAAATACCCTCCCATCAAAAAAACCAAACAAGTCAAATCAGACTGCATCAGGTGACCCAGTCATCCGAAATGGCCCTTCTTTGCTGGTGGACGAAGGAAAAGCAGTTATGGAGCATGCACTTTTGTATTTTAAAAACCAGAAATAACATAAAATGGTGGTGCTTGTAGTTAGCCTCAAAATAATTGAGGATAATAAATATCGACTAAGACTGTAGAAATCCCACCAGGTTATTTTAAATTCTGTGTTGCCTAATGAATGGAGACCTGTGGAAGGGGCTGTGTCCTGACAGCTTGCCTGCTTTCTCCAGCTCACACAACTCATTTCGTGAGAGTTTTAGTTTTCCTGCCTGTCAGGGCCCCGAGCACATCCCCTGCTCTGGGCACTGGCTGCCAGGCTCAGGGCAGCTCAGCACTGGTGCAGCTGATAGTGGCCCCGGTCCCCTGGTCATGGGAATGATGTGGCCAGAACCAAGCCCAACCATCCTGGGCATGTCTGACCCTGTTAACCCTCACCAGGCCTGATCCTGACTCCCATCCATGGGCTGACATCCCATCCCAGCCTCAGCCTATCCCCAGGGTGGTGCCTGATGTCTGGGGCTGGGGCTGCCCTGGTGCCCTCCTGGCTGCCCTGCTCCTGGCTGGGTTGCAATGGGATGGGCTGCTGGGGCCTGCCCTGCCACCCTGGGGGGATCCCACCGCTCCCCAGGGAGCCCCCAGTGCCCATAGTGCCCTCCTTATATGAGCTACATCAGACATATGCAGGAGTGGGGACCATGTACATGAACCTCCTCACTCATAGAGGGCAAATCATAGAATCATAGAATCTTTAAGGTTGGAAAAGGCCTCTAGGATCATCAAGTCCAACCGTCAACCCAACACCACCATGTCTACACTAAACCATGTCCAGAAGTGCCACGTCTACACACTTTTTGAACACCTCCAGGGACGGTGACTCCACCACCTCCCTGGGGAAAACTTGCGTTGTTAGGAGGAGACTGAATACCAGCAACACCCTATTATTGCAGCCTGGGCATCCCGGGCCTCCCTCTTCCCCTGTCAGCCCTGCTCAGCTTTGCAGACAGACTCTGAACTACCACTGTCAAACTCATGAGGCCACTTGTGACCGAAAGGAGATGAGGAAAGATCATCCCTGTCACCTCTTTATCAACAGGGATGACACATTTGAGGAAATCACTGCCTGTCTCCAGTGAGGTAGCAAGAAAGCCATGAATTATTTATTAGTTCAATTAGTTGACTTGGGTGAAGAGTGGTGAGGGCTGTAAAATAATTACTTATTGATTTGCGTTTTCTTCCTCGAACTGCTTCACAATTTTGGTGCGAGACAGCCAAAGCACAAGGGCTCAGGAGCCCGCTTGCTATCTCTCCTGGTTACAGTGGAGCTGGCATTACAAATAATGAGGCTTCAGCTCTGGACATGTCCAAATATTGGTGCTGGCACAACAGATGGAATAACTTTATTTACTACAGCACAGATGCTGTTACCCCATTATTTTCTACAGGCATGTTAAGCAACAATCAATAACTCTCTGTCTGCTTACGGCATTTGGAAATCTCTGGGGACTACTTATGACACTCATTTGTTTTTCACTCTTGCCATTAAATCATATGCAAGACGCCCCAGACCTTCAAAAGGTGGCTACTTCTTGGGTATTTTTTATGCATATTAAAAGGGGGCTAATTTTTGTGAATATTGGTATTACTGAAAAAAAAACAAAATATCTACCCAACCTCAGAAAATGACAAACTATGACACTTTTACAAAGAAGGCAGGGCTAGTAGCATATTTTTAGATCATTCAGAATTCTGCAAAGCTTCAGTAAACTTCTACAATTACTTCATTTTTGTTGCTACCTTCGTAATTAGCAGTATTGGTATACTGATATTTGTATCAATGGCTATATCATGAGGTCATCAAAAGGAGACAATCTGAGAGCGATGCCTACTGCATGCTGGTGGTGGTGTAGGTATCACAGACACTGTTGTTGAATTGTCACCATAGGCCACTGCTCTTGGCTACGGGAGCTCTTCACAGAACCCTTTAATTAATTGTTCTGAAATTGGAAGTAAATTACAAACAAATACAGAGCAAGTGATGAGCTATTTCAGGTAAATCAGAAGCTTTAATAACATTATTGGAAACAAACAAGTCAAATCACCTTCTAATCCTGGTGGAAACTCATATCCTAGGGTAATGGTGTGACTAAGAATTTGTATCATGGCTCAGGACTTCTTGCATTTTGAAGCACAACAAATCTTGAATTTTTTGACTGTTGGCAAACTGCAAGTTAGAACATGGCATATATACTGTCGTTAGTCATCACAGTCTGTGGTCAGGAAAATGTCAGGTCCACTCAAAATCATTTCTTAGCGCAGAAGAATATGAAGACATTTCTATCGTAGGACTAGCCTGCGGCAGACAAAAGCAGATGTGACAAGCACTGACATTTAAACCTTGAGTCAAAGTTACAGGTTTGAAGAGAGGAGCAAGATTTTCTTTAGCTGGTGACTACCATCTGTTCTACCACAGATTTGCTGCTTACTCAAACTCTTAGGTTCAGGTAGCACAGGGCTGTTTGTTTTTCTGTACTGGCCAGAGAAGTGTTCTGATCAGATTCAGCAGCTTGTTTGAGTAAAAGGCAGCAAGGTGGATTCTCCCTGCTGGCTCTACAGCACCAAAAGTGTCATTTTTTTTGTGCTATAATTTTTTTTGATGCACATGATGGATGACCTCCTTGTATCCAGCAGGGGCGCACACTAACCACTGCCAATACAGGAAAGTCAGCCTTAGGATCTTCTGTGGTGGGTTGATCCTGGCTAGCAACTAAGCCCCCACCCAGCCGCTTGCTTACTCCTTCTCCTCAGTGGGATTAAGGTGAGAATCAGAAGAGCAAAAGTGCGGAAACTGCTGGGTTGAGATAAATATAGTTTAGTAAGTGAAGGGGAGAGAGAGAGAACAAAAAGGTGAAGCAAAGGCAGTCATTCCCATGATGCCCAGCCAGTCTCCAGGAAAAGGCTAGGTTGGAAAGTACCTATTTGAAAACTGGTCTTCCCAGATTCTACTGCTGAGTGTGATGTTACATGGTGTGGAATATCCCTTTGGGTAATTTGAATCAGCTGTCCCAGCTGTGTCCCCTCCCAGCATCTTGCCCACCCCCAGCCTGCTCCCTGGGGAGCAGAGCAAGGAACAGAGAAAGCCTTGATGCTGTGCAAATACTGTTCTGCAATAGCTAAAAGATTGGTGTGTTACCAACACGGCTGTAGTCACAATTCCAAAGCACAGCACCGTATGAGCTGCTGTGAAGAAAACTGACTCCATCCCAGCCAGACCCAGTACAATTTCATACCAGTGCTTGCTTGTGAAATACTTGGACTGAGATTCTGGTGCACCTTTAGCTCTACTCTCCTGTTGCAAGGCCAAATCGCAGCTTGACCAGAAGCTGCAGGTAAGGTGGGTCTGGAGATGAAGTTTCTAGAAATCATGTTTGTTCCTGTCTTGTCTGCTGACTCCGTAGCAGCTGTGGTCCTGCTGATGGTGTCACTGTGAAACAACACCAGAGTACTTCCATTTGCTTAATAACAGCACTCCCTCCCCACCCCCCCAAAAACCCCCAAATCCCCAAACCCCAAAACCACCAAAATGCAGAGCTAGGAAATTACACATAAAACAACTGAGAAGAGTGCTGTGGCTGGTAGCTTCAAGCACTGAAAAATACAAAATGGCATGATTACGTTGCCTGTACGATCCCCGTACAGGGGATTATCACAGCCCCCTCGTCTGCCCTATGGCTGTCTTCAGTTCCACAGTCATACACCACTTTCTCCACGGGCAGCTTTAATTCAAGTGTTTTCTTAAGTGCTTGCCTTTGCAACATTAATGTTCTCAGCAGTTTGCCTTTAATACGATGTGGGTGACCTATAGATATTTGCAAGGGGTTTTTACAGTTTTTGTTTCTCTCTCTCTCTCTTTTCAATAAAACATATTTTCAGGAAGCAGAATTGAAGAGCATTGTGTTAAGCAGGGTCAGAATGAGAAATGTCAAGATCTTATTAAAAAGCATTCATAGTCTGGGCATTCAGCTCAGCCAGTGGGTCTCCTAATTTTGTTCTTGCAATCTGTTTGGGAATTGAGCTTCTTCAGCAAGTAAATGTTAGCAGGAAATTAGGGGAAAGTTTCCAGCAGTTAAGGGTTCTTATGTTCAAGCGTTATTTTGAAAATATTTCTGGTTAAGTGCTAACATATTTTCAAGTGTCACTTAACAGGTATGATGGCATTTCGTGTGGGAGGTGAGCGTACACCAACAACAGCACTACTCCTTCAGCATGACACATATGTTCATTTTGTGTGCTGGAGCAGTGTGGTTTTACGGGCACCTTGTCAATACCTACATTGGCATCATTCACAGAATAATCCTATGGGGATTGTAAATTTAATTACTGTCAGAGTGCTTAGAGGCATTTTTGCACATCAAATCGGAATACCTAAATAAATAAATAAGGCAAACTTCTCTCTTCAGTAAAGACACTTTCTGCCAGCAGTGGCTCCAAGTTCTGCTGTTAGCTGCCTGCCAGCTACCCAGTCCCCATCCGTGGATCCGGGTGCAGGAGTGGAGCCCAGCCACAACAGTGGCCACATCAGTTTCTGAATGTGCTGTGGACAGGGCAATTTTTGCCAAATTGCAAGAACAAGGCAAACATAGCTGCTAGTAAATGTGTTTGGTCTGGAAGGGGAGTTCTGACTGGCTGAGGGAAAAGGTCAGGAGCTGCCTTCAACAAGACCATCCATCCATCCAGGTGGGTGTTTGACAGACCTCAGTGTACTCCTGGGAGGAATTACGTGGCTTCTGGAGGAGAGCTTCCCCTGGGGTCCTTGCTTTTTTTTTCCTGCAGTAGCAAAGGACAGTCTTTACATCATTCTGCCCACTACCTTTTTCCTCAGTTATGCTGAAGGTCCTTCTTACATTGACACCATGGCCTTTTTCTTCTTGGCAATTTTTCCTTACACAGTTCAGCAGCTGGTAGTAGTGAGGTGTCAAAAGTCAGAGTAAATACGTGAATTTTACTTTGTTCTATTCTGGCTGTAGGGTTTATCCTCTTAGCATTGGCCTGTGTGGAACACCAAAGAAACAGGAAGTTTATCCATCCAGTAGTGAGTTTATGCACTTTTTTCCTATATCAGTATTCTGCTGCTGTTTAGTTAGCTATAAATCATGACTAGTTTTACTAAGTCAATGTTAACACAGCACTTTGAACAAGCAAACCTTTGTAATAGTTAATGCTTCCAGCACACTGTATAAAGCAATATCAAAGGTGACACCTGATAAATATTTTTCCTATTTTCTTGTTTCTAAATGTCTTTTTTACCTTCTGTGGACTCAGGGTTCTTGAATAAGGATACTCTAAAAATAGCGGTGTTTGCTAATGCTCTAAATTAGGGCTGCATGACTAATTGATGGCTGGCAAAATGGGGAAGAAATTGTGTTCGGATTGAACCATGTGCAATTGTCCTCCTTTTCACTGAACTGTAAATACTGGGCATCTTGGTGGCAGTAGCTCCTGTTTTGATCAGTAACCTGGGGGCAAGAGCACTCACTACCACATTATGGGAGATGCTGAGTCAGCTTTAACCCCTGCAGAGTGGTTTTGAAGCCCACGTTTCTCAGTGTCGCAGGGAATGTTTTAATCCATGGATTTTGTAAGGTGAAGGGGCAGGTGGGAGAAGGTGGGCAGAGAAAAGGTTCTCAGTCACTCCTGTTCCTATTATTCTGCTGTGTACAAGCAGGAGCCAAACCCAGATGACCTGTGATCCTTTTGGGACAACCTGTCCCTGGACTGCCCACCATGGGAGTTTCTTGGCAATCAGGCTGCTATGCAGTCGCTGTCTTTCTAAACACTTATTGCAAAATAGACCACCCTGAAAAGGAAAAACTGCATGGACATACCTCTCGCCTACTTTTTAGGGCATTCGAGAAGAGTGTGATTGAAGGATGTTCATATTCACTGGTGGCCTTACTCAGGGTGGCGATTTTAAGCAAAGTCCCCGTCTCCCAGTGAGCACCCCAGCTACCTCCAGTAGACTGCTCTTAGGTGGTACCATACCAGATGGGAGCTGTGTAGGACACTGAGCAAACATATGCAGAACGTGACTAATGTGCCTCATGTTTAGGCTCATTACGAAGGTGAAAACTGTAGGAATTTTTTAAATACTAAGCATTTAAGTCATTAGGACTTTTCATGCCTTCCCCATCCTCTGTTCTTTTCAAATGAAGCCTTATATTTAGGATACTCTCTGGATTCACCTCCTGGCAAAGGAGTTAACTGCAGTCAGGTCTTCCATATCCAGAGAAAGAAAAATCTCTTTTAGAGATCCCAGTCTAATTGATTAAAGATTAGGATGCAAGCACTATTAATAACTTTAATTTAAAAAATGTTGGGATCATTGACCTTTCTCTTCCCAGAAAAGCCAGCCCTCACTGTATTGCCTGCTGTCTGAGAGGTCTCATAGGCTTCTGCCCAAAGACCTAGAAGGGAGCACCACACCATAGTATGAAAGGGGAGAAATCCAACAGACCTTGAGATCAAGAGAATCTTTCCATCTGTTTCGATAGATTTTGGATCAAGCTTCATGATAAGTGATGTTCATTTGTCACATTTATGAACATTTCACCACTTGCTTTATGCCTGAAAGAAATATGCTTATACCCTGGTTGTTATACAGCATGAAAAGTATATGGAATTTAACGGGCCTGATTTTCTTCTCTGTTAGCATAAATTCTTGCTGGTTATAAGCCTAGTGATATCACTGGTACTACACACACACCTCACTGATGCAAAAGAATAAAGAATGAACCTTATGGACTGATTTACATTAGCTGAGGACAATGCTGGCATGCTTTATTCTAGCAGTGGCACAGAAGTTCCACTTGTCTTTAATTAATAAGTGACTTACATTCAAACATTCATCAGAAGAAGCCCTGGAGGAAAGTTTGACTAAATCTGTTATCACTTCTGTACCTCAGATGCATAAACATTTGATGATACAAACTCTTGTGGCAATTTAATATACATAACACTAGTATGACTTTTAAAAATTAATAAAATTGCTGTTATCTTTTCAGGATAAATAAATCATTTTGGTTTCCTTTTCCATCATATCCTAGTCTGATATTTCTGTTATCTTTTTCTCAGGTTATCTTTCTGGTTTACATTTCTACTGTATATTTAGGAGCATCAGAACAGACAATGCATAAACCATAACATTTTACTTACATTTACTTAAATAAAAAATAAATCATAAATATTTATCAGTATATTTCATTATCTCTCCAAACAGTAGAAGTCCTTTTTTTAAAGGGCAAAGCAGTGAAATGCTTGTTATACATCCATGGTGCTGCTCGCCTAAATCTACTTTTCATTACTTTATTGTTGCTGGCTTTGTTTTCCTTCTCCTTGCTTTGTCTCCACAATTCAGTCTCTTTTCTCCATGGTGGTCCCCAAGCACAGTGTTTTAGAGTGAGATTCCCAGAAGATATGAGTATTTTAAGACTCGCATCTTAAGACTTGGCATCTTCGAACCGACAGGCAGCATCAGCAAGAGTCTATATGCTCGGCCTGAGGGCAACAGGGGGCTTGGTTTGAGTTTTGTAGGCATTGCTGGGGTAATGGTCTGTAAGGACAAATTTAAGGAGGGTAGTAGTGAAGAGTTAATAGGTGTGCTAAAAGATCTGGGCAAACAGGGTTGCAGCAAGCTTCAGCTTGAGGTGACTCAGAAATGCTAGCACGGTACATAAGGATTCCTGATGAGAGGTCAAGAAATATGATCTTAAGAGCTGTACATTGACTGCAGTTTCCTAATGGCAATCAAAGTCTCAGGAGTGAGTTTCTTTGCAAAACCCAATTTCCTATCATTTCTTTTGCAAGCTTTGAAAGATCCTGGTGTTTGGAGTAATGTTAATTCAGCATTCTGATAACATTTCACACATGACAGAAACTAGCCCCCCGCGAAGAAAGGAGTTAGGCTCTGATTGACGAGGCAAAAGTTTTTGAAAGGTTTGCTTTTCTCCACATAGACTTTGAAAAATCTCGTGGGGCCTCTCCTACCCACTGCATGTCTTTACACTGACCAGGGAGCGAATAATCTGAACAAGTTGCAGATTTATTTTTTTTTAAAGCGCTGCGTGCTGGGAGTTTGTGAGTAAAATCCTGCTGTTGTTGAAATACCAGGAAGCATTCCTGAACTCTGTGATGATGTGTGAGAAATGTGAAACTGGATCTGAATAAGGAGTCAGCTCGGGAGGGAGTCAGGGAGGATCTATTAACTTCACGATACTCAGAGTCACCTGCTTGATTTACTCAGAATTTCTGTGGGTATAAGTGAGAGCAAAGTCTCCCCAGTATCTTAAAAGGCAGATTAGTGCTGCAGGTGCCCAATGAAGCTGGGAAACTTGGTGTTTGGGTTGGGAGAAAAACAGTAAGGACTTGCACAGACTGCAACAGATAGGTCAGTTCTTCACACCTCCAACCCCGGATGGGAAAGAGAAAACCATTAGGTCGCTGGAAGATGTTACAGATGTATTTAAAGTAAAGGTCACTGATTTGATTTATTTCTGTTGGGTACTAAGCACCTTCCCCTCCAGAAGTAGGTATCGCAAAAGTCAGCTCGAGCCTTTCAGGTGTAGGTGTAGTGCATCATTCTGAGAAAGGTCAGAGCAAGCAGCAGCTCCTCTTCTTGAAAGGAGCCAAGACACACAAAGATTTCTATTAAGACTCATCCTGCGAAGTTATGCCTAGACTTTGGGCAGACTATTCTCAGATGTAAACAGAAGATCTTTTTCTTACAGGAAAATTCTGTCTTTCAGGTGTTTTAAGATATGTTGAGCCAGTCTGTGAGACAAGAGCTGTCTGATGATAAACCAGCTCTATAAAACATTTTAAATTGGGAACATAATAGAATTACTTACTATGGTTACATTTATTTTTCTACCAGTAAATGAATGTGAAACTTCTTAGATTTTTTTTTTGTTTGTTTAAATTCAGATGGAGCCATGCAAATTCAGAATTAACAGTGCAGGATATAGTCAATCTGATGTAGTTGGAAGAGATTTTTTTACTTCTGCTGTCGACTAAATAAATATTTATTAGCACAATTCATGAAGTATGGAGTACTTTGTATGTCAATGGCTACTCTGATTATTTAGAGTCATAATTCCAGTACTGCCATTTTGTAAACATTAAAAATAAGGAGTGATATTAAAATGTTAAACTGGAAATGTGCCCATGATTTTGCGTATACAGATACAAAATTTATGAGAATGTGATACAGAGATAGAAAAATCAGTTCAAGAGAAGTGTATCTGGAAACTGGTAAGTGCTTTTTCATGTACAGATTAAGAAATTTTGTACACAGCATACAAAACGGAGTGTTGTGAGCTGGTTGCTGTTAGCTAGATATCTATGTTAAATACATTTGGTATTTAAGGCCAAATTTAAAATCTGTCAAGCGTATAATTTATAGCCATGCCCCAGTAGGTTGTGAGCACATCAGACTTCATTTGCTGGGTAACTGTGGAGTCTATTGCAAATCTAAGAATAATTTCAGTAATAGGCTGAAAGGTTCCAACTCTCACTTCTGCAGATATTTAGATCAGACAGAATATATATAAAATGCTAACGGATCAGAGTAGTAGGGACATATTGCCACTGACGTATACTACCAAAATTTTACTGTGTTCAAGGTTGTCTCTCACTTGGCTTCTCTTGGCTGGAGTCTCTGTGCTCGCCCCGTAGTCTGCTGCCATAGCCGGCCATTAAGGAGTAAAATAGTGAGCTGTTATTGCTGGCAGGATTGTTGAGACAGAGTATGCAGCTTTATTCTGTCTGCTATGGGTCCAAATACACCATTTCTGGCAATATGGACCACAGAGACTCTACAGTTTGCTGATGATCAGGGTATGCCAAGACCAACTGAGAACTAGACTGGTTATGACTTTTAACTAGAGGCAGAGCAAAACAAGCTCATCTCTGCCTGCCGAAATCCATGCAGACTTATTTGGCTGTTTGATGGTCTGCCTCTTGTCTCAGTGGAGTTGATTTCATTAAAGCTGAACTTCCTCTTTGTCACTTCATTCTTTTTCCTTCAGACTAATACACTCGCTGAATGAATGATGCCCAGAGGTGCTATCAGAGTTCGCTGAAAGGAAGTTGTTCTGCTACAAGATTTGTTCTGGTAAGAATTCACCCACCTTAGAGAACTGTAGCTCTTGAGCCATCCCACTAGAGTTACAGTGACAAGATTATCCTACAGATAGCTGTAGGCAGACAGCTGGAGAGTTTATTCTGGAACAAGTATCTTGAGCATGGCCAACCTGCATCCATGTTACAAGGATGGGCCAGTCATGAGTTAACACTCATCAAAAATCTAACATCTTGGGTTTTTGCATATGTACAGGGTGGAGGAGCCCAAACAACATTATTACTGGAATTATTTTAGATTATCCTCTTCCATTAGCTGTGGCACAAAGCTCAGTCTGTCAAATGAAACCTGGCTGAGTCTTTAGTGTGTGCAAATCAACGTAGCTCACAGAAGCTCACAAGTTCATGCTAATTTACATCACAATTCACTGCTGACCTCTTCAATCTACCCAAATCTTTGGCACCTTGTGCCTCCTGTAATCACCTAAAGCTGTGCTGAGGGATTGGGTTAAGATAAAGTGCTTTCCATTTACTTGGCACTCAGTGGGCACAGGTTCTGAAAGATCTTTGAGATTCCTGAATTCTACTGAATTTCTTTAGAGGTTGGACGTCCGCCTTCCACAGCTCTTTTGAATATCGCTTCCATAACCTCTCAGTCAGATGTTAGGGTGGAGGGAGCAGGGCCCAGAATTACTAAGAAATGCGGTAATAGCTTAAGTGACTTCAAGTGAGGTAAATACTAAATATATGTTTCCAATTTGACACAGAATCCACTGACAGCACCATAATCTCAGATGCTTTCATCATGCATGATTATAAGCACTCATTGGCATGAGGTACCTATCTGTCACATTTATAGTTAGAAGCAGTGGAGGCAGCTGACATCTGACAGGGATGAGGCAGACCTGACAGGCACCCCCATCTTGGCTTGCTGCTCCTCTCCCTTTCATTCCTGTCTTTCAGAGGGTGATATGACATCTCCTCCCTACAGTGCAGGCTCTGCCTGCCCTGGTCTCACTGCCACTGGAGGGAAACGTGCCTTTACGGGATGACTTCGTGATCTTGCTGCTGTCCTGATGGTAGCCACCAAGGCATGGGTCTTTGAAATGGGCAGTAGCTCCTCAGAGCGCGGAAATGCTTTTCAGACAGGGAACATACACATTCTGTTTCCTTGTGGTCAGGGACTTCTTCTCTGTCTAGGTACCCTTTAAAAGGTCCGTGGTGGTGATTCGTTCCTGAATATGGGCTTGGTAATACGGGTTGCTGCAGCCATGTGTGTTTAGCAGCTTTAAAGTGCAATGATCCTTCCAGGCCAAGTTGGGTGCCAGATCTCTGCCATGAGGAACATGCAGTCTGTGAGCTGGTTAGCCCTATAGAAGTCAGTCCTACATTATGAGAGAAGACGGTGAATGACCAAATAGTGACTAAAAACATGTTTTAACCTCTGCTTCCTTTTCATCCCTTGAAGAGGATAATGTCTGCCTGCCCTTTTCCTGGCAAAGCTCACCTCTTTCCTCACACTTGTTTACTGCTGGAAGTCATCACCTTGGTGAAGTTCCTCCACACCCGCTGCATGGTGATTCACTCCCTTCCCATCAGCAAATGGGGAAAAGAATCAGCTCAAAAGTTGTTGGTATCCTACTCCCTGAACATAATTAATATGATTATAACAGTTCCTAAGTTTGCTCCTGTCCTGGATTTGCTGGGATAGAACCATAGAACTAATTTTCTGCACAGAGAAGCTGCATTTTAGAGCAGACTGCAGCACTAATACTGTGAGAACAGAGTTGGTAAGACACTTTGCTGTAGCTTACGGCCAGCTATGGAACGCAGGTTTCTATAGTGATCAAGGGCTTGAGCAGTTCTGAGACAGCCAGGTGCAGAACGGAGGAGGGGCAAAAGCCAGGACATCTGCCCCGAGCTGGCCAACAGAAGCGTTCCACACCATAAACATCACGCTCCCTACACATTAGGAGATTCTCTCGGAGGACCCTCTCTCCTTGATGACTGCCGTCCCTGGAAGGTCCTGCCTGCCGTCCCATCCCTGAGCCCCACTCTGTGCTCCCGAGCCCTGCCGGATGCGGTGGCTGTCGTGTTCTGGCTGGAGCTGCGCCGCTCGCTGCGTGCGGCATCAGCGCTCACTGCTGAGAGGGTGCAGCTCGCCAGCCCGGTATTGGCTGAGTGAAACCTGCTGTATTTTATACTGGTATTGGTGTTATTAAGATTGTTACTCTTTTATTAAATCTGTTTCTATTTCAACCCACACGTTTCCTTTCCTTTTCCCAATTTCCCTTCCTCACGTTGGGGCGGGGCGGGGGAGGCATTGGAAAATAAAATAACTGTCTAAAACACAACAGCTCCACACATATATAAAATTGTCTATAAAAGAGCTTCAACAAACCAAGGGAGCTCAGGGAATACAGTCAGTAGTGGATGAATGGATGCCCAGATCAACGTTTGTCTTATTTCAAGGATGTCCTTCATTTTTGCTAAAATTTGCTATGAAAAGCACTAGGAATTTCTAACAGTTTGTTTCCCTGTATTAGACTGATGCTCTCTAAAGCTGAGGCTTCTTAAGAAAATTTGCCTTTGGTACCTAATAGGCAACTGTCTTCCTTATTCTTCTGAACTGCTGTGCCACAACCATGGCACTTTTAGGGTGTTCCCATTCCTGAAATAAGCAAACACAGTTTTCCCTTATTTTCTTACACCAGCATAAATAGAAAATAAAACCATTGAAATCAGTGGCACAATTTGGCCCATCAACATTTTGTGAGTTTTAAAAACAGCAAGGAACTGAGTAGTCTGCTGCCTCCAACTTTAGTAGAGGAGCTTTATCTATCAGACAGCTGCTGTAGTCTACCTGCAGTTGATTGATGTTAGCTTAATAATGATGATCGATTAGATCATCAGTGTCATCCTTAGAAAGAATGTACTTTAGCTAATGACATCAGTTGACTAATAGATTCCTGTTTAAATGTCAAGGGGCCAGAGAAAGACACTCTGCTAAGTACTTACATTATACCTATTGAAAAAAATCGCATCAAGCCTACCTTACAAAGGACTTTTGTGTCATAGTTATAAACCCTCTATTTCCTCTACTACCAACAAGCAAATTTTGCTTTAAGTTACAACAGTGTAAAGCTGAGAATGACTCCATTTGTCTTCAAAGTTTGGCTCAGCCTTTCTAGAAATGTCCAGATATAAATCATTGAGCTGTTACCTGCATGTTCCTATCTCTGCTGTCATTACAGAGGTGTCCTGGTTTCAGCAGAGATAGAGTTAATTTTCTTCAGGGTAGCTCGTTCTGGGGCTGTGTTTTGGATCTGTGCTGAAAACAGTGCTGATAACACCAGGATGTTTCCATTACTGCTGAGCAGGGCTGACACAGAGCCAAGGGCTCTGCTGCTCCTCACCCCACCTCACCAGCACGTGAGCTGGGGATGCACAAGGAGTTGGGAGGGGACAGCCAGGACAGCTGACCCCAACTGACCAAAGGGATATTCCATACCGTATGGCATCATGCTCAGTGTATAAATCTGGAGGAAGAAGAAAGGAAGCAAGGGGAGGGGGGTGGCATTCTGAGTGATGGCGTTTGTCTTCCCAAATAACTGTTACTTGTGATGGAGCCCTGCTGTCCTGGGGATGGCTGAACCCCTGTCTGCCATGGGCAGTGGGGAATAAATTCCTTGTCTTGCTTTGCTTGTGCACGCGGGTTTTGCTTTACGTATTACACCGTCCTTATCTCAACCCATGAGTTTTCTCACTTTTACTCTTCTGATTCTCTCCCCCATCCTGCCAGGGGGGACTGAGTCAGTGGCTGCGTGGGGCTCAGCTGCTGGCTGGGGTAAAACCATGACGAGAGGGCACATCCCCAGCCCTGAAACCAGAGGTGTAGAACCTGTCTCCTTTGTCCACTGCTGTCTCAGAAAAAAGTGTTTTGGGTTGAATTTCCTCTTTCAGAGTGTTTGCTTTTGGAGAAACTCAAATTCCCTTCTAATTATATACACTTCCTATGAACATCTTGAGAATATCTTGCATCACTATTGCTACACACAAACTGTATTTCCCCTTCCCTCAAGCAGAAGATTCTAAATAAATTTTACGTTAATGTTATGCACAATGTTAATGTTAATGACTCCAGTCAATGATATTATGCTGTGAAATTTTCAAACGTAATATCCAATTGATTTTTAAAATTAGCATTCAAGGAAATACTTGCTTAATGCAGACTTAGAGTAGGTAAATGTGAATGGGAATGCCATTCTATTACTACCTTCTGTATGGATTCTTTATGGAGAGGTACAATTTATGGCAAAGTATGACTAACATGTTCATCTAATATAAGGAAGTGGTTGAATGAAGGGAATACTATTCTGTGTGCAGACGCATAATTGCACTATAGGAAATAATTTTGTACTTTGAACTTGAATCAAAATGTACAGAACTGTGAGCAGACCAATTCACCTGATTTTAACATTATACCTAAAAGCTTTCTTATACTGAAGTTTAATTACCAGGCAGATTTATTTTATTCCTTTTCAGAAAATCACTGCCAGTATAAAAATAAGTTGCAGAGCTGATAAAGCCAGCATTCCAGGTACATGTATAAATTTATTTGTTCACAAGCAAGTATGCATTTAAATCCAGCTGCCCACCCAGCAGTAGCTACATTTTTATAACTGGAATTTGAATGTGCATAAGTGAGTGAATTATTTGTATGACTCTAGCTCACTGATAAATCAAAAAAGTGCATGGAAAGTTGACCATAAATGCTGCCTGACCAAACCAAACAAACCAAAATTACCGAGTGAGGATATTTGCTTAGAGACCATCACTAATTTGTTTGCTGCTGATACCCAGTTCATTTGAACACATTCCTTCTGGAACAGGCTGACTCGAGAGAACTACTGCAGGCAGCAGCAAGGAAAATGTGAATTAATGGTGCTGATCCCTAGAGAGTCAGAGAAGAGTCCTTACCTGGAGGATAATTTTCATCCACCACTGAGCTCTCAGGGAGGTGGAGCAGGGTAAGAGCTTTGCAGAGGAGAGCCGCTCTTCCTTGTTTATCACTGTCCAGAGCAGGGGAGGAAGCAAGGTAGGGAAATATGTATGCAGGACAATGTTCCATCATCCCAGCAAAAATCAGAGGGATGAAACACAGGATGGTGTAAGTATTTGCAGCATTTACTTTTACATGTCTAGCTTAAGTGACTAAGGTTATTCATTGCAGGCTCATCCCCAAAAGACTTTTACTGGACTGAACTCTGGCTGCCAATGGACATAATCTGCTGCATCCTGAATTTATACCAAGGTTTTTCAACCAGCATCTTTGGCCATCAGCCATGCCACCTTGCTCCATGAGCATGGAGGGTTGTGATGTATGAACATCACAGACTGATGCTAACTTTTCTTTCCTTTCATCAAACTACTTCACACTGCTGGGAAGTAAAATACAAAGGCAGTCCAGGGTCTAATGCAGCCATGACCTTCCTGGATGTGGAGAAGGATTTTGTTTGTGAAGGTGTCTGGTCTTCACAGAGTACAACATAACTTGGAGAGACCTGAGAAAGTGTGAAATGAGCTGGTTCTACTCCCAGAAAAGCCTAGGTATGGCAGTATGGTGCTCAGAGTACAACAGGCTGTAGGCAGACAATCTCTCCTGGATGAAACTCTGCCAGTAGGTATATTGCCCCCCTTTTCATCATTACCTATTGCTACTCTGATCTGCTCACTCAACTACACTTGCAAGTGGTTCCAAACCCACCTCAGTGAAAAAGACCAAGATAAATCTGAACCTCCTGTTTAAATTAGTCTGCTTAAATTGACCTGGCTCACCTGAGAGGCTCAGTGGACAGCAGGAGGGAAGCCAGCTGTGTAAGCTGGGTGGCCATGGAAAGTGGGAAGCTGTAACCGTGGCAGTGGGCTGCATGTATGTTTGTGTCTGTGGCTCCAGCATGTCCACGTCCCCACCTGGACATGATGTGCTGCCTGTCAGAGGAGGGCTGCAGCTCTGTAAAGATACTTCATGGTAGGATGGAAAGGTCCAGGGTCTTATTTTTAAGAGCATGTCATGTCTCTCATATATGTCTGGCGTCAGGGGACATTGAACTACGACCAAAACCCAGCTCCTTGTGATTCAGAGATGCCGAGATGCTCCACAACACTCAACTGCTAGATGAAACATGCTGCTAAGGCTCTGCTGTGAGCTCAGGGAATCCAACAGAGTTCAGACAGAAGATAAAATCCTTCTGTGTAGACAATATCTCAATGAGTGACATGAGTTTGAAATTCAGCCAGCTGTGGTCATGAAAGGGATAATGATATAGCTCAAAAGACCCAGCACAGGGCAATTTCAGCATAAGGAGAAGCATGCATTGTTGCAATGCACGTTGCACAGTATGCTCATTTTACCTTTATCTTATCTAGAGGATAAAAACATGCTGAGGATGTCTCGTAGCAAGAAGAAAATCAACTTGAAAAGAACATTCCCATTGCTATCTATCTATCTGTTAATTGAAGTCTTTAAAAAAGAATCACATATTACAACCACCAATCCAGACCTAAACAATATATGAAGAAGAATTTGGCATTTTTAGAAGTAATTTTTTATTTTTTAACATTTTGTTTCCTAGGATGAAAAATTAACTCTTTTAATGGTGGATTTTGCAAAAGCATCTTTTAAAATTTTCTGCCCAATACATCATGCTGTGACTCATGGCGTGGAGTTGTATAGGTCACATCAGACTTCTTTCTTTAAGGAAAACATGATGTCACATACACGGCCAAGTGCGAAGTGTCAGAGCACATGAGAGGTCATGCCTGAAATGTGACAGAAACAGTTCTCAAATTAATTTAAAATCTAAGGACAAACAGCAAAGTGCTAGACAAAGCTGTCTCATTATGTTAATAGTATTAACTCTTATGCTTTTCTGTAGCACCTTTAATCCTGAAATATGACCATCTCTGGAACAAAAAAGATATTTTCTATTTTAGGTATGGTTTAACAGGATCTTTTTTTATTATTTTCCTTAAGAAATTATGACTGAAATTGAATCTTTTTATTTTAGTGACCTACCTAGATTTAGACTAAAAAATAAAATACTGAGACCCTTAGGTTTATAGTTTTGAGTTCACTTGATGTGGTGCTGTTGGACCTAGAGCATTCCTTCAGTAATAACACTAAGAGAAAGGTACCACCTATGAATCTCCCTTCTTGAAGATGTTCAAAAGCCGTCTGGACATGGTCCTGGGCAGTCAGTTCTAGGTGGCCCTGCCTAAGCAGGGAGGTTGGACCAGATGCCCTCCAGAGGTCCAACCTCGACCGTTCTGTGAGTCTGTGATCCTGTGAAAACAGCAGCAGTGCACAGCTACAGACATGTCCTGAGTCCACCACTAAAGACACTTTTGGTTTTTTTAGATTTAGACTCTCCGATGACCACCAGCCCTATGCAATGCTTGGGTCACTTAAATACCTATTCCTGTGGCTTCCCAAGTGCTTTGAGTAATGTATTTGTCTGCTTTCAGATTGATTTTGTACAAAGTAGCACCAGTGACAAGAAGGAGGTTTTGATTAAAATAGACTGAGAATTACAAATTTAACTTATTTTCCATCTGAAGCCATGAACACATGTATATACATGCATTTCATGAATTAATAAAAAATTGAGTTTTATTCTTCTGAACACAGGCAGATAGTTCTTCATAACATATTTTATGAAAGTGGTCACAGTCATCATCACGATGAGAGTTTATGCTTAATATTTAATCCCAAAGTCTCTCACAAAAAAGAGGAATCCATTTTACAATATCATGTTCTGATAAGTTTTTTACTAGATCTCCTCAAAAGTCTGGACAACATTTATCTTTGCTTGACCCCAGGCCTGCCTTGATGCATGATACGGATTAGTTTTTGAATTGGTAATGAACTGTTTCTAATTACTCATCTATAAACCACTGCAGGTCTTTTTTTCTCTCAGTTGTGTTGCATTGGTCAATATTTTTTTCCTCTTTACCTGCACTAGGGCAAAGAAAATTATATACTGTGTCTATGCCATGAGTCTATCAACTGGATCTATACTGCATTACTGTATTTATATTTAAAAATTTTAGTCAGCATTTCTAAATATTCCTTAACACAGCAACTGTTAATGGGAATAATTGCCAGATGAAAATTGTTATGTCTAATTTCTGTGCTTATTAACATTTAACAACTTCTTTGGAGTAATTAATTGTCCTTTCCTATTGAAAATCTTCATTGTTTAGTAAAAGTGCCAGTTTTTTTTGAAGTGTGGGAACAAAATTAATTTGATATCTTTGCCTAAAAAAAAAATCTTTAATTTCCTGACTCTTCTGTGAGAACAAGTGTGGTTAAAAAGGGTTGATTGCTCTTTTCTAGTACTGCCATTGGAGTTACGTTCAGGGAGATGCAAGTCATAATTTCTTCTTCTCCTAAGCTCTTCTAAAATGTCACTCTTGACACATACTGTATATACACTGCAAAGTGTGCCCAGATCCCAGGTCCAGGCTCAGATCCAAACCTCTGGTCTGGCCAGATTTTTGTTTTTTACTGCATACAATCCATGCACGTGTCTTTGCTTCTATTCTAGTGCATCGGTTCAGAGAGAGTTCAGTGCTAAGGAGTTACAGGAACATGTCCCAGAGTCCTTAATATCCCCTTAAATACAGCCACTTGAAGGACTAGCTCATGGGAGAACCTGTCAGCCCATCAGCTACCTCAGCCTGTGTCTGGTGTGCCCCAGGCCGAACTTGGCCAGGCACATGTTTCCCTTGGGAGGTGACTGGCTTTACTCAGCTCTCAGTTGCCTCCTGCTTGCTGAGATGAGGAGGAAGTGTTTGACTATTTCACTGTAATAACACCCAGGTTTGGTCCAGCTAGATCAGAAAAGGTGCAGAGAGGGAAAATCAGGACCTGCAGAGACCCAAACTGGCCAAGCACAGTATAGGTGGTAGGCAAGACTGAGAATGAGAATAGGGTGACAGTGGGGACTGGTCTCCTCTGCTTACTGGGCACTGCAAAGCAAGCATGACATGCTAAATTAAAAATAAATGGGCACTAACAAATTCATACACCACGATCTTAGTGAGAAAGCACTTGAGCCTGTGCCCAGGGAGCAGCAGACAGAGCTGTACCCCGATTTATAGGTGAGGAAGGACCAGTGCAGGCACACCTGGGCAGGAGGCAGGGAGCTCTTGGGCTACAGGCTGAGTCACCAGCAGTCACCCGTCTGACCAGTCTGGCTACCATGGGCTTTGCAATTTCATAAAGACAATGTACAGAGTCAAGAAAGGTTAAATCTCAAGCAAAACACATTCGCTCTTCTTCAGAGGCACATCATGCCCCATGAATAACACCCCACTCCAAACCCTTGTTTCAGTTTGTTCCCTGCTCCTATCTGTATTCAGAAGAAAGTGGAAACTAGCTCCTTAAAATATTTATAAAGCGTTTTGTGCAACTAGTCTAAGCTCTAAATTTAACTTTCCCCCTAAAGCCACAAAACATTCCTGGCAATAAATTCTCTCTTTTTTCCTATTTGGGAAGGAAAAGAAATTGTTTATTTTTAACAATTCAGTTCAGAGGAAAAATTATAACATAGCGAATAGCAAGTAAATTAGCAATTCTCTCTATTATCCAAACCAGCAGGTCTTCTATTAACAAGGGCAGTTTGTGGCCCCTGGATTACAAGATCAATCAGGCAGTTCATTTTTCTTTCATTTCAGGGAATTAAATAATTGTCAATCAGTTAAAAGCTGCATGTAGGACCTGTATTTACCTGTGCTGAGTTGATTTAGCTAATTTAATACCACTTTCTTACTCCTTCTGATTTATTTTCTGAAGCTGGAGCAGCTGATTGTGTATAATTTATCCCAGATTAAGGACAGTTATTAAAGACTCTCTTCAGCAAATCTGATGCAAACAACACCTTTACTCTTCCTTTAAGAAATGTGCTTAGGCAGACTGACACTGAGCCAAAGGGATGTTCATGGTACATAGGCTGGGAAAGGGGAGCTATTCCATCTACTCTGTTTTGTCTGCAAATTTAATGGCAGACCTTTTTTTTTCTTTCTAATCAGGCATGTATATTGGCACACAGAGAAGCTGGTGGGTTAGCTGGACAAGGGAGCTCAAATGAAACTGAAATACAGGAGTTAAGTTTCATGTCCCCCTACTGAGGCTGGATTTTATTCAATTGTAGTAGAAAGCTCAAAGTAGCAGAGGCTACCGTTGGGCACAAGGTAGGATTGGGGTGGGGGGAAATCCATCTCCATATTTTATCCTTCTAAAAAAAGACAGATGAGATGTAATTGAGTTGTTCTTTACCTGTAGGTCTTTACTGTCTGATGGTCATACTGAGGAAGCAAGAACCTTACATTTGGTTTCTTCCAGATGATTGGTTGACTATCCATTAACATTTGCTGCAAGCCAACCTCCAACTTCATGGTCCAAAGGTAGCAGCAGCTACATATGTACATGCACCTCAAGCTCTTGTTCTTAGTTGGTGCCGTTAAGTGGAGTCAGATTCAAACCAATCGATGCTGGGAAGCCTGGAGTCTGAGCCAGGGAAAAGAGGAGCATGCATAGGTGCAACCCTAAAGAGACATGGAGCCCAACAGAATTCAAGACAGGTCTGAAATATGTCATGGTCTAAATCAGTTTCTTGGAGCCAGAGGCGAACTGAGGAAGCGTGAAGCCATGCAGGTAAGCTCTAGGGTAATTGAAGGTCTGTTTTATGGCATAGGTGCAGGACCAGAGATCTTCCTCATAAATTCAAACAGCAGTCAGCTGCACTGCTGGATTGTGTCATTCTGCCTTTGAAGATTAAAAGAATTGGGTGGCTGAGATTAAAGTATACTTTTCAGTGCGTGAAGGCAGTAATCCGCCTACTCAAAGAATTAGATGAGTCATTCAAAAATTCAGTGCATCAATGCATTATTTTTTAAACACAAACAAAATCTGAATTAACAATGGCAACGGGTTTGAAAAGGCTGTGAATGGGCATATACTTGCTTATGAGCCTTTGCTAGAAAACATTTATGGTGAAGAGGATGTCAGTTTAAAAAAAAATAAACAGTTTCTAGAAAGGCTAACATCAGAAGACAGTAGATGTATTTATCCAAGGTGCTGCTGGTTCTGCACCATCAAGGATGAAATAGGTGTGACAATGGGTGGTATTTAAGGCCAGAAAGCATCTTTTGATCGTCTAGCCTGAAACCCTTTGTGCATCACATACATGCAGGTCATTGTCACCTCTAAGTTGAATTCAGTAACATGTTTAATGAAAGACCTCCAAGAAAGGCACCGAGTCCTGTTTTGAAATCACTTGAGAACTGGAGAGCCTAGCTCTTGACTTGGCAGTCTGTGACAGCGGTTATCCTGTTCCACCACACAAGCAGTGTGTCTCTGCTCTCACTTGGAGCTGTGTGGCCCATGTTTACCTCCAGCACCTACATCTTACGTGTTTCTCCACCAGATTAGAGAGCTCGATGTATCAGAGCAGTAGACACTACTGTTCAGTGGATCAGATGTCTTAATTACAATGCCAGCTGTAATCGATCAGGAGGAGAGCTGTGCTGGAGCACTGAGGCCTGTGCCATAGGCTAGGACTGCTCTGCTGCTCCTGGAAAGCTGCATTACCCTCTGCAGCTGTAAAACTGAAATGGTATAAAGGTGATCCAGCTTTTTAGCATCTGGTACCTCAGGGAGAGCAGTGTGATCTCTACCCTGCCTGCATTCTTCCACAGACTGCAGACTGTTCCTCAAATCTCACTGCCCTGTGACTATAGGCAGGGTTCAGACACAACTCAACAGCAACTGTAAAATATGTCGAGATCTGGACTGCACAGCCAAATTGCCTCTTTTCAGTAACATAAAGGTTCTTCAGTGCTGCCGTGGCAAAGCAGAGGTACCTTACAATAAATAACACTTTCTTTTCCAGCCATTTAAAGGGATCTTTTTATTGTCAAAGTAGCAAAAGGAGGGCACAACTCAGTTGCAAGCTGATATTTTTGGAGCCTACGTCTACGCTACGCAAAGGAACAAAAGGCAGAAATTCATGGGTCAAGTTCCCTGGCCTGACCAGTACCTCCACAATGCACAGGACAGTCCTGTGAGGCCGTACCAGCTTATGTCCTCTGTAGGAGCTCAGAAGTCCCACCTCTCAGCATAGTTAGCAGATGTGGGTGTAGTGTGCAGCCGATGCAGTCAAACCGTGGCTGGGTCCCAAACAAGGTCAGGTGTCTACGTACTCTCAGCAAAGCATTTAAATCAGTATGTTCAAAACCCTGTGCTCAAGCGTGTGGACTTGCAAATGTTAGCAGCCTGTAGTTTCTGTGGTGAGATACTGACGTGTTGATTTGGAGGCCTTTACCACCCTGCTCTCTTTAAGACAGTGTAAACATGGACTATACTGTCTGGGCCTCATCTGGAAAAGAAATCCAGCTGTACATGTTCCAGTGCTCCCTCAGCTCCGCTGCCTCATCCTTGGGATGACACACATCACAGGTGAAATAATGTTTTTTTTCCAGAGCTCAGGAGCAGACTTGTTAGTCATTGGAGAACTCAGCACAAGTCAATTAAGTTTCTTCCACTACCTAATTGACATTTAGTCAGCTTGGAAGAAAACAACACCAACAGAAAATAGTCCTTGCTTTCAGTTAAGATGTTATGAAACTTCATAACATCCCAACTGGCCAAATGTGAGGAAGAAATGAGGAAAATCTAATTAGACATTGCATGGCCTCTCCTCAAGATTAAATGTAATATATTTGCAGTTACATCTTCCCATGAGGATCCTCCCACTCATGTCAGGCATACAAAAGCATTAAAACATCTGCGACAGCGTGGTGCATAACATAATACGTAATCTGTGGTCACAAGATTGGGGATAACTCTTCCAGCCAAAGAAGGCGGTATGTCTGCTGAAGGCTTGAGGCTCTCAGCATCTGCGATAAATGATCTCTGGAAGTGAGATGGACATACACAGCCATCGCCACAGTAACGCACAGCATGCCTCAGCTTTGGATGTTGCAGGAGATTGCCCTTGAGAGCAGTGCAGGACAGCATGTCCATCTTTGGGAACACCACAAGCTTACAGTTTCCAGTGCTTAGCAGTCCCTAACACCATTCTTTGAGCTATTGTGTTTTTTCCTAGCAATCCGTGAAATCACATAAACTAAGAAAGCGTATAATTGTCAGGATCCTACTGCCTCTTAGCCAAAGTACTGTGACGTTGGGACACAAAAAACATATGAACATTTTCTCCAGACCCTGTGGAGGCGGTTAACAAGAAGCAAATTGACTGACCTCTAGTCTTTTTAACACGAAGCAACTTGAAACTTGACTCCAATAGACGTCTGACACTGTCTCAGCAGTATAGAGGAACCTGGTCTAGTTCAAGTTTCTTTCTGGTAGTCGGTGGACTGGCCTCTAGTCTTTTGTAAGATATCAGGGATGAGTTGCAAAATGATTACTAACAACAGTTAAAAGGATATGTGTGCACATTCCTGTGCATGCCAGGAATGCAAAACAAGGAGGGAGGAGAAATAAGCTTTCATCTAGTTTTCACCACACCTAAACCTCATGTGGTGTCATTGCACAAGATGGTCCATGGATTTGTATTTTATTTTCTCCAAAAGGTTTGAATGGTTCTTGTTGAATAAGGTTGAAGAAGATTGTTCTAGATGAAAATGCAAGACAGCCAGCACAGACCTGTTTTTAAAAACCTTGTTCAGAGAGTAGTTATGATTACCTTCCCAACTGAGAAGATGCATCCAAGGAGTCATAACCTGGGTTTGATATTCAGTATTTCATTAATGGTTTGGATGATGGAACAGACAATATACCTGTTAAACCTGCATATGACACCTGCCTGGGAGGGGCAGCATGACTGGCAAAGAACTTAAGTATCCTTGACAAACTGGAAAAAAACCAAGCCACTGGGCTAAAAAGCTGCAGCCCAATAAGCAAAATTCTATTATTAGGAAGAAGAACACAAAACCTTAAAATTAGGGTCTTCAGTAGACACAGATCTACTGAAAGGAGTCTAGGAATTACAGCAGGTCACAACTGAACTTACATCAACCATGCCACATTGTTTGGATATACAAGCAAATATCACACCAGGATGTGTGACAAGTGCTTTACTCACGACTGATAAGACTTCGCTTTAGTCTCGTGTCCAGCCTTATGTCCACCATCCTGCTAGACAGATGTAGAATCTAGAGGAGTAGTATGGGTGATGCAATCCTTGGAAACAAAGTGTCCTTTCCAAAGTCCTTGGAAACAAAAGCAACAGAGAGGGGTTAATATCAAGAATGAGTGAAACACAGTCGCAGTCTCCAAATAATGTTTTGATGGGATGAAAACTCATGGGCCTTGCTGATATTGCAGTTAGGTCTTAGAGAACCTTGGCAACATCAAGGAAAAATTGATACAAGAGGATGTGGAGACTCTGTGATCATATCTTGAGGCAAGGTGATGGTCTGGTGTATCTCAGCCAGGACCATCAGACAGGTGAGACTGTCTGGATGCGCAGCTGCCAGCAGCACGGGTGTCCTATCCACCTTCTGCTCCACCACAGTCAACAAGGAATAATATATGGTGGATTTTGTATGTGCTACCTCCTATTTTCACTTGGCTTGAGCTTCCCATATCCAAGGTGCTGGGTTTTCCTTCTCACATTTTCACTAGTTGACCCTGTTTTAACTGTTGATCATCTGCTTGAGAACACTTTTCTGTACTAGTTCTTTAAGTTTTTACACCAAATAGGAGCTTTTAACTCAGCTTCTGAGGCTGAATTAGTAGCAAAAACCCTAATCTATATTTCACCACATTGTTCAGAAGTCACAGAAGCAGAAGGCCTCTACCATTCAGATATTAGAGAGCACCATAAGAATTACTGAGAAAACTGAAGTTCACAGTGTCTAAAGCAAGCAGGGTTCCTGAGTATGTAGGAAACAATAATGGCGCCAAACTGCACTAAGGAGAAACAGCAGTTAGGAGTAATCCCTTGAAGTTAGTACATTTATGGTGGTGTAAGCCAGGTCTGGCTGAGGGGAAAAACAGGCTCAAAGAAACTTGACTCATGTTACGTTATCATAAGATCAGCTTCAGCCCCAATAGACGCAAGCTTTTCACGCTGATTTTGATTAAACTCTTGTCACATGTAATATTGATTTCAACTGAATTATTTCTGTTCACACAACGTGAAGGAGGTGGTCTGTCCCTATGAGTGCAGAAGGTCTGTGCGTCCTTCAGAAAATATATAGAAAGTAGCCTGCCCTCCCAGCATTGATTATTGTTTCAATACATGCAGGAACAGGAAAACATTATGCATGTGCATTTCCCAATGGCTAGTTTCAGCACTAAAGGGAGAAGTAGCATTTGCATTCCTTAAAGAACTGATTGAGATTCTAAAAACAGATTGGAAACTTAATGGTAAGAAAGGCACAGCTTGAAAGTCTTTACTTTTTGGCATGAAAGTGTGGACCAGATTGACACAATCTGTGACGTAGTTTCTAATGAAGCATTTGTAATGAGACATTTAAAGCAACTCAAGAGGCCTCTCTATCCTTTTGGGAAAGGAACACAAGGAGCACATATTTGAAATTCATTCAGCATTGAATACATAAGCTGATCTTGACATGAATTTAGAGTAGGATTCAATTGTAGATAGGTGCTTGGGGAAGAAGTTGCTTGTAGCAAAAAAAAAAAAAGAAAAAGAGAGAGAGACAGATAAATTAAGAGCTGAAATAGTTGGAGGAAACTCTTGGGAAAATTACCAAGAAGAGAGAGAGGTTTCTGCTTATTGAACTGTTGAATCATGGAACTGATTTCAGTCGGAAATTTCATGCAGAGACAAATTTGGTTTTCTCAGTAGGTAGGTGGGAAGGGTGGGACCTCCTGATTTCTGTTTCTCATTCACATCTTGCTTACTCGAGGCAGGGAGGCATATTTGGAGCTCACTAACACACAATAACAAGCTAATTTTAAACCTCTGCTGTAGCTGGGGTGAGTGTGACCTAAACATATTTTTTTCTTAGTGTTTAAATGTTTATTAATTAGGCAACTGAAAGCATCCCACTAGGCCTGACCTTGACCCACTAACATCTGTTAAAATCATAGTTTACCTTATTTCCCTGTTGACAAACACCTGTTTCCCTACAGAAAGCCAAAACAAATGAGTGCTCTAGCCATCTGACCTTGCTTCTGTAGCTCTGTTTTCTGATCCTAGAATATTGGGTTTGCTTGCTTCCTTTGCTAATTAGTTAGGGATTAATTTTCCACCTAATCCGCTTGTGTAGCTCTTTGAATATAAAGTGTTTTTAAGTGCCAAATATTGCTGTTGCTGCTGATTAGGTTATTAGGTAATAATCAGTATCTGAAATAGGACTTCCCAGAATGAGAAGCAAGTATGGCACTCGTCCATCCTCTTTCCCGTCTGTGGAATGGCTGACTCGCTCTGAAGCGCCCGTACGGCATACTTGTAAACACCTCGCCGAGGCATATATGGATATATGATATAGCCATATACACAGGTGCGTTTTAACACCTGATCATGAAATTACCTTTTGGATGCAATGGCAGCTATGGATTTCAGTGACATCAGTAGCATGTGCCACTCTGCAGCCGTCCTTTAGGACTACAATCCAGAGATGTGAAAACCCGAAAAGACTAATGCCTTGGTTCATGTGGTCTGACTTTTACCCCAGTTTCTATGCCTAATATTTCCTCTTGGCTGGCTGTAGGAGGCCTTCTGAGGTGCTAATTGAAAACACTGGGCATGAGGAATTAGGTGGAAGTTGGGCTGAGTGAACCTCAGCACAAGCTGTCTCCTGTAGCACACGAACGTCAGAGAAATGTCTGATTACAAAAGCTGTCATCTTTCTCAGTAGTGATGGGTTGAAGTCTAGCATGGGCACAAGGGAAATTCTTGTCCTGGGTACATTTTTTAATTGATTTTTCTGTCAGGATATAAGTCACAAAGGAAATCCCAACTGTAGCCTCCAAGTCTAGGTCTGCAGCATCTTTTAGGCCTGGGCTGATGGCACTCTGCTGAACTGTGTCGTGGAAGGAGCTGGCTTTATGTTGTCAAGTGTAATAAACTCAAATGTTAGTATGAATTTGCTAACAAATGAAGGTAATTGGGTTCTTTAGGACGGAATGAGATGACAGCTTTTACTGTACTTCAAATATCAGTCCCAATTACTGTAAATACGATCACGATGCAAAACATTAATTAAGAAAATCTGAACTGTTTGAAATGTAGAGTCCCATATGAATGATTAACTACATGCAAAATATTGTGCCTGATTAGAGGCATTCTACTGAGACATCCATCTGTGAGATCCAAAATAAACCTGGTAGGAGGGGAGGAAAGATGACAGCACTGAGGGACTGGCATGGTTGAGCTGACCTGGGAAGCTACTGGTCCACAAGTATCTCATGTAGGCTCATAGGGCTTCCAGGACAGTAATCTCTGTGTACTCTATATTGCTTGCTGTAAGCATCTTCAGAAGGAGTATCTCAGGGTTAAGGAATTCAGGCCCTGAAACAGGACATGGCTTGTTCAAAACCACCTAGGATGACAGTACCAGAGAAAAGAAGGCAGCGTCGGTCTTCCAAGTCTTAGCCTAACTCCAGTTCTTACTCTTTACGCAAGGGTGGAAGTGGCTGACCACAAAAAGATGGGAAATAAAACTTCTCAAAAAAGGCAATGGTGAGCACCCAATTATGGAAAGATCAGGTACTGATCAGGTAACTGCCTGTAGGTCACCCCAGGCGCCCTTTCCGGTGATGGTGATTCTTGTGGTACTGCATTAGCAAACGTTCATCAATGACTAATGAAAGAACGCACCTGGAAATGCTAGCTCCAGGTATTTGCTGTAGGATAAACACATCCACTAATCATCTCTGCTGAGTCATGGGCACACCCTAAATGGTGAAAGACATTCTATGGAAGTAAGTAATATCTGGATAAGGCCTTTAGGACATAGCTCAGTAATAGAATTGATTTAGGGAAAAAAAAAAGGAAAGAAATAATCTCCAGTCTTGTGACTTAGTTTTATTCATGTGTTCTTTGGCAGAGAGGGGAACCATGAGAGCTCCAAACACTCTATCTGCTGGTTTGTATCTTATTTGAAATGCATTGGTCTCCTCAGTTCATTAAAAATACTAAATAACTACGCTATTGCTGTTTTATTATGAAACTTGAGTATATGTTGCCAAATGAGCTATTTTAAGCAAAATTGGATACTATTGTTCCCCATTTGGATATGAGTCCATAGCTACTGAAACATAAAAGCTGACAAAATGGTGTTTCTTGTCAAAACCTTGGTGAAAGAATCAAACGACAAAGGATAATTGTTCATAGTTTGGACTCCTTTTTCAGTCAGTTCTTAGCCTGAAAGTGCCCTCTCTTTTTTTTTTTATTTTTCAGTGGTGGTGCCACATTCATTGCTGGTAGAACTGCTTACCACCAGATCACCCACCGGTCCAGCTGGAGCATGAATATACGCTCCCATTTCTGTCAAATTACTCGCATCACGTGCTGTGGTATTTATACTGCCTCCATCTTCTGTGCCAGCTTTAGGGGGAACAGATGATTCCCAGAGCAGCACAAACCCCGCTGGTACAAAATTAACTTGCTTTTGAAGAATTTTGATCCAGAAGCACTTTGCACCAGGTGGCTGCAGCACTTTTGATCCAATGCTGGCAGGCGCCAGGTTGGATTTGCAGTACTGAGTACTCGGAGCTGCGTGCCCAGAGCTCGCTCTGATCATGTCATGAGCTTTTCCACTTTTCTTTCTCAGTAGCTTTAGTCTTCTCAGTCTCTTTCAGATGGATAGCCTTCCAAAACCAATGTCCAATAAACTTCCCCTGCTAGTTATGCTGACGTATGGCTTTACTGGTGACGTGTGTGCATTTTGGGGACAGAGAACAGTATTTTTTATTGTTTCATTCCCTAGAATATTATAATTAATGCGTATATTTATCCCAAAATGGAATGTGGGTGTTTTACATTCATTCGTACCAAAGAAAATTGGTCTACTCTATAACAATACGATATTATACAAACTATATGAGAATATAATCATGACCAATTACGTAATATCCTAGCATTTGAATTTGTTATCTCAGTGTGCTCTTTTTATGGTGAAATAAAACCAGGTTTATTCAGGAGCAGCCTACAAAAATTTCACCTCAAGTGCTCTATCAGCTAATTGTCTAGGAGCCCTTCAAGAAATTCCCTAACCGTTGATCATGGTGCTACAATTTATTAGCTACCTCTTGTTGATTCTGAAGTAACAGGCTTTAGTGGGCTGTTTTCACAGAATAAATGAAGTTGATGAAGGAGGCTTAATTGTCCAGATTTTAATGGAGGTAAATATGGAAAATACATTGGAAGCTATACGAGGAGGATTCTTTTGGGGGCTGTTTAAAATCTATTGCTAAAGAGTGGTGCGGGTAACAAGTGGTAAGTACTGGTAGCTGGTAATGAAGATGACTACTCAATGCTCAGTTTGATTTGAAAGGGTCTGTGCTGCAAAACTTCCCCTGAAACCTCGCTGTGTGGTTCCCTCAGCAGAGATGACCTGCTCTTTCGAACATCGCTCAAATTTCCACTGCCAGCACCAGAATTTCCCTTTGAGGATGGCTGCATAGAGGAAACAGTTCCCAGGAGACTGATTTCCCAGTTCAGCCATATACCAGCAGAGTAGGAAAAGCCTCACCTATGGCAGATTCTCCTATCAGTGATGCTGGAAGTATCTCCAGTGTTCTTCTTGCTGTCTTACTTCAGGTCCCTGATCTGAGATGTAGTGTGATCCACTGTCACAGAAAGAGCTTCTGGTAATTCATCCCCAAAACAGGACATTTGTCACTGATGAAAGGCCTGCTGTTTGTTTTAAGCGTGATTTGACTCATGCATGTTTGGTAGCGTGTTGCTCTAGTGCTCAATTTAGGGACAATGAGATGAGATTAACTCATGAATATTTGAATCTGAGGTAGCTGTTCTCATTATATTGATAATGAGTGCTTCTGGATGTAGCCGAGGAGTGAGCCGTTTCAAGAACTCTAGGAAGCAAGCAGGAAGAATTGAGGATGATTGCTTCCAGAACAGCTAGCCCCTAAAACTACAGAGCAGGTTATACTCATCCTAAAAGCAGGAGCAGCTGAGAGAGGCTAAACAACATGGGTTGGAAATGTTACAAAGCCTAGTGAGCACAGCCATCTTTTATGTCTTTCCACCTGAAAACCAGATGGAATAGATGTTTGCTGGGTACGAGATAGCTGAGTTCTAGCACCACCTCTTGGCTCCCACCTGTAGGTAATGGGATGATTCAAGCTGAATAAATGAATGATGGGGAGTCAGGAATCTTAGCCCTTTTGGATAAAGACAATTCAATTCTTCTTCTCAGAGAGATGTTGTTTCCCCCGCTAGCGGCAGAAATCAAGCAATCTACCAGCCTTACAGAGCACTGCTGGTATTTCTGGTATTTCCACTGAAAATCTGAGCTGTGGTTGATCACCTGCATTGTTTATATCGTGGAAGAATCAGGCCTTCTACAATCAATTAGAAAATCAACTTCTTCCTTTTCCAGCGTAAGGGCAGCAATGTCAGATGCAAAGATATCTTTCCTAGGAAAAGAAGGCTCTCGCTGGTTTTGCAGGTGGATTGTACAAACGAAGTTCTCTTTTTCCTATGTCAGTCATGTTATGTGTTAGGCTCTGTTTATGGGGCTCGTTTATTTTTAATGCAGATGTCATTCACAGACAGCACACTTCCCAATCAAACTTTGTTCAGACAGATTCACAAAAGAGAATTCTAGATTATTCTATTAAAATTCTATCCTATGAAACACAAAGCCTGTCGCTGGATCACAAAGTCCCCAAGCCCCAGCCTCTTCCCCTCAGAGCCCCTGCGCACAGAGCTGCGTGACTGGGCCCTAGCACGTGGAGCGGGGGGCAGAGAGCGCCGTTTGACTGAAGGCTCACACAAAAGAATGACAGACCCCCCGATGTACGGTAAGCACGATAATAGTTCTTACTTCCTCAGCACTCAGAAGGATAGTACAGTTGAAGACACAGCCAGTTTATGGCTAGGAATTGAGACGCGTTAGTTCCCAAGGGAAAATGAACTCAGGGTGAGGGCACTTGGGAGGTACAGTCTGAGACTGGCGTCCTGGGTAGTGGCATGGTACTGGTGTGGTGCTCAGCAAAATCATAGAATCATAGAATCATTAAGGTTGGAAGAGACCTCCAGGATCATCTAGTCCAACGATCCCCCCACCACCTATTACCCACTAAACCATGTCCTGAAGTACCAGATCCAACCTTACTTTAAACACTCCCAGGAACGGTGACTCCACCACTTCCCTGGGCAACCTGTTCCAATGCCTAACCAAAATGGAGAAGGCCAGGTTATTCAGAGTATAAATACTGTATGTGCCCCATCTGAAACCATGCTATCAAAATATTACTTTATTTCTCCAAACCCGCCAGGATTTATACATGCTGTGAGTTCACAACAACTCAGTCCATGCACTGTAGGGAGAGAGAAGTCACTGGAAGATTTACTTCAGTTTAGATTCTTGAAAACATCTTAGTCTGTCTCAAGCTACATCCTAGCCATATATGAATGCTGAAGGATAAGTAGACTATTTGGTTTTGGTAATGAACAGAGACAGGTTATCATTAAGTGTCATTGAGCATGAAGAGATTCACCCAGACTGTTGTCTGTGACTCCTCTGCAGTTGGCATCATTCATATCCAATTCTTAGAAGACAGAAGTCAAGCTGAACAGGACCTCTGTGATGCTGTGGTGGAAAACTTATTCCTTGTGGCTCCAATCGTAATGACAGATAGTGTGTAAAGATATTTAAACTATGGCATTTGTTCTTTGCAGCGTGAGGCGGCTCTGCCTCAAGTCCCGTGTAGTGTCTGAAGCAGAATCAGGCAAGGTTGCACTTCAGGATGGTGTTCAGGATCTGAAATCTGGCCTTGATCCCAGACTGGAACTTTGTTTTCATTCTCAACAAAGGAAGAGTCAAATAACGCCTTGTTTTCCATCAGCAGATTTTGACTCTGCTTGGTGTTGACTCTAATGGATTTTTTAAGGGATTATCATGTAGGTCGTTTTTTAAAATGAAGATCTGTTGTGAGGGGCCAGAACTGGGATATTTACCCCTTAGCTCGGTATCTAGGACATGTTGTTCATTAGAAGTTTGTCCTCACATGTCAGTAGGCAGCTGAGGGAGGGAGGATACTCCTGTGCCTGGGGCAAGAGACACAGCTCCCAGCTAGAACAATAACAACAAAAAGTGCTACAATTCCTTCACCCTCAGAGTGGATTAATACCTCTTTTCCTTGCTCCCTGAAGGACCTACGTGAGTGTTTCCTGGGTCTGGATAGAGCTATGCTGGAAATGTTGGTTCGTGTTGAAATGCGCGATATTTCTTCTTGCTCATTTCTTGAATTTGGGGTTTGTTTGTTAATAAAAACAGGGAAAGTATCCAGAGAGAAATTCCACCTTCTAAGCACAGTCACTGTAGTAGCGAAATTGGAGAGTATCTTAAGGCACACCTATGTACCTACTGTCATTGTTCTTGTGGACATGGTAAAGACATGACGTTGCAGTTCAATCACCTATTGTCGTGAAGAAGCCACTGCCCTTCTTTCCCAGTTCACCAGTTTCCTGTTATTGGCATCTCCTTTCCATTCCTGTTCTGCAACAGTCAGCCAGCCTCCATCATACAGCTCTGCCAAAAGCTCTGCCAAGACAAATAGGAGGAAAGCGTGTGCTTTTCAGTTTGGGGCCAAAACAAGTTTAATTACAGTCAGTGTCAAAACCCTAGATTTCAGGATGCACATTTTCATCCCCTCTGAGTGGAAACCAGTGCCTTTCCCCCCTCAGAATCATTAATACAGGTAGGATGAGGGAGGGACTGAGATGTACTCCCCACGTTACACTCAGGGACCCTCTTTCCTCAAGGCTAAGAGCAATTCTGACTAAGCTGTAAGTGCTTTTGTGTGAACGTTTTTACTGCATGTGTTTCCAGGCTCCTCTGAATCCATCTCTCATGGTAGAGGGGTTGCTGAGCAGACTTCCTGGGGTGGCATCCCCTGGAGGTTCAGAGGAGCTGTCTGGTTGAGCCAAGGATTTTTAAAATCCTCCCTGAGCACAAGATACTCGTAGAAAACTGGAGAGAGAAAATCTCAGGGAGTTTATTATTATTCACGCTGCTGTCTTACAGCAACACCCAAAGGTCAGTGGCACTCACTGTTAACACCTTAAATTTGGATGGTCTAAAATTATTTTTCACGCAACCTTCACTAAGGGAACTGAAAAAGCCTTATATGGACACTCCCATCCTTTGTATGCCCATATATGTGCCTGCCTCAAAAGAGACACTATCAAGTATTGTTTAAAATTAGACTTTATTTACTGATTACAGTTCCGATGTTATTTTTTAAGTTTAAAAAAAGGTTTGCTCCCTCTGGTAGCAGCTGTCTTCTCCCGTTTGAAAGCATCCTAGGAGGAGCTGTGAGCTTGTAACTCCTCCACCTGTGGCTCTCTGCTTTAGTTATTCACTCCTAAAATCTCATCCCTCCTCTGCCATTTAGTAAAAACTTCATCGGGATGCGCCAGGTTATGTCAGGGATGGTTTTCTGAAGAGCTCTTGGCATTTACCCAGATGGTTGTAGCCAAGTTTCAGTTTAACTGTCGATCCAAGGGCATGTACAGCAGAGTGCTGAGCTACTGCTGCTCCAACTCATGTACCTGCTCTTGCAAAGAAAAGTGAGGAGCCACCAGCCCTCAGCAAGACTCTTAGATGAGATGTGGCTTTGCATTGCCGAAGCAGTATGATGCAAGCTTGGGTAGTCCCAGCTTCTCTGTGCCTATTACATGAGGTGGGCTTGCTTGTAACACCCCCATCTTGACGCCTTGCTTGGATGCAGTATTCATACGTGAGTCCTGGTGCTAGTTTTAGCCCAGTCTGTGGGCTTTGATTCTGGGTGGTGTTGGACTGTCTCAGTACAGAATGCGTTTCAGTGCTAAACAAAATTAGTTACATGTGGCTATTCATTAACTTCATTATCTTCAGTGGTAATATTTGCGAAGCAGTTCAAGATCTGTTTCTTATCAAGTGGCCTGATGTCAGGCCACTGGCACTGCTGCTTCCTGGTGGAGGAGGAATCAAAAACTTAGTGCCTAGGAATATTTGTAGTCCATCTTACTTGATTTTCATATCCACTAGCCTGGAATTGAGGGTTTTTTGATGAGATCCTCATGCCGAAGATATACCTGCTTCTAAGTTTAGTGGAACATCCTGGTTGTTGAGATGCACCTACGATACCTGCATTTCTACTCACCTTTGCTCTCTCAGCATCAGGAGTTAAGAATAAAGCCAATTCTTCCAGAATAAAATTTTCCTCTTTTGCTAAAAGAATAATATACGATGATGTGTGTGTGGCAGCACCATCCATAGCCCTTGTCATTACATCCGTAATGATGACAAAGCAGAAGAGAGGTGAAGGAAACCATCCAGTGAGTAAATTCATTAAGTATGTGCTTTGCAATAATAGTAACCCACAGTGAGAATGAGCATGGTTGAGAAATCTGGAGATTTTGTCTGGTGGAGACCAATCATTTCCTCCATTTTTTGGCTGGCATGATTTGTGGTTTTATTCTGTACTTTGATTCCTTCACCCAGTTTTTCATCTTGGCTGTATCAAAACCTGCTCCAGTGCTTCCAGACACTGCAGCCCTGAATTAGAGGAACCAGACAAAAAGTCCTGCCAAATTCCTGAGAGTAAACTGTAGTTTTGCATTAGCATCTTAAAAATGAAGTTGTTTTGAAATAAAACTCCATTGGCCTCTGGCTTAGAGAAACGTTTGTTGATCCTGCATCAGAGATGCTGATGAAAACCACCTTCATGTTCCCAGCTAATTTAATACTACTATTTACTATAATGTACTGCGTGAATTGCAGTAGCACTTAGGATTCCTAGTCACAGACTAGGGCGCCGCTGTGCTAGACACCAGGCAGGCATGGAACAAAAAAGAAAGTCCCTTCCCTAAAGAATTTGCAGTCTTTGGCATGAGTGTGGTCATTATGATCTTTTTTTTCCAAGAAATGCCTCATCTTGTTCATTATCCCTCGCAATTAGTCTCATGGGGCTCCACTTCCAGCAACACACACCTGTTGATAAGCGCAGCCTAGTCGGAGCTTAGAGAGACTTTGATTCTTCCATTTTTTAATGAAAGGCAAATGGTGCATTAAAGATGTTTGCTCCTTCAAATATGCAGACATCTGAATTTCTAATTGTTTAGCATTAGTCATAACTTAAGTAGGACAGACCAGATTCTATATATAGCCCGTTGCCCAGCCATTCAAGACAGAGTGTTTGTATTTCTTCCCATATTTCCTCACTTGAAAGGAGTGAGAAGGCAGTTACATCTCTAGCCTCAAGTATTCCAAAATTGCACTGCCCCCATCTCCTTGGCCTCCAGATACGGAGATTGTCTTCAGAATCATGAGATTTGTAAAGAAGATTACATTTTCAGGTCCTCTGGTGTTTATTCGAGGGTTCTCAACCCTGACGGTATAGCTGGGTGATGTCTTTAAGCTCAAAGGCTAAACTTTTTTTTTTTTTTTTTTTTTTAGCAACAGTTGAGGTTGTAACAGGATTCTAGGAGCAGAAGTGGGTCTTGGTATCACAAACCTCCTTTAAATTGCACTGATCATTCTCCCTCTCTACTCAGTTTTCATTTCTCAGTCTTGCTGTCATGTTGTATATGCTCTCACATGTGTGTCGTGTGTCTCATGTTACAAAGGAAATCCCAGTTCACAACGGACACGCACAGTGGATGTTTTGCACCTGAGCGAGGGTTTTGCTTTCTGCACGTTCAGACTCCAGTATTTTTTCCTGTTATGTTCTCCTCCAGAAGAAGAGCAGTTGGTTGGCCGCTGAAGAAATAGAGCCCCAGAAGTTTGCTCAAATTACTGCCACCTGGATGCTGGAAAATGCCACACCAGCCCCAGATCAAATGTTTCTCTCAATTTTCATAGTGACGCTCAGATCCACCACCCCAGCAGTGTGGTTTCCCCATGCTTGTGACATGGCTACAACTTTGGGGCTGAATGAACTAAATATTGACACTAATGGCTGATGGCAGGCCTGATGCTGCTTGTGGTGAGAGCAAGGCAGGGTTCCTGATGTCAGCCGTGTGTTTGATGGCTGAAGCCATCATGGCTCAGTGGCCCTTTCCATCCGGACGTCCTAGCTGGGTAGACAGGTTCTCGTCTGCTCCTGCCTTCAGTGGATGGCTCCTCACAGACTCCCTGGAACAAGCCCGAAAGCAGCCATCCGTGATATGGTCACAGGGTGGGCTCCCCTCTATGCCAAGTAAAGGGGCAGCTCTGGGCTTTAACCTCCCGGGGGCAGGGACATGCCGGGAGAGAGGCGATGTGGGTAGTCCCACCTGTCCTTGCCTGCAGGACCACCTTGGTCTCCCCTGCCCAACACCTGCCCTCCTCCAGTTTAGCATCCCCCCTGCCGCTCACCAGAGCCCGTTCCCTGCTGCCCGTGCAGGCTGAGTGTGTCCTTCTCAGGGTGAACATGGCAGTTTCAGCAGGTTCTTCCAGGTGCAAACCCCAACCCTTGTCCTTGTCCTGCTCTGTGCCAAACACAGACAGGCAGGTTGGATGCTCAGTTAACCAACAAAATTTCTTTCGTGGCCACATGTACCCAGACACCAAGATGACCAGGAATACCCATTGCTCGGCGGTCTCAGGGAATGCTTGTTTGATGGATTTCCTTGTTGCTACCAATAACTGTGAGATTAATTCCTGCAGCATTATCATTAATGGCACAGAGGGCTTGCACATGTACCCACGCAGCCTTCTCCAGCCCTTATTCAAGAGCAAGAATAGCAACTGACAAGTCTTGTGAGGTAAATATAAAGGTCAGCTGTTGCCTCCCTGGATGAGGGCTGTCAGGAGGAGACAAGCGCAGCCCTTGCCGCCTGCACGCTTCTCCTAGCCTGTGTCTGCAACTTCCCCTGGCTGCTCAGAAGGAGAGAGCAAGGCTGTGAGGCCTCCAAAAGTGCTTTTTGGTGATGCCTAAGAGGGTATGGGTGCAGCTCCTCTCCACGTTACCTGCGCTGGTGGAAACACCACCTCCCTGGGCGTGCAGGGCTTTGGACACAATGAAGGCTCTTGCTGGGGCAGAAGGTCCATGCTTGAGATTCCTGAGCAGTGTGAGCTGGCCCCTGCTCAGCTGGGGGTCAGGCTTTGGGAGGCAAACCGTCCCTGCAAATCCAGCCGTGTGTGAACGGCTGTGCTCTTCCCAGACACGGTGGAACCGAGAGGATATTCCCCAGGAATTTTTCATTCTGCTGGGACCCCCAGCCCATAAAATTGTGTCTTGTGGGCAGCCATCTGGGATCAAGAGTGAGAATATTAAGTCGTGAATGGAAATAGTGCTTTGGTTGAGCCTATGAATTTGGTCTCGGAAAACTCAAGATTCACTCCTGCCTCATACACAAAACCTGGAGGGAAACTGGGTAAATCTCTTCCCCATCTCACGCTGGTTTTCCCCACTGCAAAGTCTGGGAAATTGAGGTGCTTTCCTCTCTCTCACAGGACTGTAGGAAAACCTGTTTTAAGTTATTGGTGGAGCTCTGCTGTGGTGGTGAGATGTACCACAGAAAACCCCTGTGACAGGAGCACGTGACGCCCTTCCTGGAGTGAAGTCACTAAAAAATTGAAAGATAAATTAAAACTGAATGGGAGAATTTTGAAGGCTTCTGGGTTCAGAAGAAAGGGCAGATAGCTGAGCTCCTTATCAGCCTTGTTCTTCATCCTGACCTAGAACATACTCTTTTGTATTTCATTGAGTAATTTTTATTGATTTTTATAACTCACTTTAATTAAGGCTCTCTGTGATTGTTCTAGCAAATTCAGTCTGCTGAGGAATAATAGGCAAACGTAGTTTGTTCTTATAAGGACTTATCACCTTCAGGCATAGTAGGATATCCTGATATTTTTTCTTTTTCTCTAGATTGCCCTAGAATCCATAGCACTGATGACCCTCAAATTTAGATTTCTTGGGAGTACCAGAAGGTGAAGTGGAAATGTCATGTATATATGTGCAGGGTTTGATTGCTGGCACTTCAGAGTGGGTGAGATGCACTGAGTTCACCTGAAATAGTCACAGAACCTGAGATCACGTTAGAGAGCTGATCACAGGGATCAAGTAATGATAATGATCACATGAAGTGGTTATGTGAGATGGTGTGGAAATGTCTGCTGAATGCAACAGTACCAGAAATCCTTCCCACCTTCTGACAAAGGCTGGAGTGATAATGAAATTCTGCACCGTGGCAGAAAGCTGATCTACATCTAGTGTGTGTCTTTCCATGTTTGCAGTTGGAGATCTTAAAAAAATACCTGGGGTAAGAGCCATGCCCTCAGTTTAACATCATCCCTTCTGTATTGCTATTTTTAGAACTGTGATCTCTCTGCTGTGGTCAGTCAGTGAGGAGGGGATTCTTCTCTCCTCACATTAGCTATCTAAAAATTCAGTGGCTGGGCTAAGGTAGTCATCTGCATTCCCTTTATAGACAAGGGAACGAGGTGAGCTTCTCCAGAAGCCTGAAGGCACTATTTCATGACGGGATGTATCATGCTCTGGGCATGCTTTTGCTTGCCATTAGCTGCCTCAGAGTAGCTGCAGTTGCCTTTCCGTAGGTGCCTGAGTTTGAGATCACTGAGGCCAAAGGGCAGGTGCCCCCGGCCCGAGCCAGCAGAGGGGAGATGGGCCTCGCTGGCGCTTTTCGTTTCTAGACAATGTTATTTCGTGATTCACTGCAAAATTTCCGCTTGCCACTGGTGTTTGCAGAATGAGTCAAATACGAATACTTTTCTGAGGAAGGGTATGCTAATCTCAGACTGCATCACTAGACATAAAACTCTAACCCAGATACACCTGATACCTGCCTTTTCCCTCTCTAACACCCCTGCAGGGAGAGCCCAGGATTTCTTCTGTTGTAGTCTCCGTCAGGAGCAACAGCTGAGATTTCTCTTGGAAACTGGTGACTGGAGAAAAGGCTTTTGTGTTCGTAGTCAGTCAGTTCTGCATTTGAAGTGCTGAGGGAAGTACCTTTTGCTTTGTGTATCTGTGGTATTTTATATCAAGGCATCCAAATGTCTCACAGTCTTCCCCGCATTTAAATTGTTGCGAGCCCTCTCGCACATCACTTGGGATCTGTGGGGACAGAGGAGTAATACGACCATGTTGGATTACAGATGAGTGTGTGTGAGATGCTGCAGACCCTGCTCAGACCCATGGGCCAGGAAAAACGGGAGAAGAACCTGGTAGGTTGTACAGCCCTTGTGAAAACTGCAGGAGCTCTCATAGGCCACTCCTAGGCTGTATTCGCTATCCCTGGATTTCTTCACGGGACCAAACTGTCTGCCTAAAGGGACCTAAATAAAATTGTAAATGGTGAAAAGCATAAAATAATCTGAGCCAGTTCCCACTGGTATCAATATTCTGGAGAGATGCACCTCTATGTCTTATTCAGCTTTCACCCATGACACCAAAAAAATATATTTGGATCAGAAACCTTCCTTCTTTACAATTGTGATCACATTCTTTTAAGAAGTTTCCTGTCTTTAAAAGGTATATTAAAACTAAAAATGGAGACGCTGAGATAAAATCCACCCCAGAGCACATCTGGAGGGTCTGAGTTTAGTAAGTGCCACCTAACGTTTTCCATCAACTGATTGAACTTAGCTCCTGTTTCTTTGAACCTCTTGTTGTTCTCACTGAAAGCCGTGCTGACATGCTTTAAAAGCATACAAATAGCTTCTGCTGCAACTATCTACACAATATATTCTGTTCTGTTTTTGTTGTAATACGCATTTCAGTTCATGAATGCCTGAGCTAAGAGAGATAATGCAGAGATAAATCTCTGGTATTACTACTTGTTTTTCCATTTGTTTCTTTCTGATGTAGACGATCTGATTGTTTGACACTTCACCAGCAGTGTCCGAGGCTGGAGGTAGGTATAACAAAAATTAAAGTGTATAGCATCCCTAAGGAGATGCTCAGAATCAGGCTGTAGCCAACCTCATATATTAAGTTGCTTGAACTTTGTTATTTTATTAAGGAAATGGATTTTGGATTCATCGCTGATTTAGCATCGATAGCATACGACCGCCTGCCGTTGTCTGTTGCAATTCCTGACTATGATGGGAGACATGCAAGTGCACGACCCCAAGCATTTACAGTCTCTAAGGATAAACCCAGTAGCTTTTCTGTGAAATTTTCCAGCTTAAAGGGAAGGATGTGGTTGATGTTGCAACCGAGGCAGTGGAGAAGCAGGACTGAGATGCGGTGGCAAAGCTGATGACATGCAGATATTGAAGAACGCGCGTTAAGCATGGAATGGGCACTGGGCAGAAGTTATGTCTATAGGCAGCACTACCTTCTGGAAGGAGGGTGAGCAACCCAGCTGGAGGCATTGGTGGAATATGGTCTGGAGCCTGCAGACCTGATGGAGACGGGAGAGCACTCCCAAGGGAGCTCAACACGGGATTAGGACACCGTGGAGGGCAGGACCTTAGCTGAGGAGGTCAAACAGGGAAGCACGCGGCCGTGGGGTTGAAGAGGTGGGGAAGATCTGCTGGTGGAGTCGAGGAGGGGGGAAAAAAAGGAAAAGGAGCAGTTGCTCCCTCCACGCAAGAAGTGGGAAGGCAACGGGGAGAAGCCAGGGCCAGAGCGGGAGTGGGAGCTGGCAGCGCGGAGGCAGGGCCGGGAGGAGCAGGCGGCGGTGCCGGCGGCGGCAGGAGAGGCGGAGCGGTGCCCAGGCTGCGGTCCCTGCACCGGCAGATGGTCCCGGGGCGGCCCCGGCGGTAGCACCCCCGGCCCTCCCCGCCTCCCCTCGGGGGCTTTCCGCCCCCTCTCCCGATGGCGGGGTTCCGGGCAGCCCGTGCGACGTGACGGTGTCAGCGGTGCCGCGGGTCCCTACCGGCACCGGCATCGGCTCCTGCGCTGCCC
>VWZZ01000199.1:498609-542029 GCA_013399095.1 Psophia crepitans
GCCACGCAGAGCCGCGGGGAGCCCTGAGTAACCCCCGGGGATGGTTCCCTCTCCCCTTCCCGCGGGCTGTCCCAGGGGTGCACCCCGACGTGCCGCCGGCCCCGGGCGCTGGGCAGCGGCTGCCCCACGCCACCGCCCTCGGAACAGGCTGCTCCCGGGGACGGTGGGAGGTGTGGGTGCTCCCAGCCCTGCTGATTCCCGCCTCAGCCGCACACCGAGGGGGGTCCCCAGCTCCTGCCGCTGCGGTGGGGGCCCGACGGCCGCCTCCTGCCAGAGCGCAGCGATGGGAAACCGGTGAGGCGCTCCCGCGTCTCTTCTGTGTTTTCTTTCTGGCTCTGCTCATCCTCCCCGCACCCCAAAAGGGCCGGTTCCTCCCTGTTTCAGCTCCCTCTGTCCCGGCAGCGGTACCCAAGCCGGGTCCCTTCTAGGGGCGCTGAGGATGTGGCGGTGTGCATGGAGAAACTTCCCGAGAGGAACTGGAGCAAATCATCCAGGGTGACCAGGACAAAATAGGAAAATCCCTCACCCCAAACCACACCCCAGGGAAAAGCTGCTCCAGCAGCCGCAGGGTGGTGCGGTGGTGGTGCGGCGCAGCCGTCGCACTGGGCTGTGTGAGTCTCAAAGCTCTGCGCGGAGCTCGCCTGTGCAGCCTCCAAAACTTCTCTCGCAGTGGCGTTTTCCAGGGGAAACAGACACAGACGAGGGTTAACGTGACTCAGCCCTGCAGCGAGGGGTGGTGGCACCGGGGCTGACCCCTCGCAGGCTGCTAACCAGGCGCTGCCTTCCTGCGCTGCCAGCTCACCAGTCCTGCTGGAAGCGCAGCCCTATGGCCCAACACCGTCCACTGCCAAAGCGGTGGTTTTGGGGCCTGGCTCGGGGCTCTGGAGGGATCCATACTTCACCCTTGTGCAGAGCTTGACACCTGGTCCCCTATGGCACCCAGCACTCCCAGCAACCCGACAGCGTCTCTTACACACTACTGGGTGCTGACACCCTGTCCCCAGCAACAAAACTTGCAGAGTGTCACCTTCAGTTCAACCTGTAGAGCTTCTTTTAAGACACAGCTTTGATTTCATTAGATGGCTCTACATCTGCCATGCCCATGGAACAGGACCTTCCACATTCACCTTTTCTACAGCCCACCTCAGGGCCTCCAAACTGAACCTTGAAGGAATACCTGTGACCACCTCACCCCATTTTGGTTTCATGCAAGAACATGGCCCTTTCCCTACACACAGGGATGATTGAGAAGATGTAGACACAGATTATGGCTGAACAGACATGGGTAGTGCTCTAGTGTCTGGCCCACATGGTCAGAGCTGTGTCCCACATCCGTGCGTGGGGACTTGGGCAGTGCTTTCGGCATAAGCGTCTTCCTCATCTGTGCCACCGGGCACCTTCCCACAAATCACCTGTTTATGTGAGTGTCTTCTGCTGTGGCTTAGCAGGAAGAACAAGGCAAAGGAAGAAATGGCAGCTTCCCTCTCCCCTCCCGTGTTCAGCCTCCACAGCCGGGGAGGCACTGGTACCCTGGGGACTATGAGTGACTCTGGGGAGGTGCTTAGACACAACCCTGACTGCAGGGTACCAAGGGTGCGATAGTGTCACCAATGTCACCAGCACCGATGAGCGGGGACGCAGGAGGGTACTGAGGAGAAACTCTGTGTTGGCGAAGGATGCTACAAGTGAATTATCTTACCAGCATTTTAGCTAACAACATTGGTGAAGCATTTACACCTACACGGGGACGTGCCAGAAGGTGAATAACAAAACATTAGTGGTGCTCAGCCTACAGCTGCAGTGACGCTATTTTCCCCCGGAAACAAGAAATTATTGGAAAACACTCTTGACTACAATACAGTATAGCAATTTGTCCCCATGTCCCATCCCTCTTAGGACTCTGTCATCTCAAGGGCTGGGCACGATGTGGAGGTCAACTGTGTTTCTGGGCACGAAACCTGCTCGGATGTCCCTTTCCAGGCCAGTTTCTTTGTTGATTGCAGGCAGGCTGCCTGCGCTCACGGTCCCTCAGAGGAGAAGCACACCAGAAGCCAGCCGGAATGAGTCATCATTCGTTCAGTGAGTTCAACCAGGAGAAGGAGAAGACATGACGAGCCGGCTCGTCGCCCCTGTCATTGCTCACAGGAGTTTCCTCCACTCGTCCTTGAGGGGATGGTTCACAACCAGTCTGTAAAGGAAGGAAAGGTTGACAAATGGAAGAGGAAAAGATGAATTGCATTAAAACCCTTAAGATTTCACAACACGCAGAAAACCAGAATGAAGCGGGAAAGAAGGGAAAAGGCAGGAAGCATGAACATTCGGGGAGGCCAGCCAGACTTCTAACGCCAGAGAAGTTGGAGAGACTTTTGCCATGGACAATGGCAGAGGAAGGATTACGCTGGGTGAGCATGTTGCACCTGTGCAAGAGGCTTAATCCTGATTTGGACCTCTGGAATATTATTGCACCGAAGGTGATAACTGCCTGTTTAGAAGTGATCCTGAGCCAGCTTGGCTTGTGTAGCTGGGCCTCCAGATTGATGTGGACCAAAGCCAAAAGTTATTGTCAGTGCATTGCCACTCAAAATGATACTTGTTCTGCTGTCACAAAATCTGCCTTGGATGTGTTGTTTGGTTTTTTGGTGTTGTTTTGGTTTTTTTCTCTCTTTAAAGTCTTTTAATATTTATTTCACTTCAGTTTCACTCAGCCCAAGAACAGGAAATAAATAATACAGAGATAGAAGCTTCTGCTTATATCCCAGGTCAAATTCTGCTTTTGTTTGCACAGCTATCCTACGCTTACAGTAAAAAGAAAAGGGATCTGGACATGATATGCTGTAGCTGCTAATCACAGGAATTATTATTATTTTTTAAATTAGCTGAATATTTAACAGGCTAGTATGATACACAGAAATATTTTTACTAGTTCCAGTGTTTTCAGATCCCTTTGGCAGAGAATGAAGACCAGCTTTGTGGTAGTATCAGAAATCCTATTAAAGATAAAATATACAAAAATGGGTGATGCGGTAGCTAAGTGATGCCTTGTGTCTTCATCATTAAAATCACAATTTACCGTGCAATATACAGGACACCCTCCGTTCCCCCCGCCCCAATATTCCTAGATATGCACCTACATTATTTTACATTCTTAAAATTAAAATAGCCGATACTACCAGCCTTCCCTGTGCAAGGTTTCATGTTATTTTGGGAACTTCAGCATGATCTCAGGAAAACTGTTTGATGTCAAGATACTACTTGATAGAGGGAAAATAAAAGAGCAGCGTCCTCTGAATTTTAACACATCTCAATCATTTATAATGCTGTCCTAAAATGGAAAGTCACCGAAGCAGTGAGGCTAACAGACATATCCAGCAACAAACAATGAAGCAGGGATGCTTGTGAGGAACTGAAGCATGGGATGGATGATTTTCCTCAGCATTTTTGTAAGTACTTAAAGTGTACCACAGGAATTAGTAAGAGCTGATGTTATGTTAAGTACAAATTGGCTACTGGGCTTCATTCCAGTTACTACCTGTTTGAGTGCCATGACACCAACAGACAAGACAGCACAGAGGTATGAAAAAAGTAGCTCCCTAATTTCTCTATTTATATCTAATGAAGGGTTCATAACTCCTTTTTTTTTAGAGCCAGTTGCTCTAGACTGGCATAGGCCTACTTGTTCCAATGAGATATTATCTGAGAATCTGCTTTAATATTTGAAATGCCAACTAATCTTTGACTTAGATTAGCACTCACTGCTACTGAAAAATACAGAGCTCAGAAAGGATTTTTATGGACAAGGATCTTGCAGAAGAATATAGCTTTTGCTTGCTATCTTTATCATGTGTTGTAATGAGAGCACAAGCACAGTGAAAAATCTGGGAGAAGCAGCTGCTTACTTGAATACCGAATGTCCATTTTCAGCAGTGCTGGTGAGAAAGGTCATCTCCCAGGCTTGTGCCAAAGTATTGTAACGAATTGGGCCCACGGGCCCGGATCTTCAGCTGAAAAGGCAGGTAGCTAATTGAGTCCTGATTATAGAAAAACTGCCTCTCAGCCCTCCAAAGCGCTGAATACAAAGCTTTCAACCTGATTACAAAAGCCAGGTAGCAGCAGTAAATATATGGCTAGACTTTCTGAGTCGTAAAGGGATTCTGTGCTCTCTTGAACTCAGTAGATGCAGGAGTGTAGGTGGTTTATTAGTCCTCTGTGATGTTGATAATTTTGTCTTTTAGTTTTGGAAGGATAGCCAGAGTGCCTGGACTAGCAAAGAGTCATTTTGAAATTGGTTGTGCAATGTCGTGTATCGAGCCCTCAGTAGTGTGTGTAAGCAAGCATCGGACACCCCTCCTCACGTCTCACCCTGCAAAGGAATAGAACTGGCAAAAGGTTAAAAAAATTATTTCTGTCATTTTCATTCTTTTTTTTACTTAAAACCACGCTGGTATGTTGTCATTTCTCTTCCTGTGCAAGATGGGCTTCCTTCAGCACTTCCACTTGTTATTGCAGCCAGTCACTATCCAGAAATACATATTAATGGTTAACTTTGAATCAAAAAACTATCTATGGGCTTAAAGTTAAGCAGCTTGTTTCACAGGATTTGGACCTAACATGCTAGAAGAAAAAAAATACTGTGTAATGACTTAGACTGGCAAGGTGACTGCATTACCATGTTAACCAACACTGCTGGAACTGCATTTCAAACGAAACAATCTTTGTCTGCATCACTGCCAGAATGGTATTTCATAATATGTTAACTCCTTCATATTCTGCTGTGATGACATCTTCATGTGTCAGCAAAACAATGCCGGAGCTCCAACATATTCCCACTGGGTTTGGTTGGATGAAGCATTTACTCCCCGCACCTCGCTGGACTCAGCAGGCTGCTGTTTTCAGTACCTCGATGTGCCTTTCCAAGAGCAGTCATTTGCCATCACACCCAGCCGGAGTGAAGCAAGAACAAAACTGACAATAGGGCCATTCCTCGGCTTTTAGACTTGTGTTATACAGTGACTGAGGTATGCTATCCTCATGTGAGGGCAGAGACCATCAAAAGGTGCTAGAAGCAACTCTGTCCGCGTTATGGGGTCCATTTCCCTCTTCCAATGGCAGTCCACACAAAGATTTCAGCTGTAGACTTTCACAGAAAACAAATTTTGAACCAGGAGGTGATTCTGAAAGGTAGAAAGTACAAGTAGGTCCCTTAATGTCGATGGGATTTGGGCATCCGACCATTCTGCACGTCCTTGCAATCTCATCCCGCATCACCTCGCTCCCTCTGTTACGGCAGCCCTACTCCACTGCCAGAGAAAAGCTTTCTGCTGAGCACGGCACAGCCCTTGCCACATGCCTTTCAGACGGTTCAGATTCAACACTTCATTGCTATTAGGTAACTGTTGTCAAGCTTCTACCCGAGCTTTATCTTAGTCTTGGAGATCTCCTGGGTAGGGCTTGTTTTTCACATTACCTAGAATAACAAATCCCAACCCTTGGTTTGGGTCCCTAAGAGCAATCAGGAATAACTAAAGTGTTTATCTCAGATTACATTAATCACATTAGGCCAATGTTGAGAGAGTGCTGAATACTTACACTTTGATTTATATTTTCTCCTGGGGTGTTGAGTGACATCAGATGATGCTTTCAATAAGCACCAAGAATTTTCACCAAGCCAGCTCATGAAGCAGGGAGGGAAGCACACCCTGCATGACTGATGGTTGGATTTGTTTTTTTTTCAATAAGCAAAGTCCAGGCAGGAGTTTACATACCAATTCTTTGGAGGTGCTGAGCAACCACAACTTCCAGTGAGCAGCCATTCAGCACTCCTCAGCATCTGGCACACTAGTATTTGCATGAATAAACAGTATAAGGATCTCAGAGTTTAACCTGATGAGCTGTATCAAAGTTGCAGGTATTCAGCATCTTTCAGCATTTGCTTCCTTAAGCAGAGCACTGCTTAAATCTGTATGAGGTTCTTGTGAAGGGTGTGGAGGGGAAGAAAGAGATGAGTGGGGTGGCTTTGTCATAATGTTTTCATTTATTAGGGCTTAGCAGTTATCCTATTTATTCTGGGGGAAAAAGACATTCTAGGCTTTCTAGATATTTGAAACAATGAATTCCACACACTGTTTTCTGCGTTACCACCACTAATCTTTGTAGCCTTTAGGTACAAAGACTGGGATCCATGGTACCAAATTTCAGTCATCCAGAAGCGAGATATCCACTCAAGCACGTTGCATTCATTCCCCCTAAAGGGAGCAATGAGAGAGAGGCACCACCAGAGGGTGATTTGTCCCATCCTAAAAGAAGGGTCTGTAAGGTGGATTGCTCTCTGGAAGTACTTGTTTCTCTCTACTGACTGGAGACATTCTTGGTTAGACTAGACCTGGCTTTTCAGTAATTACAGAAGAAAGATTCCAGCTAAATGCTTCAGGGTATTAGAAAAGAGCTTGTTAGGAATTCAGAACTTGGACTACACTACTTCTTACAAGATCAGTAACTGAAATTTAGGAAGTGGGGAGGAAAAGTGAAGTGTCTTCATAGCCCTCTTCCGTTTGGTTTTTGTTTTGGCAATCTTTTGCTTACTTTGATGACTTCTGATAAGATAGGATCTGGATAAACCATTGTTATAATGGCCGCCTCAGAGCTTATATCACACCAGCTTGCAAGGAAATGTGAGAAGTAAGAGAAATGAGGGCTGAAATGGTTGTTTCCTCGAGGGCTGTAGATCACCCACCAGTATATTTTATCCAGATTGAGCATGACTAAATTATCGCTTTTTTTTTTTTGCAATTAATCAGAAAGAAAAAACAAAAGTTGCTGGTTTCATGCTGGCTGCAGGAGAACAGATTATGCCATTGCTGGCAAAGCAAAAATGACCTGCTCACATTTTTTTTGAGCAAATACGGTTCTACCTAGTGAATGGGTAGTAGTTCAACACTTTGTGTCACCCGAGTATGTTATTTAGAGATGAATTCTCCAAAACTGTATTTACTATTCTGTGGAATCATGGGCTCAGTTTTGACTGCATTAATGAGAAAGGTCTAGGTTTCAGAGAAAAGTGAGAAAAGAATGCATGTGGCTTACTAGAAGTCAGTATGCAATAGGAAAGGGCGTTATTTCTTACAGCTATGCACCTGGATGCACTGTCTGGTTACAAATAGCCCTCTCTCCAGCTGTATGAATGTTTCATGGAGCAACAATGCTGACCAAAGCACGTTCTGCCCCTTGGTACCCCACCCACCTCTTCCTGCTTTGTCTCCACGGTTCACTGTCCATTTGCACTGCTGCAGGGCTGTCCTAAGAATGGGAATGTCACTGGAATGACATAATCTTCTTGTTTTTTGAGGTGAAGGAAGAGATTTTTAGACCTGGACCATTTGAATGATTTGATTCCAACACAGCCCAACAAACAGCTGCCTCAGCACAAATGCCATGTGAGTGGTAGCATCTGGGCAGGAATAAGAAGCAGGGCCATTTGGCAAGAAACTCCTAAATCACCTTTGCTGCCAGAGGAAAAAAATGGATCTACACCCTTAGAGGCATGTGAGGTACCCCATGCCTTCACTGCCTCCTCTTGATCCAGCAGGAGAGCAAGAGTGTGAGTTTGTTAGAAAATGTGGGTCTTGGAGAGAGAAGCAGGGAAAAAACAAGCTTCTGGCTTCTACAGTTTACGTAGCCCCAGAAAATGAGTGAGAAATTAAAGTTAATTCCCATATTTTAGCTGGCTTCTTTAGAAACAACCTCCAGTATTGACAAAAACAGGCATGATTAAAAAATGCTAGCTGGTTGCAAAGCCATCATAGAATCTGTAAGCTATGTTTGTCTGCCTCAAATGTCAAGTGTTACACTTCTGGCACTCAACACTTCCAGGCAGCGGAAACAAAGGCAGCACAACAGGTTATTTTTAAATAGTTTAAACTTCAGTTCAAGCACTTTGTTTTCATATTTTTACGCAGTCTAGCTCCTTCAGCATAACACCTGGCAGCTGTCACATGTATCACAACAATATTGTTTCAAGCTAAGAGGCTGCTTATTTTGTACGGATCTTTTCTTTTTATTAGTGGGAACCAACAGGATATTCTCTGAAATAATTACCTGCCAGAGAAATACATGTGGTGGCAGACAAAATAATATGCCCAGATAAACTCCATCAGTCACAGTGTTAGATATGACACTCTCTTAATAGTGGTCAGTAATGAATTTTAAAAGTCCATTGGGAGGAAATACCTTTTTTCAATAGATTTTCATTATATTACAATTAACATTATGTGGTTAATGTCTAATGCAATGTCATATATAATGACCTTAAAGAGACCAAATACAGCTCAGAGGAAAACAGCCCAGCTAGCTTATTTTGGTATAAGATCTGCACATCTCCCATGGGATATGGAGGTCCAGACACTCAAACCGGTGGTGGAAACAGAGAATGGTGTGAGTGAGCAGCTTTCCTCTGTTATCTGGGACCAAGGAAATACTGTTCCCTTATTTATGTCATCTATCTTTATCATGACTCAAAAAACCCCAAAACCCCCAAAAAGGATACTTGTTAAATATTTCACCCACTGCTGCTCCTCACTGGCATTGCTTTCTGTTGAGAATGATTAACTACAGATCTGCATGAAACATTGTCCCACCACTGTTCAGGAAAATGAAGGAAACCCTGGATGAGAATCTTACAAACAGATTAATATTAAGGCTGCAGGAGCAGAACAGTCTTTCTGGATCTATCCACACATCATTCTCTGTTCTTCTCACAGAGAAGTTTTTGAGGACCTCCTGATCAGTCAGCCATTTATCATCTTTGCTCCCTTGCAACCCTGCTGGAGAACTGCCTAGCAAAGGAAGGACCATCTTGAGAGGCTGTAGGAGTAAGTGGTATGCACTGGCCAGTGCAGAAAAGCTACTCACGGCTACCAGTTCGTCCCTCTTCCTCCTACTTCTGCTTCATCAGAGAAGTAGATATGACTTCAGATCACCAAGTTAAACGTGAAATAAAGACCTTCCAAGAACTTCTGTGGCAGTAACACACCTAGTCCATGTCAGAGAAACTTTGCTATTAGCTTTCAGAGAGAAGTAGCAAACCTAGTAATGTTCTAACGTCATGTTTGTCTCTGTCATGTAGTTTTTCCTTTGAGTAATACGGAGTGTTGTAAATTAAAGCTTTTTCTTCCTCTGCAAATGGTATTTTTGTAAATCCAATGAATGAGACAGAGTGCCAGTTCAGACTGTGACTCACCCCAGAGCTCCATTCACAGGATCAGATAACGGAGCCAGCATAGCTGCGAGGTGTGTAGACACATACCATGCTTTGGAGGCTGGGGCACTGCTCACATCGTGAATGACTGACTGAGTTGGGCTGCTGTAAATGTGTGGGAGGCGGTGTATGTGAGCTGTGGACACAGCACACCTTTTCTGAGAGATAAAAACACAACGGTGGAGATGCAGGACAAAAAGCTGTAACGTCAGCTAAAGCAACAAGGTGCCATTCTTTAAAGCCACCGTGTAACAGAAAAAGACAGTATTGGCCAGAGTTAAACCATTTTCCCCTCATCACCTGTCGCTGCTGCTCCTTTTCCTTAATATGCTAATTTTTCCATGTCTTCGTTTGCCTTCATTATGGTCACAGAAACTGAAGCTAAGACATGACTCTACCCCAACAATACACTGCTCAGCAAGCAGCACCACGACTTCCTGGGCAGATGTCACCTCTCACATTGTGATCTCTGCTCACCCATTAGCAATGCTCCCTTGCTTGCACAGCACTCGGCCAGTGGATGAGCAAGATATTAAATCAAGCTTCCTTCTGTCCATCTCACACTGTTCCCAGGTGAAGTCCAAGGAAGCTGTGATAAATACTGCTCTTAAATCCTCAGATTCAATCACATTTATTGACTAGGTTGTTATGGAGTACAGAGCGCAGATCACAGGCAACTGTCACCAGAGACAAGCTTGGAACTGACCTGCATCTGGGCAGGCACCAGTTCCATTAAAAAACCCTCATGATTTATTTTATAAAATTAAATTATGAAATTGTGCATAAACATAAAAACGAATGTATTTAAAAAATAAATCTGGTGCCAGATGTTGAAAAGGCTCACATTGCTGATGGGGGAAACAACAACTGCCTTTCCTCAGTAAGGCATTTTGTAATAGAGGGAGTTAAACAGCAAGTGTTTCATCATGAAAACCAGCCTCTTCTTCTATGCAGAAGTGCTGAGCCAGGAGTGCTCTAAGAGACTGGGTCTGTATTTTGATCACCACCTTCAGCAGTTGGGAGAGACTCAGACAGATTTTGTAGGGTGCTCCTAAATTAAAAACAACAATGAGAAATTCAGATCACTTAGTCTCCTGGACTGTGAGATCCTCATTCGCGGCTCAGTCAAAGTTGTGACATCTATCTCGGACATCTGTAGCATGGTTTGAACATTGCGGCACTGTCTATCTCCATTGGCTGTTAGCCTGGGATAACAGGTTTTCTGAATTAGTCACTGGTCTCTTACTTAATGACCTGAAGATTATTGTAAAGATGTCAGGAATATATATCGCTTGAGAAAGGATCCAAGACTGAATCAATGCTCTTTGATATGTTTCTCTCCTTTTTTTTTTTCTTTTCCCTGTTTCATTTTGGCTGTACAGGCAGCCACCCAATCTGTAATTCTATTTCAAACACCAGGCAGACAGGCACCCAGTCCTGCCGGGTGCTGTGGTCCAGCCCCTCACCTGCTCACAAGCCAGGAAAGCTTAGCAATGGCATGGTACAATATCCAAACACAAGGACTCAGTTTACTGATTACTACCAGTGGGATTTCCAATCAGATGATCTATCTCTAATGGTAACAGGATTACAGGCATTGCTTTCCAGGGATGAGCATACAGCTGCATTGAAAGCCTGAACTGTCTCAAGGCAGTAGGATGACAACTAACCAAATATTTTACAAGCAGGTGGCTTGTGTTGTTGTAACATAAATCTACCATAACCTGAAGTAAAACAGCAACAGCTCATCCATGATTAAGAAATACTTTTTGTTTACACTCTATTTTCCTTTCAAAAAGCCTTAATAATGAGCTGAACGAGCGATGCTTGGACAACGAGGTTGCCTGAAGGTAGATTTCAGTATTTAAATGACAGTTGCAGAAAGACAACACCTAGGTGAGCCTGGCTTTGTATTCGTTTGAACAGGAGAAATAATTTTGTCCATGCTGTCATTGTGGAGGTCCTTTTGTTAGTAATGGACTGAAAAAAATGAAATATACATAAATCAGATGGTATCTATGACTCACCAGACAAATAACAGAGCAGACTATTTGAGGTAAAACTTCAGGTGAAGTATTTGCCACTCATATTAATTATGAGAAACTGTTGTCTGAAAGCTGGTCTTAATGCATTGCCCTCACGACTCATCACTGCTACCTCTGAATCACACAGATAATTCTCAGAAGCAAGAAAGACCGAAGTGTTAAAAGAAGAGCAATCAAGACTTTTCTGATTTTCTCTGCATGTATTGCTAAACTGAGGGGGGAAAAAAATCTCACCTGAAGCACAAATTCAAGATGCAAAATAGAAATTTATGGGCAGAATTTGCCACCAACTAACCATCGGCCTGAGTGGCCTCAGACCCGACCACTGTAAATGAGTTCCATCTCACTAAATCAAATTACAGAGAAGCAAAGGCAGAATTTTTGTACCATTAACCGAGATCCTTGCATCTAGCATTTGCCCTGTCTTTCAGCTACAGGCTGAACATGAACATCTTATTTTTTTTTCTTTTTTTTTTTTCCCCCAAGTGAAATTTAAGGGAAGTTTAGGAAGAAGCTTCAAACACAATTTAATTTGAGCTTGAATACTAGCTCATTCATGGGTCTCCTACAAAAGGCTCAGCTTCATGGAGGATAGATGACCCATTTTTCATTCAGTCAAACCTTGCAGATTTTTTTCACTGTACATAGAATCATAGAATCATTAAGGTTGGAAGAGACCTCAGGGATCATCCAGTCCAGCCGTCCCCCCACCACCTATTACCCACTAAACCATGTCCTTCAGTACTGTGTCTAACCTCTCCTTAAATACCCGCAGGGACGGTGACTCCACCNTCAGGTAGTTGTAGAGGGCAATAAGGTCTCCCCTGAGCCTCCTCTTCTCCAGACTAAACAGTCCCAGTTCCCTCAGCCGCTCCTCATAAGACTTGTGCTCCAGACCCTTCACCAGTTTCGTTGCCCTTCTCTGGACACGCTCCAGGGCCTCGATGTCTTTCTTGTGGTGAGGGGCCCAAAACTGGACACAGGACTCGAGGTGCGGCCTCACCAGGGCTGAGTACAGGGGGACGATCACCTCCCTGCTCCTGCTGGCCACACTATTCCTGATACAGGCCAGGATGCCGTTGGCCTTCTTGGCCACCTGGGCACGCTGCTGGCTTTCTACCTAAGAAAAGATACAGTGCAAGTATATCCAGACCTAGATGGTAAATATCAAGTCGAATTTTGCTCTCTGCACTCCCAGATCTTTCATTAGCACTGAACACAGGTGTTGCAGGGAGCAGAGAGCACTCAGAGCAGCAGCTGGCTTCTTGGGGGAGAACTGCCTGGGCTCTGTCTGTCGCTGACACTAACAAACTGCTTGTCCTGCTCTGGGAGCAGTGAGAAGGCCATGTCGGGCGGGCCGGAGGGGCCGGAGACCCTCGCTTAGCATCACTCCCGCAAGATCCAGCCTTACATGACTGCCTTCTCTTGAGCAAGCAATTCCCTCTCTTGGAGCATTTGGCTTGAAGATGGTGACTTAGCTTCCTCACCCGAGCAGACTGGCAAGGCTGAGTTACCAATTTGGAGAAGAGAAAGGAAATCATTACATGCGTACCACCGCCATGCTAGTGCGTTTCAAAGCAGCGCCACGCTAAAACGGGAGAGTGTACCTTTTACAGAGCTGTGCAAAGGCAGAGCTACATGGGAAACGAGCACAGCATGAGCTCTCTTGGGCTTATTTTGGTTTTGAATTATCTTATTTTGTCCGTGTTGTCTGTGTATTGACATGACAACCAATCGGCTAAAACTTAGCAAAGTACTGACCTCTCTGACATGTGATTTAAAGCTGTCTCATGGAAAAATATTTGAAGGATCGCCAGCTGAAATTGAAGTATTCAGCAGCAGGGCAAAGAGAACTACAGTACCTGAATACAGAGAGGACTGTCCCTATGGTAATTCTGGCAGATGGCACAAGGTTGCAAGCAAGTAATAGAAAATTTTAAAACTAATGAAACAAGATTAACATAGGCCACTCCATTAGTATTTCTCCTCCCAAGCAGCTCAGTCCTGATTATATCCTCATGGAATTAAAGCACTGTACTTACTGGCAGGGAAGGGAAATTAGATCAGAATCCTGTTTGTGTACTTGCATTTCCTTTCAAGCTAAATGTATGTGCTTGAGTCCTTTGGAGCCATGGCCAGCCACTTCTCTGACGGGGAACTTGAGCAACAATGATACAGCGTCCAGTACTTCATCTTGGGTGAAATAAACTAGATAGTCAGAGACTCAGGTGAATACAAGACTTTCATAAACTCTTATCAATTGATATGGTGTCATTGCATGAGAGATGCTGCCTGCAAAAATCTGATTAAGGAAAAAAATGAACAAACTTTTCCTTATTCATCCATTGCCCTCTGTATTTTAACCAGACTGAAATAATTTGAGCAGATATAAGGTGTTTTGGGATCTGCCTTCTTCCAGTGACAACACAAGTTTTGTTATAAAATACCTGTCACTGCTGATTTTTTGGATTCTTCTATTACAAACCAGAGTAGTTCCACAGGTGAAGACATTTTTAAGAACTGCACTTTTCCAGAAAGTGCTTTTACTGTTCTTGATGTGCATGGCTTTCTCTAGTTATCAGAGGCCTGCACAAGGGAACTGAAGGGCAGAACTTAGGGCCAGCTTTTCACCTTTGCTTGCTTGAAGCAGGGCAGCAAGACAGGCTTACATACCTGGCTTGTTAGCTGGGAGTATTGAGCATCTGCATGGTTAGGAGTGATATATGTTCAGCGCTCCTGAAAACTAATCTTACTACTAAAGAGGTCTCAATGCATGTTTAGAAGTCAGATTTTCAAGAGCTTGAAGGGCCATATGCCCCTTCAGGTGCACCAGGCCAACACTTGGATGCCACGAACATTTACAAAACACAGACATTATTCTTCATACGCCTAAAGCTCCACACCTGTATGCCATTGGCAGCACCCTTCAGGCATAAAGAGCACAAAACCACATGCCTGAGTCCTGAAATGCCAAAAAGGTGAATGAGTATCTGAAGTCTAACGCACAAAATACATATTCTTCTTCCTAGCTCACTTAGCCTGTCTTCTGCGACTGAACACAAGAAGACAACTTAAGACTTGGTGAAGGCTTGCTTCACCTCCTGTCACCCATCACACACACTGCCCCTGAGCTCTCTGAGTTTTTGGGTTACTGCCCCTGGTGGCAAGGCAGCTTCTTGATGATATTCCCGCTCCCTATGTTTTAATCATTTGCTCTCAGTTGTCACCCGCAGAGGCTCAGACTCACTTCAAAAACCCTCCCTCCCCCCAGCTTCAGACACTGAGCAGAGGCACCTGGGTTAAGAGCGATGTCACCTTACTCACAGCAGGCAGATGTGAAGATGTGCCAAGTGAGAATCAGCAGCAGCTGGTGAACTGTCTCTTACTAGAGATGCCTCTTGTCCTCCGTCAGATGCAGAAGCAGCCTGCAGGGACTACCCTTCTGACTTAGGCACTCCCTGAAGCGGGATGCAGCTCTCTACTGCAGAGTTACCTGTTTTGTTCATGTTCATCATCTCCTTCCATCCCTTATACCAAGACATCTATACACCTATGGGCTGCACCTCCCATTGCTGTACCCCTGCTGATACACTCTCCTGCGCTTTGCAGGAAATTTCTTGATGCATCAATACAATTTCTTAGAGGGCAGTAGCCCTTAAATAAAGTAAATTTTGGGAATTAATAGGGGAACTGAGTTCTTTTTGCTGCTGAAAAACAAGGAAGTCCCCATCAGTGCATTCCATTAAAATAAATTATATGCTGCTCTTATGATGACAGTCATGCAGATTTATATTATTATAATAATAAATTATTATTAGAGTTATTTAAAGAAATTTGTTATTTGGCTTTCAGGAGCTTATCACACAAAAAGAAAACAGGGCAGTGACCTGATATCTCACATGAAAGATAAAGACACATAAACTGTCTAAACAGCCACCTCACTACACATAGAGAAGAAAATAATTTTCATGCAAATAGAGTTTGAGACCAAAATGTTTTTCTTCTCACCTCCTTTCTATTTCATGATTAAATAAATCATAAAGCTGCCACTAGAGACCACATAGAAAGAGGTCTCAAATGGTAGAAATGAGAGCTTTTTGCATTTGTCTATTTTTAATTTCAAAAGGTATTTTGGATTAAAAAACAAAGAGGGGGGAAAAAGAGCATAATGTTATTCGCATGCCTGATTTCCCAGGAGTACAAACAAGCTCTATGTCCTCTTGTAATAATACAATGAATTTTCAAAACCAAACACAAATAAATGAAAATTAAACTGTGATCCATAAATTTAATTGAGATTCACAGTGTCCAATGCTTTTCAAATTCAAATTACCACCAGAGAGTTCATCTTTTTGCATAACTTATGCAGCTCAAGCGTAGGTGATAGCTTCTATCTTCTTCCTTTTTTTTAATGGAAATATATACTTCAGTCATAATGCTGGAATTTTTAGACATAAAGGCTGAATAATAATTTATCAATTTTCATAGAGGCGCCATATCACCTTGTACAGTGCGTAGAGTGCAGTACAGAAAGTGAGCAGGGAAAACCAAGGATTTTTGTCTTGAAGAATAGACCAAAATTGAATTCTTCTATTGTTAGAGCAAATACCCAAAGGTAACTACAGTTGTTTTGTGTCAGAGGTCTTTGATCTTCAATAAATAAGATTAAACGCCCCAGTGGTAACACAGAATTCTCTGCAGATCAGCTGTATCGCATTGGAAATTGAATACACGTATGTCTTACCTAAAAAGGGTATGAGTTCGGAGCTGGAAGAACTAAATCATGAACAGTGTCTATGAAAAAATAACTACTCCAGAAGAGATGTTATGGAATAGTTTAGGTTTAATTTGCAGTATTTGCATTCAGGACAACTTCACTGAGTAATGAAGTTCTTAGTCCTTGATCTTGTACATATTTCAGATCTTAATTAGTGTGACCTAAGGAAAAAAATCCTTTCCCTACAGAAAAACATTTTTAAAGCATGGATATTTAAAAACACACGCAGAGTCTTGGTGTCTAAAGGGTTGGGACCACCCCCCCGCCCCCCCTCCAGCTACACGGGGATGTGTTTCGGGGTCATCTTTGGTGCTTCACGCTCATTGGAATGTGGGAGAGAGAGCTTTGGATGCCTTTTGGTGTAAAAAGGATCTGAAGAGGAGTCACGAACATGTGGGGTGTTCTGTGTGGGCAGCGGTGTGAGGGTATTTTCTCCACAGCCATGCTCCCTTGATGGGGTGGCTGGGGCCCTGCTCCCTGGAGCCCCCATGGGACATCCCCTAGGGAGCACCTATGGTTTACTCATGATGGGAGCATCAGCAGCAGGATTATTCAGTGGATTTTTCTTCCTGATGTTTACCCCTCTCATGACAACCATACTCTCCAGATCTTCCTCCCCCATTTGTTGGACTGAATAAACTTGAGGCTCTTCACATCTCCTGTGAACCCACAGGTTCTCCATTCTGCTGGTTATCTGAACAGCAACTGAAATATAAGCCTGTATATCTGAGGGAGTAAATGTCTCTTTACATTTTGGACCAGGGAGATGCAATGTTTAACCATGCAGGAGTAAGCTGAAGGGTGGCGTTTTGAAGGTGCGAGGAAGAAATGTTTTAAGCAGCTTGTATTGTGAACTAGCATGATGTTTTTGGATGGGAAGAAAGGGAAAAATCCTCTAAAACTACATAGGAACATGACTAGAGACACTATTTGAACTGTTAGTTAATGGTAAAATGAAATATTTCCTACCCATGAAAGTACAAATCATGTATTGAATCAGATTCCAAAGATGATGTAGTATGATAAGAAATGCCAAAAGTGATATGCAGAATGCTAACTCCTGTGAGAAAATAAGAAGATTGCTTCACCAGTGTTGTCATGACATGAAATTTTCAATATCACTACATTCAATGAAAAAGTTCTGTTTTCACAGCACTTTTCCGTGATATCCTTTAATTGGAGGAAGGGAGCAAAAACAGTGGTGTGAGGAACATCAGCCGAGGTTTTAAAAAATAAACAAATATGGCACTTCAGAGTGGGTCACGTAAAAATCACATGCAGAAGAAAAACAAAGTTGAAGTTCATACATTTGAAAGTGATCACTGCCACATGACAGAGGCCATTTTGCTTGTGACATAGACACATTTCAGCTCAGATCCATAAATCTGACCGTGGCATCATCTTGTGGCATCACCCTTCTCAGCTTGGTCACTGTTTTTTTCTGTTCTTCAGCACACTCTGCACCTTTCTGCTTCCTGAGCTTTCCTATCCCTTCCTCTGTCTCCAGCTTAGGGGCAACCCCATCCTCAGCTGCATTCCCTGCTCCATTCTTCCACCATAGAATCATAGAATGGTTTGTGTTGGAAGGGACCTCAAAGACCATCTAGTTCCAACCCCCCTGCCATGAGCAGGGACACCCTACACTAGACCAAGGTTGCCATCCCCAGAACCACATGTTACTCCTCTCAACATCCTCCTCCTCCCAAAATGTCAGTGTCACTCATGATCCAGGAAAATATAAAAATCCAACACACCCAAATTCACATGCCAACGGGAACTGACATCTTTCATACACATCTATTTTTATTCCCAGTACCCGATGATGAAGAGAGCTGGCCAAATCAAACCTTGGTTTTGCTCCTTTGCTTTCTGCTGGTAAATTAGGACCTAGGGAATTAATACTGTAAGGATTTTACCTGCCTGTGGTGAGGTTTGGCTACCTACTCATTAGTGGAACTCATACGAAGAAAGAGCAGCAATTAATTTCACTGTGAATTTGTCTGCCAGTTTGGAATATACTTAAGAAGACAAGGTCATAGCAGATTTGGTTATTTAATTTTTTTTGGTTTTGTGCCACTCAAATATTCTCAAATTAAGTCTTGACTTGAAAAATAGCTACTGAAATTTAGGGGTCAAATGTTGCTTTTGTTAAGACTGAAGTCAGTGAGAATCTTTCTGCCATCAAATTCCAGTGTCACTGACTAAAGCCTGCAGCTAAAAGTGCTCCTCTTATCCTAACTCCTAACTTTTTGCCCACCACATAATGGTTTATCACGGTAGGACTGCTTATATATGCTAAGTGGTCGACTCCAGCTTTAAAGGATCCAGCATGAAATACTTACTACCTACTTGTGCTTCTTCACAGGCAAGCATAATCTCTTCTCATCACACACATACAAGCAATTGCTTTGTTAAAAAATACAGCTTAAGCCTGTAAATCAGGATGGTTTAATTTAGGGAGTGCTGCTCATGGGCTGGTAGCCAGGCACTAGAGCAGGAGCTGGTGTAGTGTGCAAATTCTTTACACACAGCTCCCTCAGCTCTGCTCCTTGGATCTTTGACCCATGTGGAGTTTGTATACATATGCAGAAGGTACAGTATAAAAAGCCAGGTCATATCCACTCTAACATTGTAATTTTAAGGAAACACTCTCCCATAATCTACACATCAGTCTCTGTTATCTCATCATGCTGCTGGTAGTCTAACACACAACTGGAATATAGTATCTTCATGCTTTCTTTTAATCAAGTCCCCCAAGAATCCTTGGAGGAAACCCTCTGAAACAGATCTGAACCTAGGAAATCACATTGCTTACTGAGAGACAATAAAACACACAAGAAGGCTCCAGGTATTTGCATACCTCTGTATTCACATGAGGAAGCCATACGCTCCAGGTGCAGCCACAGAGCTGCAGAAGGCAAAGCCAAGCCATAGCTGCTCTACCAGCGGTGGTAGGACAGCATGTGATGTACACAGGCTTTCAGCAGGTGACGAGGATAACCTCATGCACAGGATCTGCCTGCTACTAACGCATGCAAATATCTGATTGCGCAGAGACATCGCCAGCCTCTCCGACAGCTCCTGAGCGTGTGCGTGAGCAAGTTGGATAACAGCTCGCACAAGTGGGGTGCACTGGCAGTTAAGCACAAGCAACCGTCGGCATGTTACTCTGAAGCTGAAGAATCCGCCCGTCACATATTGAAACCATCTGTAAATCCAGTGGATTTCTGAAACGCCAATTTATGCTGTTTCCATATTTCTGAAATTATTCTTATTCTTTGGCATGCAGAGGAAAATTAAGCCACATTTTCCTTAACAATCGCTGTTCCCGCCTTGCTGTGCATCACAGCCCTCTGGGGTGACTTCGGTAGCACTGACCTTGGATGTCGCTGCAGTGGCATTACTTTCCTTACCGCTCCCTGGTGCACTCTCCTCAATTGGTTGCGCTGCCGGAGCTTCTGCCTTCTTTGCACTTGTTTCCAGAGAAACAGGAGGCCCTACTTTCCCCAACCCACTCACCGGGGTTGAGCTTGGACTGCTTGATTGCCGTGACTGAGCCTTATACCAGCTAGGGTAAAACAAGGGATCGATGCTTTCTGTTGTGGCCGGCACTTGAGTGTCAGACTCTGGGGTCTGTTGAGAACCACTTGGTGTCACAACCTCATCCTTAATCAGGACAGATAAAGAGAAGAACAAGCAGAGTGTACCACGTTACCTTCCTGCCGTAGCCATGTTGCTCTGCATGCCGTGTTTGTTATATCTCACTGCAAGGAATAGATTTGTCCTAATATATGGTCCAAAAGAATTACAATCTAAACATGAATAGGAGGATAGAATTAGCTGGGAAGGGGATGCTGGCTGAGAAAGGAGTGAGCAAGCTGTTCCTTAATTCAGATAAACACTGAATTCAACCCTAAAATTATAAGAATTTCTGCATAAGAGTCTCATGAACTGGTACCAGCCATGAACAACAGGTGTAGGTACCTTTGAATGGCTTGTTGGGTTTTGGGTTAAGAACAACACGTTTTCCAATGAGTCTGTTGATATGAGTAGTCAGAATAAGGGGAATACAAAGGCACTGGAGAGAAACGTTTGCCCACCAGCCTTGCTATCAGCGCTAGCAGCCAAGCACAGCTGCACTTTGCCAGGAAGAGGAGCAGCCGACTGAACTGCACCTCTCTACCTGCACCAAGCTCTCAGGGCTCACCCACACAGTACCTGCTATCACCACAGTTTTTCTGCTTTGCCTTTCTTACACCAGAAGGCAAAAGCTGAAATACAGGTATCACACACTGCCATGCACACGTGCCATGTCTGACCAGCCCCTAATGACATTTTACAATTGCTGGGGCAGCATGCCCTATCGTTCCCATTTTAGCCTTAGAAGTGAGTGACATTAATATTAGTGGGCAGAATTGCTTATGTCTAGTTCTTATTTGCATAAAAACCTTCTTCAGTCAGGCTATATAAGTTTAGTTAAGTCAGTGCAAATACTCAAAAGGTAAACTGGTTAAATCAATAAAGCCTGATTTAAGAGCATCTTCATACAACTGGTGCAAACTCACATATGTTTTTAAATCAAAGCAAGAATGAATCTACAGCATTTATTTTTCATTGTTTTATGTGGAGAACTTGCTATAATCAGATTCTTTTTGTACTCCCGTGTTTTCATACTGACCTCCTCAAGTATCATCACAGCAGCCTTTACCTGCTTATTAACTTCACTGGGTAAATTGTACAAGAGGAGAATTTGCTAAGCTAATTGTATCTAAGGGCAGCTAAAGTAGCATATGAAGTGTAAGTTTTTATGTAGGTCTTTTAGCCTATGTGGCAGTTATGGTCTCATTCTCATAACATTCCTTAAGAAAAAATGCTGGCCTAAATTATTCACACCCTGAATCTCTTTGCTGCTGTGTTGTAAGAAGGAGTTTCCTCTTCTGTTTGGCATATGATATCCCTGCATCTGCCTGGATGATATCCCTAGGATGACCAGAGCAGAAGGTGGCAAAAGCCATTTGCAGAAAACAGATTAGAAGTAGGATCTAAAAATTGATGGTGGAAAGCTCACTAAATCCAGAGGGAATGCCAAATTCTCTTAGTATAAATATTTTAACAACCATTTCATTTAAAACAGTTAGTCTGTGTTAAGTCACAGCAAACAGAACGTCTATTGTAATGCGTTTAACTCCCAAACTGAATCTCTTTATATCTTATGTATCCCATATATATATCAATCTATCTAGCAATGTGATTTTTTCCCTATCAAGCAATATATACGCAGGTGGAGAGGACAGGATACAGTTGCTTATATGTGTACAAGGGCAATAAACAATTTTGCCCTCCAGTGCATCGACTCCCTTAGCTGTGCTCCTGACGTACTGTGCCTACAGACCACAGGGGAGCGTGCTCTTGCTCCACAGGGCGCACTCAGCATAGCTGGCAGGGCAGTGTGACACGGGGACAGTTACCTGACCAGCCGGGGCAGCAGGCAGCGGCACCATGGGGGGTTCAGCCGGGGGCTCTCCTGCTGCGCTGTGTGGTTCGGGGTCCTGTTGAGGTGGCTGTGCTGCTCTTTCAGCCCCTTCCTCCTCCACATGTTCCTCCTCCTCCTCTCCTGATGACTCTGTGTGGACTTCTTCACCATCCACTGTCTCCTCCTCTTCTTCTTCCCCCTCTTCCTCTAATAGTACACATGTAAAAGGAAAGGACTGAGCACCACGTGAAGATGGCTACGATCTTTATGTAATTAAAAAGCCATTTCCAGTTGCACAGCAAAGCTACTGATACTGGCAGAGGATGCAGACTGGGGAGAGGGCACCAGTGAGGAACCTGCTCCCATCAGCCTGCATGGGCACTGCCATGGAGCTGCCAGCAGGTACTTTGCAGTAGGGAGAACACTGAACACAGATGCTTCTTAAAATCTTCATCTGGCTCTTTCCATGGGAAGGAGGACAGATAGTCCTGCCAATGCAGTTATCCTCATGAGGGGTGTGCAGCACAGCCCTCCACTTTTTGGGGAGAGGATACCTGGTCTGGCACAATCTGCCAGGAAAAAAGTCCCTCTTGCATTTTTGTATATATGTTTGTTTTACACACCATTGAAGTCATCGTAAGAAGTCTTTGCTAGGCCAGTGCTTTGTAATACACGACTGGAGGTTTGGGACGCCAAACTCCCTAAAACCAGGCTGTCAGACTCGGTCAAACTCTTGCTTCTGTGTCTTCTGACACATCATGTTGTCAGCATTTGTGGCTCGGCTCGTTTCCGGAGGGAAATCACACTATTCATCCTCACAAATGTCAGATGTTGTTCAGAGCCTGCCTAGCACTTCAGAGAAATAAACCTAGATGGATGCATTAACCCAAGATTCAAATTGGCTGCACATTTTGCACAAGTAGTGGTTCTGTCTGAGGATGTAGAAGGAATGTAGATCTGCAAATGAAGTAACACCCTCATAATGGAGAGATGTTTCTGCAGACAAACACACTCCTACAAGCAGAGTGTTGAATCTCTGCTTCTGCATGCCCTGGCTGCATAGGACCTCATTGACTGTAGCAGGAGTTTCACATGCAGGACTGGACTCCCGATTGTCAAAGCCCTTACTAATGCCTTGTCCCCAAGAGATGGGTGTCACATTCCCACCAACATGGTGGGGGCGTGTGCCTGGAGCAGGGGGTCATGATCTTGGCAGATGCACGTGCGGGGCAGGGATGTGTCAGCTGTAGCTGATCACAGTGACGAACCGAGCACGCGGCTGTCCCTCCCAGGACAAATCCCTGGAGGGTCATGGCCCTGCGTGATAGCACCTGCTCCTCTGCTGCTGACTGGTGCCACAGCTGCGGTCCCGCTACACGGGCCCCTGTGCCAAGTACAGCTAGTCCATGGATCCCAACCTACGGAGCAGATCTGCACAGCGGGCACACAGGGTCCTTCACAGGGATTAGCCATGCGTTCTGAAGTTAGTGTAAGGAGTGGCAGGGGAGTCAGCGATGGGTGGCATCTGCATGAGGCTTAACTGGGCTGATAAAGGCAAATGTACGGGCAGAATCCAGTGCTAGCAAGAAAATTGGAGATACCCAAATGATCAATTATTGCTGCTGCTTGTTAAGAGGAGACATCTGCTTATTTGAAACATTTATCTCCATTAACCTCTTGTGGCTTATGCTGTAAGGTAAAGCATAGATAAGCCTAGATTTCAGGCTACTTTGGTAAATGTAGAATTACGACTTTGTGTTATTATATAGACACACATATAAAGCATGTTTAGTCATGATGTCATGACAAATGACACGGCACAAGATGCTAAATGCATGAAAGATGACAGTTTTTGCTTCCTTTTATAACTCTGTGATCTTCATTTTTATTACTTTTGTTACCGTTCTAGATTATTGTAAAAAAGAGTTTAAAAAAAGTATCTTTCATAAGTACTTCTTTTAGTAGTAAACATTCTATTTCTTTAATGACTTTCTAGACCAGACAGGCCATACAATAACAGCATCTTTTAGGGAAAAAAAGAACTTTGCAGGCTGAAATAAAAACTTTATTTTATGGTCCATTCACATGAGCCGTCAATAAAGATCATGGGCTTAGGAAAGTGTTGAGGCCACCTAAAAGGTAAGATTAATGGTTGCAACAGGTTGTGTGATATTTTTTAACTGTGGTGGTTTTTAGCTTTTGATTATAATTGATAGAAAATGGTATAGTTACACTTTGGGATGGAGATAAATATCTCATTCAAGTTTTCCTAACCAGTATCATCATGTAAATTACACACAGCTGCAATTTGAGAAAGCAAATTAGGTGAAATAAATTACATACCTCTGTCAAAATCAATTTCTCGTATTATCTTTTCTTCTCTGCTGAGGTTCACTGTGAATTGGTTCATATTTTCATACCCATCCTCTATTTTTTCCATCTGAAATCCTTTAGATGCTTCAGTAATTCTAAACCAGAGATATTGGTTATTGGCATTTAGATTTGCAGATAAAATTTGTAATTTGTAATTCATTATAAAGATCAAGAGTCTCAAGTTCAAATACTTACTTTTGTAGCAATGTTTTGGCATTCTGTGAAAACAAAAAGGAAATAACTGACTTCTTAAATGGTTCCATTTTTTCAGAGAGTTTATGCATTGAGATCTAATTCTTACACTGGCTGCTTCTAAACGTACTAATACAGATCTCAGAAATGACCACCATGAGATCTATGAATGAGATCAAATTTGGATGGTAATTAGTAATTATATATATAATTAGTATACAGCTGAGTAAAGCTTTTAGTTCATTGAAGGCATTAAAATCTGAATATTATGGGAAATATATACAATTTCTACAAAAAATGAAATGGAAGTATTTTTGCTCTTTTTCTGTGTGTGTGTGTTTGTGATGAAAAGCAGTTGGTCTGTCACAATCTTTAGTCACAGTAACTATATTTTTGACTATCCATAAGGGTATACTTCTGGAGTCACAAAATTTTATTGCTCTGGAAAGAGTGTTATACTCTTCAAAGGCAATTCTTTAATGAAAATAAGTGGGGTTTTTCCTGTAGAAAACCTTTCAACTTTTAATATACAGGAACTGCAAACTTGCAGGATAGAAATTCTACACCCATGAATTCAGTGCGCAGGCTGCTAATGGTTTCCTAATCAGCTCTCCTAAGTTTATAGCAAGAAAACAGGAGTGAAAAAAATTAAGTAAAGGCATAAAAATGTGACTTAGGACATAAATATTTAATTCTTGGAAAGTTAATCACTCTGTCAACATGCAAATGAAACCTATAACTCACAAAGGTCTATAAACACATATATTATAGTGAGGTGCTATTTAATATATATTGGAAAATGTTAGAATTCCTGCTTCTTCTTTGAGGGCCAGAAATTCATACACAGGATAGCATATTTTGGTGCAATTAACAAATACTCACGTTCTTGGTTTGGATACTATTCACAAGAAGACTATTCATTTGTCTGTGCTGATGCAAGTATTTAAAAAAATGAGTTTGTATAAATGCTCACTCAAAGATGACCAAACTCTGACTATGCCTAAAACTGAGAAATACTTAAATAGTATTTCAATAAACCCATTGTTCTTTTTCCAGCTCTATTTATAGGCTTTATACCTGCAAAAACACAGCCATTTCTGGTTCTTCCATGAACTGGATTCCTGATTCAACCAGCTTTGACACAGCTTCCAAATGATCCGCATACTTCTTCATCAAGGAGCGGACGTGTTCCAGTTTCTCCTCTTGGGTTCTAGTGATTATTTGTGTCATCTCATTTTTTCTTTCTTCCAGTACAGAATAGAGATAATCAAATTTTTCACACAGCTGCTCTTTCTGTCGTCTGCAGCTTTCCTGTGAATAATTTGGTTTATGTTAAACATATTATGTTCTTAAAAGAGTTTCTATTTTTACAGTTACTTGGAAGCATTTTCATCAAAGAAATTCCTCTTTCAGAACAGTGCAAACGATTCTGAATGACCCCAGAGACTTTTATAATTTTCAAAGTCCAAGCTATTGGAACAAAAGTTTTAAAACTGCTCTCAAACTCTGGGTTTCAAGCCACTGAAAGCCCCCAAACAGGTTATTGTATAAGTTGTCGGTCTGCTAAAAAATTGTGAAAGGTATTTATGATGTCTGTAGTGATACCTAAAAGTCTGCAGAAAAAGTAAAAAACCCCACCACATTGGCAGCTGGGTTCATTTGCACGAACAGAATGCTTTTTAAAGGAGACATCATATCAAATCAGCTCTGGAGAATTTTCTTTTTTCTACCAGAGAATCTGCAACTATCCTGGCTGGGCTTGATTTTCACATACGCCCTCTTAGACTCTATTTTAACAATAGGAGTCCTTTATATTCCATTTACTGTGCACTGAATGAGGTGGAGATACCACAAAGAAAATGCTGTATGACAAAAGCACAAAGACAAGAAGGAAGAGTCAGGTTGCAACCCTACAGTCAGGCACTGATTTTCATAGCATCTTCTGAGACACTTTTATTGCCCTTCCAGCCAGACCACATAACATATTTCACTGAGGAAGGAGGATGTGTTTGATGACTGCTTCTTTGAGTGCTCTCTAACAAGAACACACTGCACTTGCAAGGGAGGATTTATGAGAAGGAAACTGGAGACAGGTTATCTATAATGTCTGAGGTCTACCAACAAGAAGTACTTGAGTCATCTGTGTGCCCCAGGGCACACAGATGAGCATGACCTTATTGTGGTTATATCTGGTTGCGGATGGTGGTGATTATTTAAATTTCATTCCTAGGAACTGAGGCTGAATCAATTCCTCATCTTCATCCCTGGAGGCATAATGCTGAGATCCTGGCAGCACAGCATTATTAACAGTCCCACAGTACTTTTGGAAGTGATAAGACTGATTATTCATAGCACTTGGCCAGAGAGAATCCCACCTTTTTCTTGACTTTCAGCCAGAGCTCTTTCCTACAGGTGGTGACAGTCTGCTTGGTATCATTCAAAGGAGAAAACCATCTGAAGATGGACGTGTGGCCAAAAATCACTGTCTGTGTTGAGGGGTGGGGAACGAATACAGATCTTGTTGCATTGACTCAGGTATTCGCCTCTGCTTCCCAGTGAGGAAGACTATGGTAAGCACGCACTCCTAATTTAAAACTCTTTGGGGGGTGGGGTTGCCGACTTGTCCTGCCCTTCTGGAGGCCCTTGCCACTTCCCAGAAATTCCTGATTAGTGAATTATAGAGTGGGGATAAGGAAGCTTTTGAACCAAGTGAGGTCATGGTTCCTGAGCGTCATTCTATGTTCAGATCTCAAATAATGAATCTCTCTTTTCCTAGCTTTCTCCCAGTGTTTCCTGCACTTCTGCTTGCTCCAGACTCCTCTTCAGTTTAGTCTACAATGACCTCCTCTGAAATGTCATTCAGATCACTTGTAAAACAACCTTAATTTCAAGACAGGTGTGTGCTATCTTTGCCATTTGACACAGGACAAATGTTAGGGGAAGAAGAGCAGGAAAGTGATAGCAGGGTGCTCTGAGAGATCCTTCCTTATCTCTAAGATCCAATAGAGAATATTTCCTGCCAGCAGATATTACAGAGTTGTGAACCTCAAGAGTAAGAGTGCAAAACATGCTCCTAACTGCAAATGTTGAAATATTTCTGAAATACTCTCTTTCTGTATAAAATGTTCCCATACGAAGTCTCTGCCTGATGGAATTACCCTAGTAGGGTTCTGAGTAATGAGAAAGGTTAACAAATACATGACTTTCCATTCTAAAAAATTCTCAGCCTTTTTGTTTTTTTAAAGCATGGCTACAGCAAAAGGAAAGCAGTCCTTGCCGCTGAGGGTGAGTCGCACTGCTGGTTCTGAAATGTCTGTACTGACTACCCTACACTATTAGCATTTGAAAGAAACATTGTAATTTTTCCTTCGTTATTTGACTCATATTGTTTACAAGGCTAAACAGCACTGAATTACTTATTATTGTTTTCCAGTACTTAGCATTTTATGTACCCTTTTTATTTTCAGTATAATACGTGAATTTGGTCTACCTTTCAATCAGTTAAAAGCTATACAAGTATTAATCAAATTTTTTTGTCTGTTTTTCTGGGTGTTAGGCTTGGAAAGGAGCAATAGTTAAATATAGAACTGTAGGCTATAGCTTACTCCAGCTAAAAGGCAAACGATCACGTATTTTCTGCTAAAGCAGATATTTATTGTTATCTGCAAAGCGTTAAGCAGAGGGAAGAGACAATCCTGGATTATAAGCTTTATTTCCATATGTGCACATTTCTCAGCTCCAGCTGTAGCTTTTCATCTTCAAGGACAAACTGATGTCAATTCAGACAAAGCTCTTGTGTGGTAGGAAGTGTGATTTACTTGAAACGTAACACGGAAGTGCCAAGGTAAGGTCTACCATCTTTTTTTTTGCAATCTTTGAGTTTAAAGGTGAAAAGCCTGTTAAAACATCTAAAGGTAAAATGGCTGCACTTTCTTTGGGCTTCGAGTTTAAAGGTTAGACTTTATACTGAGTGGAGGACTCTGAAGAAGCTAGTTTCAGAAACTGTTGTATTTGTTACGGTATTTTTAGCACAGTGTTTTCACCATACATCAGACTAGATGTTTGAAGTATTGTTTCTGGTTCAGCTAGTTCCACTTAAATGAGTATAAGCTTTTGCATTTGTATCATTCAAATTTCTACAGTTAACCTACTTGAAAGGCTTGTTTCTGTCTGCAAAGTCCTGATAGCAGCCAATTTCGTCCTTGCAATGTGAAGGCTTCCTGACTACAAAATTCTGACTGCTGCTAACACGCTTTCTCATTTACTTGGGCTAATGGTTTTATGTTCTTTGAACCAAACTTGGACATTTTCTGTTCTTCCTTGCTCTGAGGAAATAGGAGCCTTGGGCAATTGTGTTCGTAGATTGTGGAATCAATTTTTCTTACTAATTAGAATCTATGTATCTTGGATTAATTTCTTTTTATCTGCACTTTCTCTTTTCTGCTTCAGCTTTGAAGGGTCAATATAATTCTAATTGGGCTGAGAGAGATGCAACTCCTTCACTAGATGCTTCATCAAACTCTGATCATAAAATCAATTCATATCAGCTCCTTCAGCCTATTGCTCTGTGATGCTCAGATTGGTCAGAGCTGATATTTGTATTTATTTCGCTGGTGCAAACGTCTTGGAGGAAATGAAAGCCATTTATGGTATTGAATGATACAAAACTAATCCCAGCTCTGTCAGAGTAAGACCTTTACCTGAAAATCCAGAATAAGTACCCAAACTCTGCTCTCCCCCAAGCAACAAAATAAGACTCCTTAAAGGGAAACATATGTATATTAAATAACTACTTCTGCACAGAAGGCAAAGCAACCAAATACAGAGCTCACTGACATACTTCGGAGCTATGTTGGGCTCCCTTGTGACTGAGACTCTGTTCACGGGACCAGTCAGGCCTTAGACTAATACTGGTCTTTTACAGCTTTAGAACCTGATCTTAAATATTAAATGAACTGGGAGTGGATGGCAGTTTGTTGTATCTGCTTTTAACTTCAGTGATATCCTATGCAACTAAAAATGCTGAGCGAGATGTGTTGATACAGATTATCCTTACTCTTTGTCCTCAACTGCATGGCCAATGTCGGAGGCAGGGTGCCAAGCAGGACGTACCCTTTGGCTGAGGCAGTACAGCTGATACTGTACAAAGCCACAGGTAACGGTTTAGTGAAACGATGTGGGAATACATCTGGATAAAGTGATGGCTGTCAAAGAATGATCATTACCAGCAATTTAAAAGATGCGACTTCACTCTGAAATAAGTGCATTTAAAGGGGTGGCACCTACCTCAACTGTCTTACAGGTCTCCTCCAGCTGTGTGACTATCCCTTGCACTCTGTCGTTGCTCCCCACCAGGACTGCAATGCCATCACTCAGCTCGGACTAGGCAGTAAGGGGAGAGCAAGCAGGAGGAGGTTAGACATGGTCCCACTTCAGGGTGGCACATCTAACGGTGAAGAGCAGGAGATGAAGGAGCCATACCAGGGTAATAGCTCTTCTCCCACCAAAAACGAGGAAGATTGGATCTTTATCTGCCCACAACTTACCTGCTAGTATTTTGACATTCCTTTCCTCTCCCAAAACACTATGAAAACATTGACATTTTGAAACTTTTCATGGAGAAGCAGCTGTGGTTTGGAAAGGAGGAAGCACTTTGTTTTAGGAGGCTCTTCTAAATGCTTTTCTCTGCAGTGCTATGTTTCAACAGCCCAAATATTTCCTTTGGATTTGTTGAGAGAAAAGACTTTCTTTTGAGGGGTTGTTTGTTTTTTTCAGTCTCTGGATCTAGCCACACCACTGTGGTATTTCCCAGAGGACTGTAGCTCTTGGCCTTGGAGAGGAGAGGAGAAGAGGTGGTTCATGGACCTAGATGAACCAAGGGTACTGCGGAACCCTTGGCAGGAGGGCAGAGGGGCTAGGGCTTGTGTGAGAGGGGAAGGGAGAAAAGGAAGATGAGAAGGTGGAGGCTGAGCCACTGGCAAGAGGGAAACAGGTGAAAGAAGGAAATAGCCTGATTATGAGTAGGGGGATGACTGTGAGGTATCCTTAGAAGAGGTGAGACAGAGAAACTAGTGACTAGAGAACTTGGTGAGGGTTCTGGGGAAGATGAGGTACTCTTGACACCCTGCTGTAGTGACAGAGGTAACTGTGTCCATGGCCTCCACAGCTTTGTAAAGGATTCTTTGAAGCATGCATCCTGCAGTCTCCAGGTTACACTTCCAGCCTTGGGCACGACAGCCCTTTTCTGCAGGCACGCTGGGAAGGAAACCACTGCTTGCAAATCTCCAGGCAAAGTGAGTGATCAGGGGCATGGATTCAGTCCAAGAAACTTCTCCCCTTTCCCCCTCTTTTTTTGATTGAAATGAATGTTTGTAACTGCTTCCCTAAAGCAACTTTTCATTTGTAGTTTCCACACACAAGCATTTGTGTGACAAAGTTGGAGGCTGGGATTGCAAACGTGGCCTGTCTGATTGCTTGCCCTACTGGGACCCTCCAGAAAAATGAGCTGTTTATCTCAGGAGGATAACCCAGTGAGTTAGGTTTTAAATTAATACTGTATTAAAAATAAACAAGTCTTTTACTGGTGACAGCAAGGGCAGAGGATATTAGGTACATCCTGTGCTGCCAACTATTGAATATTCCTGCATTCACTTGCAGGAGAAGGTTTTCACTTAACTTTTCTTAAAAATGGGATGCTTAAAGGCGAAACTGTCTAATAGATAACTATTTGATTTGTAATGGTGTGTTCTCTTTCCAGTTCATATGTTGGAAATCCCACTTGTTTTTCTGATCTAAAAGCATTGAAAAAAAAAAGAGAAGAGACTAGGAACCTCAAAAGAGAGGTCCTCAGCTTCACATCAAATCACTAAAATGTTTACTCACTGTACTAACAAAAATTGGGACACTGTAATATCTTTCTGTCTGATTTCTCATAAAGTTCTTTTCCTGTACTTCTAAACAGTTTGTACAGATCTTCTGACCCTTTCACTCACACACAGGAATGCCAAAGGCACCCCCGGGCCCCTTTGGAAGCTTGCAGGAAGCCAGTGAGAATACTTTTCTGTCAATGCTCCTGTCAGTTGTTGGAAGGACTATGAGATACAAAAAGATATTTACCTTCTGTTGCTGGTAAACATTTGTAAGAGGAGCAACTTGGCAGTCTTTGTGGGCACCAAAGACTTTGCACAAGGAGCAGGTGGGCATTTCACAGTTCAAACAATAGATATTAATTCTCTCGTCTTCGTGCTCTTCACACATTGGCTGGTCACACTTCCTTTCGGGTCTGCGTAAGAAAACAAGTTTAAAAAAAAACTTGGTGCTCATCAGTTTCTGACGACAACACCAGGGTGTTAGCATGAAATAATGTAAATTCGCCTAGCAGTGTCCAAGGCTGACCTGAATACGCAGAGTAGACTTAAGCCTGCCACATGGGATGACTAAATAGACAGCGGTACAGCTTAATGTCCTGACACAACAGGGTGTGATGACAATATAGCAACATGACTTCATATGGGGATTCCAGCTGGGAGTGTGACCGAACCCTCACTCATATTTAAAAATGTAAATAACCTCACTAAGACTGATCTCAGACTACTAATGTACTTTAATTAGCGTGTTATCCAACATCTGTCTGAAATATGAAACATGTAATTCCTTTAGAGGTCATCACACAAATGTTGGGCACTTGGCCTCAATGCAGCAAAGCTGTTATTTAAGGGGCTAATTTGAAGTGAAAGTTGTAGGTGTTCGTGAACTTTCATGCCCTTAGATCTTTATCTCTGCTGATGAGCTTTGTGAGACCCAGGTCAGGACTGCCACTATCAAACAGAACTGGGTCCTTATGGCCTTTACACTAGGCCAGCTATCAAAATAAGGTCTCACACAAATTAGTTTTAGGATGGCACATGTCTATCTTGTATGGTGTCGAACTTTTTAACAGTAGCTACTCAGTTGTGCCAGACACTGAAGACATGGGTTACACAAGAAGTGTTCCTCTCCTGTGCTAAGCCAAGAGCTGTCACCAGGCTATAGCTCAGTCCTGATCTTCTCTTCACCAAAATGATTTAGCCATATGCACACAAGTCCATTCCTGCTATTTTAGGAACTAGTTTAGTTGTAGCTTCCTCTAAACAAGTCACTTACCAGGGAACTGACATTCCCAATATAAATGAAAGCTCTGGTCCAGTTCACATGGGCAAACTGATGCTTTTCTGAGCCCACGCTTCAGGCTTAGCACTCTGAGCACATCTGCAGCAAGCACATGAGTGTGCTCGTGATACTAGAGCACAGAGTAGATTGATGGAGGGAGTGGGCCTGGAGGGTTCAAGCCTCCAAAGGTTGCCACTCCTACTGTGGCGATTTTAAATCTTTCCAGTATAGGCCATTATCTCCTTCTGCTACCGTTTGGAAGAACTATAGAATTCATAGAGTTCTTTAGGTTGGAGAAGACCTTTAAGAACATCAAGTCCAACCATTAACCCAGCACTGCGAAGTCCAACCATTAAGCCATATCCCTAAACACCACATCTACATGTCTTTTAAATATCTCCAGGGATGGTGACTCAGCCACTTTCCTGGGCAGACTGTTGCAGTACCTGACAACTCTTTCAGTGAAGAATTATTTCCTAATATCCAATCTACACCTCCCCTGGTACAGCCTGAGGCCATTTCCTCTTGTCCTATCACTTGCTACCTGGGAGAAGAGACCAACACCTACCTGGCTACAACCTCCTTTCAGGTAGTTCTAGAGAGCGATAAAGTCTCCCCTCAGCCTCCTTTTCTCCAGGCCAAACAACCCCAGTTCCCTCAGCCGCTCCTCGTAAGACCTGTTCTCTAGACTTTTCACCAGCTTTCTCTGGACACGCTCCAGTATGTCAATGTCTTTCTTGTAGTGAGGGGCCCAAACCTGAACACAGTACTTGAGGTGCGCTCTCACCAGTGCTGAGTATGGGAGATGATCACCTCCCCAGTCCTGCTGGCCACACTGTTTCTGATACAAGCCAGGATGCTGTTGGCTTTCTTGGCCACCTGGGCACACTGCCGGCTCATATTCAGCCAGTGGTTGACCCACACCCCCAGGTCCTTTTCCGTCAGGCAGCTTTCCAGACACTCTTCCCCAAGCCTGTAGTGCTGCATGGGGTTGTTGTGACTGAAGTACAGGATCTGGCACTGAGCCTTGTTGAACCTCATACAATTGGCCTCGGCCCATTGATCCAGCCTGTCCAGATGCCTCTGTAGAGTCTTACTACCCTCAAGCAGATCAACGCTCCCACACGAGTTGGTGTCATGTGCGAACTTACTGAGGATGTACTTGATCCCCTCGTCCAGATCACTGATAAAGACATTATAAAGAACTGGCCTCAGTACTAAGCCCTGGGGAACACAACCTGTGACTGGCAGCCAACTGGAGTTATCTCCATTCACTACAACTCTTTGGCTCCAGTCAGCCTGTTTTTTACCCAGTCAAGGCCTGTCCAAGCCGTGAGCAGCCAGTTTCTCCAGGAGAATGCTGTGTGAAATGGTGTCAAAGGCTTTACTAAAGTCCAGGCAGACAACATCCACAGCCTTTCCCACATCCACTAAGCAGATCACCTTGTCATAGAAGGAGATCAGGTTAGTCAAGCAGAACCTGCTTTTCATAAACCCATGCTGACTTGGCTTGATCACTTGGTTGTCCTGTACATGCTGTGTGATGGTCCTCAAGATGATCTGCTCCATAACCTTCCCTGGCACTGAGGTCAGACTGACAAGCTTGTAGTTCCCTGGGTCCCCCTTCCAGCCCTTCTTGTAGATAGGCATCACATTTTCCAACCTTCAGTCAATTGGGACCTGCCCAGTCAGCCAGGTCTGCTGATAAATGATGGAGTGGCTTGGTGAGCACTTCTGTCAGCTCCCTTTGTATCATTGGGTGGATCTGGCCCCAGACACTTTTGTGTGTCTAAGTGGTGTAGCAGGTCCCTAACCATTTCCCTTTGGATTATGGGGGCTTCATTCTGCTCCCTGTCCCTGTCTTCCAGCTCAGTAGGCTGGGTACCCTGAGAACAACTGGTCTTACTATTAAGGGCTGAGGCAAAGAAGGCATTGAGTACCGTAGCCTTTTCTTCAACCTTTGTTGTTGTGTTTTCCCTGCATCTAATGAAGGATTACTATGATCAGTAACAAATAGAGCAATGGCATCATAGAAATATATCTTTTCATTTAATGGAATTAAATGGCAAGAATTTTTTAAAAGTAATTCTACAGAGCTCTGTAGCAAGGAGGCAACCAGTAATTCTATTACAAGTTAAAAAATTTACGGAAAGATCGTTGTTTTAGATTATATTACACTAGAGTTTGGTAGAGTAGACATGGCATTTATTTTTTAATGACAAAGTACAGGTTTTCTCTTCTGAAGGAAATGGAATGTGATAAATTAGATGCATTTAAAAAAAATCAAGCAACAAAGAAAATGTCTCATGCATTTGTACTTTTAAATGTCAGGAGGGCACTGGAATTTAAAGGGTTCGTAAGGAAAATCTGTGATCTACAATATAACATGATGCACCAGAATAAACCAAGATGGACACTTCTGAAGGAAGCCTGTATTATTTGGGCCAAATTTCTAGCATACACTTACACAAGTCAGTCAGTGTGTCAAATTCAGTATAATTTCAATGCTAGTCAAAAGAGGTGTGTCTCCACCATAACAAATTCTTTACGTTGTTTGCAGATGACTGTAAACAGCCCCTAATGCTATTCATGCTATACTGCACCAGTGGGAGGGCCTGCATACGAGGGCAATAACAGCCAGTGAATTTCAAAGTCATTAATTAAGCCTGAAATATCTGCTCTTCCTGCAAATATTTGCAAGACAAGAACCAGAAGCTACTAGAACGTTATTTGACATTGGAATGGTGCCACTTGCATGAAAGACACATCGCACAAGGCAAAATGTGATGGTGTCAAGCAAGTTCAGCCAGAAGAGGCCAGCTTTCAAAGGTGCCGCAAAGAGCTGGACCTGGCAGAACTCCCTGAACTAGTGGGGCCCTGAATACAGTGACAGAAGACTCGAAGTAAACAGATCTACAGTCTCCTCCCTAGGCTTTGCAAAAGAAGAGATTTTTAGCAGAACATTCTCTGACTTCAGAGGAGATCCTTTAGGTCTATGTAGGTGTAGCAAAGGCCAAAACACAACCCCTAAGTTTAAAATGGTGGCTGCTCCTGAAATGGAATATTAAAGAGTAGCGAGTAGGAAAATTATAGCATGGCTTTAGTAGAAAAGATCCATCATAAATGTGCTTGTGACTAAAGAAGTGGCAGGTAGCTGAAATGGCCTAAGAGCTTTGTGCTCTCATTTTCTGACTCTGCTCTTTGAGATGCTAAGCCTGCATTTGACTGCTATAGGCTTATTCTTTTCTATTAAAATTGGGTTTGGACTTTGTTGTGTGAAGTGTTGTACATGTTTTATGGAGAGGAGGATTCTCAACACTGGTGAGGCCATATCTGGAGAATTGGGTCCAGTTCCGGGCTTCCCAGTACATGGGAGACATGGACATACCAGAGACTTCAGAAAAGGGCCCTGAAAACAATGAAAGGACCGGCCCATCTCTCATATGAGGGAAGGCTGAGAAAGCTGGGACTTTCCACATGGAGAAGAGAAGGCTCAGGGGGGATCTTAACAGTGACATTGATCTTATCAATACCACATTGATCGTACCAATACCTTCAGCTATATAAATACCTGAAGGGAGGGTGTAAAGATGGAGCCAGGCTCTTTTCAGTGGTGCCCAGTGACTGGACCAGAGGCGATGGGCACACACTGAAACACAGGAGGTTCCTGCTGAACATCAGGAAACACTTTTTCCCTCTGAGGGTGACCGAGCACTGGCACAGGTTGCCCAGAGAGGCTGTAGAGTCTCATTCCTTGGAGATACTCAAAAGCTGTCTGGACATGGTCCTGGGCTGCCAACTATAGGTGGCCCTGCCTGAGCAGGGGACTGCACCAGATGATCTCCAGAGCTTCTGTCCAAACTGTCCACAGAATCTATTCTGTGATTCTTTAATTTGGTGAGGAAATGCAGTTTCTGGGTACATAGAGAAGCACTTGAATTAAGGATTTAGTAAGACCTTATCAAACTGCTGTTTAATTAATATACATGTTTTCCTCAGGGTTTAAACAAATCCAGAAAGGTCTCTACTGAAATCCTGAACACTTTGATAGCATTTTTACTGAGGACCCTGAGATAGCTGTAACCCTTCACATCATAGCTGTAACCCATCACTTTCCCCTTCGCGAAGAAATGGTCCAAGGATGGAGAGAATTTGTATGTCTGTATGAGGCACAGTCAAGTCATTAGTGAAGATATTAAGCTGTATTGGACCGAGTATCAATTTCAGGCATAAAGTGCTGATGACTGGCCTCCACCTGACTTCATTCTGCTCACCGTAACCATTTGGGTCTGGCAGTTCAGCTAGTTTTCAGTACACCTCACTGTTCACTGTCTGCTCTAGACCTTATTTTATCAGCTTGTCAATAAGGATGTTATGGGTGACAGTGTCAAAAATCTAGATAACATCCATTGTTCTCCTGTCATTCACTGAGTCATCTCACTGTAAAAAGCTATCAGGTCAGTCAGGCATGATTTCCCCTTCCTAAATCCATGCTGACTATTTCTAAATATCTTCTTGCTTTATATGTGTTTAAAAATGGTTTCCAGGAGGATTTGTTCCAACAGCTTTCCAGGGATCAGTGTGAGGATGACCAGCCTACAGTTCCCTGGATTCTCCTCCTTGCAATTCCTGAAGATTGGAGTAACACTTGCTTTCTTTCAGTCCAGTCCTCAGGACCCTATCCTGATTATCACAATCTTTCAAAAATTATTGCAATGACATCAGCCAGCTACTTCACCACTCATCGGTGCCTCCCATCAGGATGTCCTCTTTTTTTTAATGTTCCCTAGCCTAATACTCCTCCACCAAGAATAAATCTTCTTGCTTCAGACTTTTCCACTGGTCTCAGCAACCTGGGATTCCTGAAGGCCTATCTTACCAGTAAAGACTGAGGTGAAGAAAGCATTGAGTACCTTGGCCTTTTCCATGTCCTTTGTCACAGGACTCCCTGCCCCATTTAGCAGTGGACCCACACTTTCCCTAATCTTTCTTTTTCTGCTGATGTACCTGTCAAAGCTCTTCTTGTTAGGCTTCATATCCATCATCATATTTAGTTCCATGTGGGCTTTGGCTTTCTTAACTTCATCTTTACACACTTGGACAGTGTCTCAAAATATTCCTGAGTCACCTGTCCATCTTTTCTTTGGCTTCTTTTTTAATGTTTTATTTTTATCAGGAGCTCCTTCTTAATGCACATTTCCTGCCACCGTTGCTTGAGTTCCTGTGCATAGGGTTGTACCATTCTTGAGCTTGGAAGAGGTGATCCTTGAAAATCAACCACAATGATGGAGTCTCCCAAAAGCAATGAAAAGCCCATCAATCCCCAGGGTCAAAATGGGACTTGAAAAATGAGAAGACCAAAAAAGTTCATACAGATACAGAGATTCCTGCAGTTCTGTAACACTAGTACTATCATAAATGCCTGGCCTAAGAAAACCATTGGCACAGGTAAGCTTGGGGCTTTGTGTCTGTAGGGAGTTGGAGAAGATTCAGGTGATCTCTCTCATCATCTCTTTTGTAGCACAGTCTGTGGGGCTTCTCCTGCAGCTCTCTTGCTTGGTGACCTGTGGGCAGGGAGTCCATCTCCTTAGCCCAGCCTATCTGAGATCCTCAGGTATCCTGCAGCCTGGAGAGCCACATCCTCCCCTGGGAGCTCTGGCTGAGGCCTCTGAGGTGTCAGGGTGTCAGCTCCTGGTGGTGCTGGCTACCCCATCCTGCAGCATGTCACCACCGCTGCCGAGCCCACGCACACTGCTCTCAGCATAGCGCCTGATCCCTACTGTGTGTGCTGCTGAACGTACTGCTCCATCTGTGCTTGGGGCTGCAGGGACAGCCTGTACCTGGGGCTCTCCATGGTAAATGCAAGGCAGAAAGAACACTCAACCCTCCCTGAACAGGATTCAGCTGGAAACAAAGCCCAAAGCACCTTTTGTTTGGGAATAGCTGGCCAAACTTGTTAGAGGCCTCCAGTGCTTATGAGAATCGCACCCTCCTATAGCTACTCTTTCTTGGTGGCAGCAGGCACCCTGATGTTCCTGAGATAGTTCAGGTAATCGGTAGCCTACACACTTTCAAACATTGGTTTAATATTTTAGCCAACTCTATTTGCACTGAGTGCAGTCCTTTGTCCTCCTATAAAGCTCTGTAGGACCCATGTTCTGCTTGAGTATTTCTTTCCTTTGGTTGCTAATAGATTTTAAACTGGGCAACAGGCTATGCTGCTGTCAGCTGAAATTTGATGAGCAGCGGGATAAAAGACCATATGATGTGATTTTTAACATTAGGAGGGGCTGCATGTGAGGGTTTGGGCAGACTCCCAAGCTCATAGCCCTGCTCCTGCCCTAGCTTTTGTTTTAAAAACCAAACCAATTCCTTAATTCAAATAGAAACTCAAATTTAAAGTATATATATATTGAAAAAAATTATTTTACCTAAGCAGGAGACAAAGCTTGCTCCCTAGTTGAGTTTTCCTCACTCTCCTAAGTTCAAGTGAAATGCAGCTAGGATCTAGTATCATTCTAGCACGTGCATTTATGGTGAGTTATATCCACAGGAGGACTTGGAGGGACAAGGGTCCTGTCTGGAAGCCACAGGTGCTGCCAGTTTGAAGGCTTGTCTTGGGAAGAAAGAAGGAGGCAAAGGTCAGATCTCACTCTTCTTACACACATCTGTCAGACCCCAGCTCTCAGTTTGAAGACTGGTACAAAAGGAAGAAGTGGAGAAGACTTGATTTCCCTTGCCTTTTTTGTTTCAGTGGGACAGCACAGGGTAAAGCCATGGCAGATCTTGCTCATACTCTCATGGGAGCCTGAGGAACGTTAGGTGGAGGGAGATAAGCAGCTGAGGCCTACAAAGTGCCAAATAGTTTAGATAATGCTGCTATGGATTGCTGCTGCTATGTAACCCTGATGATAACTTTCATCCTAAGGACATATATGAAGGTTAAATAAGCACCTTAACTGACTATATAAATGAACCTTTTGGACAAATATCTAAGCAAACACGTGTTCGTATTTAATTTGTTTTTCTATTCTCCTCTTTTATCCATCATGTTGTGTTTTACTTTTGTGGAATTTATAAAACCCTTAAATCTCTTACATTTCTGTTTAACTGAATTTTGTTCTAATTGTCTGTGAACTACACAAAGCTGCATTTCTTTCTTTTTTAAGTGAAATACAACTGTGACCTAAAAAAAAATAATCAAAACCCAAAACAGACATGAGGCCACACATGTCCAGCTTATTTAGTCAAAAGCAAAGTCCACCACCATAGCTTTGCTGATTCATTTCCTCCGAGATTTTCCTGACTAAAATAATATTTGGGTATCACTGACACACACAAGGGCAGGTGACCTTCCCTTGGCACTGAGTGCCACGGACAGCAGAAAGGACAATTTTAAGCCAGCTTCGTGCTCTCTGGCACTTTGGAGCTCTAACCTATGCCCAGCTACAACAGTTCCCGAAGAGATTAAAACATCTGAGAATAGTCAAAGCCACTACTGGGCTCTGAAACGTCCTCTCTGCTGGTGATTGTCCTCCTCTGCTGGAGGAGGCTAGAAGCGCCCTAAGCCACCTTAGGCAGTGGGCTCCGACGGTTGTGTCCACCTGCTTCAGCAATACTGCTTCGTTGTCCCTGAGAAACCCAGCTCCTTGTTGGAGTGGGATGGGAACACTGCAGGGAGCACAGCCAGGATTACACCTTCCTTCAGGTCTACGAAAGACCTTGCCATACAAAATTGACCTTATGGATGCACGCTGGTGACAACAGGTGGCTTCCCTGGGTGAGAGCTGCTCGCTTGGCAGCCTGGGACCAGGCTTAGCTTCCCCTCCTACTAAGTTCCCCAAGGTGGTACCATGCATCTGACCCACCCCACGGCAAAAGAGATGAGAATGCAACATTTTTCTATTGCCAATGCAGGCAATTAACATTCAGGAGTAAACTTACTTTTTAGGCTTAAGCCATTCCTCTGTCCTGGGGTCCTGATTCTTGTTCACAGCCACACAGCACTGATATGTATTATTTCTGGCTATTTCCTCTCTTTTATGGAGTCCTAAATAAGACTTGACTCACATTCCCCGCTGACAGGAATTGCGATTTTTTTATTGAGTTTTGATTTGGCATTATGATGCAGGGTATCTTTTTTGTGAAATTCAGTTTTCTTCTTGTTTGTTCTGTCTATCCCTCAGGATTGTCTAACAAGGTTTGGATTTTTTTTCCCCTTCTTTAGCATGACAGCACACAAGTTGAAGACAAACAAGAATCATCTGAACTGTTTTTGAAATAAAAGATGTGAACCTAGCAACTTTTCACTTATTCATGTGAGTAATCACACTGACTTCAAGGGCTTTGCTTGCACAAGTAAGTATTGCTTGTGTGAATAAGCATGGCACAATTCTCTGCTATAAGTAGATGTGGAGAAATTCATCATCTAGTTGGATGTGGTTTTCTGTGCTCAGTGAGAGCTGACTTCACCGCACAGCAAACAGACAGGCATGCATGGCAGCACTGATCCCTTTCTGCAGTTCCCGGAAAGAAAACAACTAAATCAACCCCACGTGTGACAAATAGAAAGACCGAAGGCCACCAGTCTCTTAAGCCATGTCTGCTTTTGTGGCAAACCTCCTCTGAACGGCACGCATTCACTCGTTACCTTGTGGACTCCTGCTTGTAGATGTCAATGATGTTCTCCACCAGCAGGTTCCTCTGAAGCCCGTAGACTCCGTGCCGGTCGAGGACCACTTCGTGCCTGCAGGAGGGACAGCGAAAGCGACCTCCCGACGCCACGGTTGTGCCTCCCCTGGTCGGCAGGTAGGGGTTGGAGGCCTGCTCTTGCCATGCAGCACAAGGAGAGGTGAATAAGGCCATGCAAAACCATCAAAACCTCTTTCAAAAGCAGTGGGGCAAAAACATGCTTGTAGAAAAACATTTGTCAGCACGCCCAAGGAGAGGGTAGGTCCAACAAGCCTCCCACAGGAAGGTGCCTGGCGACTGGAGGGTGAGGGGCTGGTTCCTCAGCTCACACACGCGGCCATGTCCCCGCAGCTTACAGGTGACACTTCAATCTGCTGCGAGCTCAGCCCCAGCCCCCACGTACATTGCTTTAAATCACTCCCCTCCCCAGCACTACGGACTGCTAAAAGCAATTCACTGAAACACGTAAAATGCTGCTTTTCCATTCATTTCAGCCAGCGCCGCTTGGGACGCAGAGCTTTCTGCGGGAAGAAACCTACCTGGAAAATGTCACTGGCGCATTTCCGACAGAGGTTGTGCTGACAGGGCAGGATGACCACAGGCTTGGTGAACATCTCCAGGCAGATGGGGCAAATCAGCTGTTTCTCCAGGTTATCCATGGTTTGCTGCTCTTTGGAGAAGGACTTGTAGTTCAGGGAGGTGCTCATCCCTAGCTTTTCCAGGGGCATACGCTCAGGATCACGGCCTCGTGGAGGGGTTTCCAGCTTAATTTCCCTTGAAATAAGTCCAAGCCTGTGCTGTGATCAGGGGCTCTCTGGGTTGCTCTGGCCAGAGGACATTGTTTAAACGAGGGGCCAAAGGGAGCCGGGGCTGTTTTTAGCAGCAGGGCGTCACGAGATGCCATCCTGCCGTGCCCATATAAGCGCGTGAGAGGAGGACAGGCTGGGACAGGTGACGGCTGGCGGGGGGATGGGGGGCAGCCGGCGAGGCCCTGGCTCTCCTCACTTGCACATGGCAGCCTTCACCCCTCCGGGAGGAGGAGGAGGGCAAGCGATAAGCAAACACAATCCACTCCTCACCTTATCTCTGCACAGTGGCGGGGAGTGCAGGGCTGCCCCAGCCTGCCCAGCCACACTCTACAGCCTAATAAATACTCCGTTCTGAGCAAGCAGCCGTGGCTGGGAGATGCAGGACGTAACTTCGCCTGTGTGTTTCAGCAGGCTGCAGGATCTTGCCCTTCCAGGCTGTGAAGCACACACAGTTGCAGAAGACAATAGGAGTGATGGATGCACCGGAGCTCAGCCACTTCAGGACATGAACACCTCAACACATTGAAAACCAGTTAAAAAAAAAATTGCCTGTCTTAACTTTCTTCTGGTGTGATTTTTTGTTTTTTAGGAGCTGTAACATAAGAATCTAACCTGACTATTCCAGCCATTAACTCCACAGCAGCTTAATAACGCACTGAAAACATTATTTGAATTTCCTGATGAGAAAGAGACAGAAGAAATACAGAATGAAAAGCTTTCATTTGTACTGCTACAGAATAGGTGCTAATTGTATATGCTCTCTCTCCACATAGTTTAATTTAAATATATTTTAGTTTTGAGCACTGCTGTGTTTGTATCTGTTTATTAGACACTGATATCCCTCTCAGCTTGGCACTTGTTCCAGAGTTATTTTTAAAATGACAATTTCCCAGATAATTTGTGGCATGTGATGCCTGATCTTAAGGGAAAGCCATCTGTGCTTCTACTTGCCAATAATTTATCACACAACTGTACAAGCAATAAATATCATCCTCAAATTTAAGCCAAAGTCCCAGCATGTACTGTAGAAAATCACTTTGCCGCTGTACTGTACATGTAATCAGAATATTGCCTTCTTTTTTAATCAGTAACTACAATACTGTCTCTGTTAAGTGTCTCAAAGAAAGCTCACATTTATATTACCTCATGACTGCATAGGGTTTGCATCTGAAGAGCCGCTGAGCAAGTCCCCTACATTTCCAGGGGCAGACCTCAACTCCAAAACTGAACCCTTCATCTGCATGTAACACCAGTCTGGAAACTGGCCTTCAGGGAAACAAAACTGACGGTGTTTAAGTGAAAGTGAAGGGCTTTAAACTAAAGTTGTCAGTGGAGGTGAACCTCAATCCATCCCACACCTACCACTTTGATGCCAGTACCAGCAGTAGATGCCCACAGCTGGAGAAGGATCACAGGTCAGCAGGGGAGCACCTGAAGTGCTGCACAAAGGAATTCCAGCCACTCCAGCCACCCAGTCAGCTTCACTGGGGGACCAGTTTGAATGCCTCTACGCAAACGCATATAGCATGGGAAATAAACAAGAGGAGTTAAGACATGTGCACGTCTGCAGGGCTATGATCTTATTGACGGCATGAAGATGTGGTGGGGTGGCTCCTATGACTGGAGTGTTTGAATGGAAAAATACAGGCTCTGCAGGAAGGA
>VWZZ01000199.1:542701-560619 GCA_013399095.1 Psophia crepitans
CTGTTGGAGTGAGTCCAGAGAAGGGCCACAAAGTTGATCAGAGGGCTGGAGCACCTGTCCTATGAGGACAGGCTGAGGGAGTTGGCTTTGTTCAGCCTGGAAGAGGTTCCAGGGAGACCTTATTGCAGCCTTCCAGTACCTAAAGGGGCCTACAAGAAATCTGGAAAGGGACTGTTTACAAGGGCATGTAGTGATAGGACGAGGAGTAATGGTTTTCAAGATGAAGGAGGGTAGATTTAGATTAGATATAAGGAAGAAATTCTTTACTATGAGGGTAGTGAATCACTGGCACAGGTTGCCCAGAGAAGCTGTGGAGGCCCCATCCCTGTCAGTGTTCAAGGCCAGGTTGGATGGGGCTTTGGACAACTTGGTCTTGTGTAGAGTGTTCCTGCCCACGGCAAGGGGGTTGGAACTAGATGATCTTTGAGACCCCTTCCAACGCAAACCGTTCTATGGTGCTATGATTCATTGACTTCCACATAAAAATGAATACTATTCACTGCATGCAATGGCAATGAATCGCATTAAATTCAGTGTATTATTGACTACTTTTTATTTCCAATAACTTACATACTTTTAAACTGCTTGGGTGAAATCCTGTACCCATTTGCAAGCCACCGAGGTGGAATTTCCCCTATATAAATATATATATTTGTCAGCCGTCACATAAAACCACATTTTTCTGAAGTGTTGCATTCATGGGAAATTTGTGATAGCTTAGTTAAACCTGCTTGAAATCACACCTTTGCTTTGACTGCCTGGTGCAGATGAGAGCACAGAGCCAAGCGGGAGAAGCTGCTCCAGCAGCTGAGCTGCAGACAGCTGGGGCTTTGGCAGAGGCGGCGGAGAGCCTTTCCTGACAGCAGCGAGAAGATATTTCTCTTCTTCCCCTCCCCTCCATGGTCGGGTCAGAGGTGACTTTCACGTCTGGAGGAATTTGACTGTCTCATTCCTACCGTCCTAACTCTGAGTCAGCTGCTCCTTGCACATAATAAGGGGCATTGAATTAGATGAGGAAAGCCATCCTCACCCGGCGAGGCGCAGGCAGAAACGGAGAAATTCTGGGATGAAAACCAGAGGGTTAGAAGTGTCAATGTATAGAAACGCCTTCGTGTGGGGGTGTTCATGTCCTGGAAAAAAGCTGAGGGATCCTGCCGTTGTGCTGGCACTTTGGACAGTGAACTAAGGCACCTCTCAAGGTGTACTGTGCCTCTGGGATGTAATTCTGGTGAATTTATACTTACTTATGGTAGCCCACAAAAGCCTTCTGTTAACCTGATGCATCTGCAGAGGATATCTGACGGCAGCAAGGTGAGGGACAGTCTGCTGCTGTTTTTCCCCACATGCTGAAGCATGCTAAGGTGGAACAGATAATAAACAGCGCAACTGCCAAAAGGAGCCAAAAAACTGAAGATAAAGCCACTTCTGCAGCCAGGCCTAAAACAAAATATTTTTTCTGATAGGAATATATAGTTTAGACATGAGAAAGATTAGTTTTTCTGTCAAAGTGTTATGAACCACAGCAGTGATTGCTTGCATAAAGAAACGTGGAGACTCAGACGCACTTGCGAAGGCTGGATGAGAGGTGCCATGAAAGCCACGCGTTCTATGACTGTGCTGGAACAAGGAGGAAGAGAAGAGCCATGGGACAGTCCTGCAACCACTCTTCATCAGGGATTGCTTAGACTGATGACTTTGAAGGACTCATGCTGGGAAAGAACCTGGCGTCCTCCTCCCCCTCCCTGGCAACCCTGTCACCCTCTTCATCCTCCCATTCCACACCCATGAGGAAGACCACCAACACTCACAGCTCTCCAACCCCAAAGATCCACCAAGTCAAGTCATCTCTCAAGGGACAAACAAAGGGCAAGAAGACTTGCTTTAGCCAGCTTCCTGGACAGAAGCTCTGGATGTCTGCCAGCCATCACCAAGGAGAAAATATCAGGTTTTAAAATTTTATTTTATTATTATTTGTTTTAGCATTGCTTGCCCAGGAATGTTACCTGGCTTTGCTGACAGAACCAGAACACTAGCTCCTAGAGATATGCTTGCTTTGCAGACATCGCTTCTAACTCCTCTATTTTTGCAGCTGAATAACAGCTTGTGTGCTGTGGACTGAGGGCCAGGAGAGCCTGGAAGGCTGGCTGCAAAGCAGTGGGTTTAGGAGAGGGATTTGGAGGAGGAAGGAGAGGTTGAGCGATGCCCAGGTTCAGGTTTCAATGCCATAATGACATCCCTGGGTTTTGCATGCACAGAATTCCTCTCTGCAACCTCTTATCTTGTACCAGTGGTGTAAAGCTCTCATGTGTCAGTCACAGAAAATCTGTCCCTATGGCTGTCTCGCATGACTGGAAAACAAAGAGAAAAAGTGTGTTTTCACCAGAGGATAACTCCCATGTGACTTACCTCGCCACTGAGCCCAGCAGAGACAAAGCCCACTCTGCAGGCACCAGGCTCCTTGCCTGGACATCCTTACCTGGACATGGCTGGTGTCATGGAGCATCCTGGTCCATGGGGTGACGGTGCCCTGGCCTGCCGCCACCCCACCTCCTGCCTGTCCTTGGGGATGAGCGAGCACCCTGCCACCCAGCCCAGGGGTGGGCAGACCCCCACCACCAACAGTTGACTAAAGCAGGTGGGCAGCTGCCCATTGTCCTCTGGCCAGGGATCAACACCCACCCTGCTGCCTCCAGCAGCTCCAGGGCTTTGCACCAGAGCTCAGCTGCTGGAAGAGGACAGAGATGGTGGATGCCCTTGTGGGGCAAGAGAGGGAGCAGCCACTGCTGCTGTGTGGGGGGACCCCCAGACCCACCTGCCCGTCTCCCCACAGCTTTGCCCTGCCTTGCTCACCTCTGGTGAGAAGTCCTTGCTTCCTGAGCAATATAACATCCTAAAAAATACGAGGCTGCTGCTTCCTTTTCTGCCTACCTGAATGGGAGGTTCAGAGTAAAATGACAATGTGGCCTTCCCCTCTCCTCATCCTGCTAACTCTGCTTCTTGTTTTGACTGAAAATATTTGCATTTTTAGCTATATGGAGGTAGGTGGGAGGCTCTCCATCCATCTCACCTTTCGTCTGTGCCCGTTCACCCTGCAGCGAGCAGTCCCTCAGCACTGGATGGTGAGCATCAACTTCCCACCTACAGCCGGCATGTTGCAGAAACTCCAGTTTCACTGACATTTACAACAACTTACCAAGCCAATGAGCCAGCTATAAGATGAAGCCCTCCTACCTATACAAGTGCAAACTGCAAACAGTATCTTGCATTTCATGATTTTACTGTGATCGCTAAACTTCCCACAACAAATACCACAACTACCGTTGCACATGACTCCATTTATGCAGTTGAAGAGAGCCTTTGCAACAGACAAGTGCTTTCAAAATCAGTTGCCTTTTGAGACCGACATTTTTCCACTCAACATATATATTTACCTTTGTGTACCTCGTACACGATGATAGGCCATATGCAGTCGGTACTTGGAGACCTTCTAAAATCAATCTGAGAGATGTTTCAGATCTCCAGGAAAACAAGGACCAGCACAGGAGATAACTGTATCTTTTGAAATTTCCTTTTGCACATACAAAATCACAGCAGCGGAGACAAGCTCAAAGCATTTCTAAGGGTGAGTCACTGCGAACGTATCAAATGTGCTGGAGCACAGGATTTCAGGGACAAGCCACAAAGACCAGTCAGAGGGATGATGCCTGCCTTTTCCTCTCAAATAAGGGATGAACACTGGCCTGAGCTGAATCTTGCTTGAAAGCAGCCTTCTCTGGGCAGTAACTATATAAATTACAGCAGACAAAGATTTGAATTAAAAGACCCTGAAAAAGGGAGAGTATGTGGATGAACCCCATCAGGGAGTCACCTCCCGCACACCATGACTCTGCCACCAGCAGGATACCAAGCCATGGGGTCACTGCTCCTGGATGCCTGCCTGGGAGAAGGAGGGTCCCGTGGCTTCCTGCTGCCCCTCAGGAATGCCAGCAGGCTAGCATGGACCCAGATGTCACTTGGCTTTGGGGGCCACAGGGAAACAGAAAACCCTCCCAACAGAAAGTGCTGGTTTCTTCGTAGTCCTCAAGATCAGGGTGAGAAATAGAATCATAGAATCATTAAAGTTGGAAAAGACCTCCAAGATCATCTAGTCCAACCATCCCCCTACCACCTATATTATCCACTAAACCTTGTCCCTAAGTACCACAGTCAACCTTTCTTTAAACACACCTAGGGACGGTGACTCCACCACCTCCCTGGGCAACCCGTTCCAATGCCCAACCACCCTTTCAGAGAAGAAATTTCTCCTAATCTCCAACCTGAACCTCCCCTGGTGCAACTTGCAGCCATTCCCCCTTGTCCTGTCACTAGTTATCTGCGAGAACAGGCCAACCCCCAGCTCGCCACAAGTCCCTTTCAGGTAGTTGTAGAGGGCAATAAGGTCTCCCCTGAGCCTCCTCTTCTCCAGACTAAACAAGCCCAGTTCCCTCAGCCGCTCCTCATAAGACCTGTGCTCCAGCCCCTCCACCAGTTTCGTTGCCCTTCTCTGGACACGCTCCAGGACCTCGATGTCTTTCTTGTGGTGAGGGGCCCAAAACTGGACACAGGACTTGAGGTGCGGCCTCACCAGTGCTGAGTACAGGGGGACAATCACCTCCCTGTTCCTGCTGGCTACACTATTCCTGATACAGGCCAGGATGCCGTTGGCCTTCTTGGCCACCTGGGCACACTGCCGGCTCATGTCCAGGCGAGTGTCAACCAACACCCCCAGATGGTGGGTGGTTGAGCCATGCTTTTCAGGAAGACAGGGTGACCCCGAATGGTGATTAAGACAGAGTGTTTATCATCTTCCTTGCAATTATCTGTGTTCTCTAAAGTCTCAGAAAATCAGTGAGCCTGAAAAGACAGGCTGCCAGTGCTGTGGAATAACAAACGTGAAATTAGCGGTTCAGCATCTCCCCGAGCCATGCACAACTTTACAAGCCCAGAGATCCCCAAACCCTCGTGCCTTCAACACATTACTGCTAGGAAGAGATCTACATTCCACAGGCAAGGCGTAAAAGTATGTCCAAAGCACTACATGGAGGAAGTACTGCGTGCGGGGAAGAAATAGCCCCGCACTTCTGCCTACCTAAAAATAGGTCCTCTCCAGGGCCAGGGACAAGTTAGACAGATAACAGGCACAGGCTTGCTTTTCCACAGCCCCAAATATGCCCTGCAGGGAGAACGAAATGTGAAAGAAGAAGGATATACATAAAACCAGTTAGAAAAGTGGGAGAATCCCGCTTCCAGTTGGAGAGTAGGTGCTTTACTATTTTAATATTGTCCCCTGCTTTTCAAACACATCCCTGATCCCTTCCCCTCTGCTTTGTTACCAGTGTCCCATGGGAGCCTGTTAGTAAATCATCACTACATATCTCTACTGCTAGCAGAGAGGAAGGAATGACGGACGGCTCCTCCCCAAGATCCTGTATTTTACAGGATAACATGGGTGTTTACTGCTGGGTTAGCAGCGGAGGAGTCAGTGCTGTGGCAGCGGGGCTGGACACCGGTGGCACAGGCAGGGCAGTGCTAGGGGGCATCCTGGGCACACCAGAATTTCAGGAAAAGGTGATTTCCAAGTTTTAACAGTAGGAATTTTGGCTGAGGGACAGATTTGATTTCTGCTCTGGCCTTAATGAGCCCCTTTAAACCCCACCGCTGCAACCCCAGCACTGCTGTTCGGAAAGGAGAGTGATGTTCGGTAGAGAAGCGACTTGTGTTTCACAGCACAGATCCAGCTCAGGCTTCCCAGCTGGCGTCAGCTCATCACTTCGCAGAGATACAACCCTGTCCCAGTGTCACGTTTCTCCCCAGCCTTGGTCTGTTCAACATAAGCCACTCTTGATGCTATTTCCGTATGTCCCCTCTATAGCTCAGCTGGCAGAGCAGAAAAGCACGGATATTTTTTCTCCAGGACAATGCTGAGGTCTGTAGTTCAAAGGAGAGACTGGTTTTAAGGTTATACTCAGCACGTGACTTTACACCAAGTCAGAGACCTGCTGAGATTCCATCCTAGGTTTGTCTGGATTTTTTCATTCATCCCCATCATGAGGGTCAGTCCTCCAGGACAGAATAAGGATTCAGTGCTGGAAGATGAAGGATCAAACATTACGGTATTACAGCTAAACAAAAATGCCGTGTGTGGTGGCAGGGAGGTTTTCACAGAGCAAGTCATTACCTGAACTGGTCAAGCGCCTGCTCAGCACGTGGCTGGTGGCAGAGGTAGTACCTCTGTCCTTTAGCTTCCCTTTCAGACTCCTCTGTTTCCCTTTCATGTGTTCTTTGCCCTGTAAATGTTCTTTAGGCATACAGCAAAACCAGCATGACTATTCGTCTCTGAGTGCCAGTGCAGGCTTTGTTTTTTTCCCTTTTGAAAGTCAGATTAGAAGAGCAAGGTTGGCCAATTTTCAGCCAAGTTCTTTCTCCCACTCCCTCACGTGAGATTCACGTGGCTGTAGGGGAACACAATGCATGAGAGAGAGATGCAGATGCTTGCAAGGACAACAACAGCTGGAAACACCTTCAAGCCGGGCAGGAGTCGAATAAACGCACTTTAGGCTATGATCAGGGTTGCCGTCCGCTGTGACATTGTCTTCATTGTACAAAGCAGAGGTCTATTAAATTAATGTCCTTTTGAATTATCACTTCAGGAAGCACCTCAGGCACACCAGCCCGTGTCCGCTCGTGTGGTGGTGTATCCCCCGCTCCCATCAGGCTGCTCCCCAGGACTCAGCCCTTTTTGATTCTGACTGAGTTCAGGGACTGCAAGGAAAGAAAGGGTGGACAGCAAGTCCTTTGGCCACAAACCAAATCAGATTTTGGGTGCCTCTTCAAAGGCTTTGTCTTTGCCATGGAAGGGGCAACTTTGCAGTAAAATTTATGTTTTGCATGGGCTGTCTGAGGATGCACATCTCCCACCATGAAGTCCTACCTCTGTGCAGTCAGAGTTGGGCAGTATGAACAAGTAGTTCATGGCAGCAAACTGCATTATAGTAATCTGATACCACGATCTGAGGAGAAGACAAAGAGTTTAGGGCTTTCTCTTCCCCTTCTTCCCCCATTCTCCTCCTGTCTCCACCTCACACAGCCAAGCACAGCCTGTTCCCAGCCTGGAGTGAGACCCAGCCATCAGCAGGGAAGGAGGCTGCTCTGGTGCAGTCAGTCCTCTGGTGGACCTGTTTGTTGCAAGTTTTGCCTCCTCCTGTCATTTGTGTTGCTGTTTTCCTCATGCCGTGGGGTTGGATCTCCCTCGTCTCTGCCCGCTGCAGGTGTGCAGGCAGTCTTACTTCAGGGAAGCTCTGGGAGATGACAAGCTGGAGCAGCACACAGCATGTTTCTGCTGCTTCTGGTAATCCCAAAGACTGTAATGCAAACATGAAAGGGGTGATAATAGATTTACGTATGGGTAGACTTACAAATCACATCTCTTCCAGTTACCTATGTAGCATGGTCTTGGGGCTATTTCCACCCCTAATCCTTGCTAGGAAGCACTTCACAATGAGGCAACAGCTTTGCAGCAGCATCGCATTGTGCAGAAATTTGTATTCAAGGTGCCTTTTAGATGGGATCCTGCTGGGAGTCTCTCTCATCCTTTGATAGCTCAGCTCCCAGGGTGGAGGGCTGTGGTGTTTTCAGAGTAATTCTTAGTCACTGGTTCCAATTCCAGCTCAAAAGAGAAGGGGTTTTGGGGTGGGCAGGAAGGTTCCTGCTCATCACTGGGCTTCTTATCAGACTCCTGGCAGACACCTTGAGGGACCTCAGAAGTCGAGCATGGGACCAATCTCTTATTTCACACCAAACAGTGTCCCCAGTTACTTCTGCCAGCAGGGGATGCCGCTGCCATCCCTGACCTCCACCAGAGGTACTCACCAAATGTGAGCAGCCAAAATGGGGCCTGCATGGCTGTTGCAGTCCTGTAGCACTCTGGAGAACATGCCAGTGAGGTGGCCACATGGTAACAGTGGCCACCTGTTTACTGCAACCTTCAGCAAGCAATGCTAGCACACAACCTGTAACACTGAAATCCCACTCAGTCCAGGAAACATTAAGCAAAATCACAACTAAAATAACTTATCCATCCAAAATAGATTATATTTATGGAATACTTAAAAAAGCTAAACAGACTCCAACCCTTATCCATCCCAATTAGGAAGACCTTTCCCCTGTCACCGGCTGGGGTGTAGGTGATTGCCCTGAGAAGGTGCAGTGCTTTCTTAGAAGCTTCCCCTGCATGTGGTGGCTCAGGTTGCACTCGTTAGGGTGTTCCTGATACGTCAGGTCTCATAGCCAATTCCTCGGGCTCCTGGCAGACTTCAATCTGAAATGCATCCAGACTGGCTGCCCATGCCCAGGAACGGAAGTCAGCCGTTGTTCACTTCCAGGGAAGTACAAATGTCTCTTTATCAATTCAGGTGTCACCCAACTGGGCATCAACTTTTGCTGAAGAAGGCGACAAATATTCCATCCTTCCTCTGGTCACTTCTTAACATGTTCCCCTGTGAAACGGTCTTTATGCCTGACCCTCACAGGTCACATCAGGCTGGAAAATGAGAAATAAAGCATCTGAAGGGGACAATGTACAGGCCAGGAAGCTCCACCCTTTTCCATCTCAGTGATCCTGCTTCTATCCTTTCCCCCACTTTACAGCTGGGGATCATTTCTGAGGGAAACGTGCCCATCCACCTGTCCAGCATGTGAGAGGCAGCAGGATGAGTGCCTCTGTGCTATGACCCTGGGTTGGTGTTGTCCCCATTCCTCTCCCAGCCCCACATGCTGCAAGAGATGTGCAGGGGGCCAGAAAGTCACCTGGGACATTTCCTCCCAGTTTAGGGGGGAAACTGTGCCACAGGTGGCTAATGGGGATCTCTGTGTGGTCCCTGTGTGAGGCTGACTTGGAAAACTGGAAGGAGAAATTTGCAGAGGCAAGCAGAAGATGTGGAGAGAAAAAGGCTCACTAACAGGGTAAGAGAGGAGACTGCATGCACGCACAGCGCTAAGCCCCAGGACATCCTCCGTGCTGAACAAGCCCTTTGAACCAATTCCCCAAGCCCATCACAGCTCCCTCACCTTTCCTTCTACTCTGCAGCACCACAGCTGCCTGCTTTTCTTCCTTCCCACATCAACCTTCAGCTCCAATATCCTTTTCCATGAAGGGAGCGGGCTGTCTCACCCTCTCCCTGAAAAGCCAAGTCCCACCAACCAAAGAACAGCCCCCGCTTGCGCAGGCAGGAACTGCTCCCCTCGCTCCTGATCCCAGCACTAGCTCGAAGCAAGGTACCTCCTCCAGACCAAGGCTGACTGGGTGCACACACTTTGCCCAATGCCCACCAGAAATATGGTAGCAGGCAGGGCAACAAAGAGACATTTACATTATTACAGAACCACACGTGTAGGAAAAAAGAAGAAGAAAATGGTGACATTCAGGCATCAAGCTGGTGCCTTTGCTGTGGGATCACTCTGGCTTAGCAGCTGAGCCAAGGCGTTGTTAGCTGGGCAGGTAAAGCTAAAGGAATGAAATCATTCTGATTTTTGCCAGGAATGAAGGGCCGGCACATCTCCTGGATAGAGAAGAAATAGGAGGACCTCCATACTAAAATGGCATACCTCCCTGGAAGGGAAGAATTTGGGTTTTTAGAAGGAAATTAGACATGAGATGCACTTTGTTCCCCCATGAGGAAATCCTTCTTGGTCAACACAGCCTGAAGTGTAAGGTATGGAAGAAGACAGGTTCTCTGGTCCTCACTGTGTCAGGAGAGCCTGTGGCAAAATGCCTGGATGTGAGGGAATGGCCTTGCTGATTTAATCTTCAAAGCCAGTAACTGAAGCCTGCTTTCTTCTCATTTCCCCGCCTACCTCTTCTGGAAGTTTATCTATCTTGGCAGCTGTGAGTAAATGTTTTTATTTGCTTTGTGTCTTAACCTGTCTTGAATTAAGTATGATTTCAGTGTAATTGGATACTAATGACTTGTTCCTTGCCAAAGGATGTGGTAAATCTCCACATAGAGCTTGGGGCACCTTACAAGCAGTCCAGGTTGCCAGCTTGTTCTCCATGATATCCAAAGCATTACTGGATGTGCCTTCCTTCAGCCGCAGGACCCCCTGGACTGGCAATAGCCAGGAGGGAAGAAACACCTTCTAGAGATGTATCACTGCTTCTCATTTCCAGCTCTTGCCACTCCCTCCCCAGACCATCTGCTTGATTTCCCAGCTCTGGCTCCAGCTTCCTCCAGGCATGAGGAAGGTTCCCTGCTTGACCAATATTTCATCTCAAATAATTTTTCTTGGCTGCAGCCCTCTCCTTGGTTCAAGCAGGGCCCACCTCACTGGGACCTGCTTTCTGAATTGCAGGACACCCCAAGACAGCTGTACTTGCATGCAGTGCATGCTCCCTTAGCCAAAACCAAGTGGCCTTGTTTGCTCAGAGAAATTCTGTTAGAAATACACTGAAATCTGAGAAAATATCCTTTTCTAATATCATCCTTCATGCCATCATCACCGGAAGGGTAACATCACTGGGATCTCTGAGCGAATACATGAGAGCCCTCTATCCTGCCTGGCCCAGACATGTGGTGGATCATCTGGCTGCCAGCTGGAGGAATAGGTGCAAATGCAAGCTGCCCAGCTAGAGAAAGGTGGTACCTCCACCCCTGCAAACTTCTGTTTGCAATTACACTCTTCCTGTCATTACATGCCACCAGCCATTTGGACATGCTCCCCTCCTTGCATTCACTTCGTGGTTTTCCAAGATTAATTTGACGAGGGATGACACCAAAACCCATCTGCAAAATAGGAGTTATTTGCTCGTGAAGAAGCTGTGTGCTTACCCCTCTGCACTCGTCTGGGGCAATCAGGAGGAATTTGGCCTTGTCTTCACCACCCACCCTACTAGCACCTGCAAAAAATGAAGAGATCAAGAAAGAAAATGAAGGGATGATGGAAAGAACAGATCAAAAGTGAGGTGTTTGTGGAGGAAGACAACAGCTCTACCTCTCACCTACCGGATACGTTCTCCACTTCTTACATCTTGCTCCCACTCCATGTCTTCTGGTTTGTTGTCTCAACACAACTCTCCTCCTTTGGGCTACCGTTTGTCAGGGAACTGGAGGTGACTGAGCCGCTCTGGCCAATGGGATGGGGCAGCCTGTGCCTCTCGCCTTCCTTGTGCTGGCCATGGCTGCAAGGTCTGGGCCCCTTGTTTGCACCAGCTGAACTGACTGACCTTATTGACAGTTAAAAAATTACCCCCTTCTTTGCTGCATTACTGAGTTGACTCAGGTGCTTGGAGTGACCACAAACAGGGCAAACTGTGTAGCTGAGTGTAGTGGAGAAGAGGGGAGGAGAAGTAGGACCTCTTTACTTTGGAGCAAGAAGCTGCCTGACTGGCTCATCCTCCTTTCAAACTTCACCCTCAACATCCTTATTGTTATCCAGAACGTAATGCCTTCAGTACCCCACAAGACAGTCCGTGACTTGAAGGAGCGCTCACAAGCAAGTCAAGCCAAAACACATCACTTATCACAGCAGTCTGGTAAGATAACTGCTGCTGAGGGAGCTACAGTAGCAGTGCGTGTTCAGTAGGTTTATGGTGATCAAAGTCTGCCTCCAGCAGCTCCCGGCACTTTCCCTGGCAGCAAGTTATGTGAATCCCATCCCACTCCTCAGGAATGGAAAAATGAACCATTTGTGTTTTTTCATGCTCTCTGACGTCGAGCCCTGGCTAACTTTTGGTTTTGGGGTTTTGTGTGGGTGTTTTTTTTGTTTTGGATGGGGTTTTTTGTTTGGTTATATTTTTTGTTTGTTTGTTTGAAGTTAAGGCTAAATCTGCAGAGTTTGCTTTTAGTAGCCAGTCTCTCTCTGGTACAGACCTGTTTATGAAAGCCTGAATGGACATGTGTCAGGCCAGAAATCAAATGGCAATCAAAGGCTACCATGGGAAAGAGTCCAGCAGCTCACCAACACTCAGGCTGTTATCAGTGATGGGCCAACACATTTGGCTGCCATAAGGTCAGCAAAGGGCTCAGAAAAGCAGGGAGTGAGTGTCACGAAGGAGTCTTGAGACTGAATCCAAGATGTTGTAAATCTGTGAGATCTTCCCTGGCTCTCCCTGGGAAAGCAAAACTTTGCATTTGATTAACAAGAAAAAACTAGAAGGCAAGTTCTGGGATGTTGTGGCCTTCGCAGAGCATGTCAAGTGACCAAGACCACAGCCAGCGGGGCACTGGTCTCCCTCCTGAAGCACCAACATGATGCTCTGTATGGGTTCAAGGACAAAGCCCATCGTGGCAGTCCAAAGAGAATTGTCTGAGCTGCAGGAAGAAAACATGGGGTACAGGCCAAGAGTAACTCAGAGCTTGGGACAGGAACCAACATGCAGGTGTGAGTCAGGCACATTGTAATGGGAGAGGTATTGGTGTGACAGTGGAGGGGGCTTACCTGGAAGACAAGGCACTGATGCTATCTTGGTATCTTCAGAGCTGCCCTTATCCCTCTCAACGGATTGGTTCCGCACCACCTCACACAGCCTGTCCCAGCCCTGTCTGCTCTGAGGTCCTTCTGTGGAGGTAGGACCAAGTGTGAGGTGAAGGCTACAAGCCTCTTCTGCTACAGCATCATGGAAGTTGAGGCAGATCCCACCTCCTCCGCCCACCAGCTGGGATTCCTCCTCCACATACCCTGGGAGCAGACAGGTTCTGCTGGTTCCAGGGGCTGCTGAGGGTGGAAGTAACAGAGTTTATGAGCAAAGCGGCATGACACAACTCCCAGCATTTGGGAACTGAATGGCATTATGATGTTTTTCTTTTTTTCCTTTTAACATAGATATTGCGGCAGGTGACATGATGTGACTTGTTCCCAGCTTACAAAGCTCATCATCATGGTGGAGCAACATCAGATATGGATTTCCACTGTACAACCTGCACCTGTTGCTGGAGAATTTCTGATTTCCCCCCCTCCCAAAAAACCAGCAGTGGATGGGAGCAGCAGCAGACACCCAACGCCTGGGGACCAGGGCGTGCAGGACTGTGTTCCTGCCCTGCAGCACCGTGTCTTGGCGGTGTTGAGTCTCCGGATCGCCCCCTTCCCCTCGGGGCTCCGGGTAGGGAGGGGGTAGGGAGCCCCGAGGGGAAGGGCNCTCTGAGGTTCCCATCCAACCGGGCATGGATGGAGCGAAAAGTGGGGGAAACATCAAACAAAACAAGCCGAGTGAAAGCTGAAGGAGGTGCAGATTTATCCATTAAGGGATTCGTTTAATTAAGTTGATATTCATGCATGCTGCTTAGCATCCTTGGGAGGTTTCAACTAGGTCAGCTACATCTCCAAAGAGATTTCTTTTAAAAAAAAAAAAAAAAAATCTTATTACATGGATCTTTCCCAACCCCACTGGGAACCTCCAGCAGCCAAGTTTATTCCCAGCATTTTTCCCTGTCACGCTCTGGCTAGGCTGGCTGTCACTGCTCCTGCTGCTGAAACGTGGCAGGTTTGGCTACTCTGGAGAACGTTCTCGGGAGCTAAAAATTATGTACAAGTGCCCAGGGTGTCAGCTGGGAGAGCTGCTGTTAGCTGAGTGATAACTGGATAGATCTGGTGACCCTGAAATCCCACGTAAGTCAAGCCAGGTGAAGAGTAGGTACAGATAGAAGTGTATACTTATAATATTCATAATAGACACACTGACAAGAGTCGGACTGAAGTCCCACCTACGTGATCAGCGGGACGTCTTGTCCATGCACATGACACATATCTCAAACTGCATTCATCAGCCAGCACCTCGTCATGCAGGAACATTTTCACCATCTCTCCTTTGAAATCCTCCAGGTAGTCCAAACAAGTTTATCCTCATGCTCCTAACTCCCCTGAGATTTATCTTATTTCCTCTTTCTCCAGGAGCAGAGACAGATTTTGCTTGAAATGCAAGCAAACCTTTCCTTACCACACAGGAGCTGAAAATCTCTTTTTGTTGGAGCAGGCGTACCCCCTGTAACTGCCAGGCCACTGAACAACCCCTGATCCATCCATTTCCCTGCCCACCTCACTTTGGTGACCCAGAGCAGCAGAGTGAAAGGTCTTATGAGCGGGGGTTTTATAATCAGTGGCATCTTTCGCTGTTAGGTGGTACAAATGATTGAATGGGATCCATGCACGCAGCTCGTTATTGGCCCTTGCTGGAGGCCAGATACAGAAATAATTAAGCACTTGCAGGTGACCCGTTACTAATAATTTGCTCCTGAATGAAGTGTTTAGCAAGCTACACTGTCATCCCAGCACTGGCTAGGCTGCTACTGTAGTAAAAAGCATTTAGTGAATTTAAATAAATGCGCACGTCCCAGAAGAGTGGGAAGTGGAGCCGAGCAGTTACAGTAATGTAACAGGGCCACAGCTCAAGAGGCAGGATAGTTGCTCAGCATACAGTAAGTCTTGAGGCTGGTGCCTAAATTTTCTGTGTTTTTTTGTCTTTCCTAGCTTTCATTCTGCTGTACTTTTATCTTTTTTTTCTCTTTTATCTCTTTTCCTTCTCACTTATGGGTGAGTTACACAGAAACACATGCACATCAATACGTTCTGTGGGGTGGGTGGGAGAGAAAAAATATCTTGGAGATGGAGAAGGAGGAGGAAAAGAGATGGTCCCTTCTCCAGAAGAACAGAATAGTTCAGTTGGAAGGAACCTACAACTATCATCGAGTCCAACTGCCTGACCACTTCAGGGCTGACCAAAAGTTAAAGCCTGTTGTTAAGGGCATGTCCAAATACCTCTCAAACACTGACAGGTTTGGGCCATTGACCACCTCCTTGCCTCACCTCGCCTCGCCTCCCTTGTGGCCCTGGATGGAGCCTGCGCGCCGTCCCACACTGAGTGGTGGCAAAGGGATGTGCTTTAGGACTGTGGACTCAGATCTGACTGCTAGTGTGTGCAAACACGTAAGACAACAGACACCTAAGGAAATGGATGCCTGCCCTCAATTTTTGCTGCCTGTTTTTGTGCCCCCCCTCCCTGCTGGGCAGGCTTTTCAAGACGGAATTTCTGCTGACTTAGTTCCCGAGAGGGATGCACTGCACCATGCTGGAGGAGAAAGGAGAAAAGGTTCTTGGGGGGTGTGTGTGTGTGCCAAATAGAGAGGCAGCTGGGGCCAGGGATGTAATGCACAAAATGTGCAACTACAGAGCAGAAGCAGCTCTGGCTCCTGCTGAGTTTCCCAAATCTGTTTCCTTGGGCTATATTCCCACAGCCAGTGGGTCTTCCTTACTCTCGTTTCTGAAATATACTCCAGAAAAACCCTCTCACACAGAGCGGTCTCATTCTGAAAGAGAAAACTTCTGTTCTTCCCCTGCTACGCAGGCAGACGTGGCCGCTTGCAGACACCTTGGCTCTCTCCAAGCCAGGAGTCGTTGCCAAGCGTGTTTTTCTGCACACCGCATAGCGCCTGTAACGAGAAAGACAACTTGAAGGGAAAAGGAGCGGGGATGGCAGTACAACAGAAGAGAAAATAGGAGGGAAAAAGCAGAGTGCAAGTGCTGGCCCTGTTACTTACAATATCTTAAGCAAGCCCATGTTTGTCTGCATTAAATCCCGCATGTATAAGGGACCCCTGCGGCCTCTCCCACTGCTCTGCCTTCAGGCAGATCCCCCCCCCCGTACCCCCCTGCGGCACAGCCAAAGGCCAGGACCACGCATCACGTCCGTCACCTCAAGCCAAGAGATCCTGGAGCACTTTTATCCACTCCCGTCAGCCAGGATGCTCAGAGCCCTTGTCCGTAAGGATTATCTGGCATTGTGTAAAGCAAAATCCTTAGGGGTTGTTTGGCACAACACGCAAAAGGGGGAGAACCTGCCCAGAGCTGAACCTCAGGGGTCACCCAGGAAAAGAAGACCTAACAAAACTAGACAAGATTGAACTAAAAACACCTGATTTTTTGGCTTCACATGGGATAATGCCAAATATATATTATTATGATAATATACTACTATTACTAATTATATACAGTTATATAAATTGTATTAATTATATGTAATTATATATGTGTTTTAATAATTAGCATTTTTATAATTTTTGATAATCATATTATTACAGAAAACAAGAAAGCACTTCCAAAAGCATCGCTGCCACATGGATTTCAATGTTTACCGCAGGGCTGTCACCCCTTTGCAGGATTTATTTTTCATTTCCCCCCCTCCAAAATAAGGAGTGTCTGAAATGGCTCGAGGAGCCTCTAGCGCTCCCGTCCCTCCGCCTCTCTCCCGGTCTGCCTCCCAGTCCCGCGCCTCTGTCCATCACTAAAAGGCCAAAAAAAATTAAATTCTCACAAGAAGGCACAAAAAAAATTAAAATTGAGCTTCTCCTTCGAGCCGGAATCGAACCAGCGACCTAAGGATTCCCGCGGGCCGCGCCTCTACAGTCCTCCGCTCTACCAGCTGAGCTATCGAAGGGAGCTGCCCGCCACCGCCCAGCAGCCGCCCAAGCTGCCGCCACCAACCCGGTGCGGAGTTGTGCGCATGCGCCGTGAGAGGGCAGCGGTAAGGGGGTGAGCGGTGCGCGCGCAGCGGGCCCGCCGCGGGCGAGGGGTTTGCTGAGCCGGCGACGGCGGGGGCGTTTGTCGCGTGCGGGGCCAGTGGCGCAATGGATAACGCGTCTGACTACGGATCAGAAGATTGTAGGTTCGACTCCTGCCTGGCTCGAGTGCCTTTTGGTGTTTCGGTTCGTCTCGCCATGCTGCATTTTCGCTCGCCGGTGGAAGGGCCTGGGCTCTCTCTGCCTCCCCCGCGGGCACCGAGGCCCTGTCACGCTTGCGAAGAGAGGACGGTGCCCTGAGATGTGGTGTGCCTGCCCCGTTTTCTCCTTTTAAATAGGCCTCTCCCGAGTCCTACGTTCCTCTGATGCAACTCCCGGTGACCGTTACACAAGTGTGAGCAACAAGCAGGAGAGTGACGGTCTCAAAGGTTTTGTGTGACACGATGGGGTGCCCTCCCCTGGTGCCACCTCTCGCCTGTAAGCGCACCCTGGCTGGGGACCCCCCCAGTGCTGCCCACAGACGTACGACTCCCAGCGTGAGCAGCACGAACGAGCTGCCTCGGTTACTTCTTCCCAACAACACGGGGCACTTCTTGCAGCAAACTCGCACCGAATCCACCGATTGCGGCTGCCCTGACGCTGTGGAGTGTTTGTTGTCAGACCTGATCGCTGGGGATGCCGCCCTCGCCTCTCCTGGCTGCAAGCTGTTCTCTACCCACTGCGTCGCCTCTGTAGACATCAAAAATGGGTTTTTGCAAAATCACGTACTTTTTGTTCAGCGGCACAGTGGGGCTGCTCTCGCACCTCTCAGGACTAATGGATAATCACTGTGAAATTAAGTCTCCGCTGCAGAGGTGTTGCTTCCTGCCTTCCATGATGCCATTTGTAAGACTAACCATGCCGTACCAGCCCAGAGAGGAGCTCCTCTCTGGGGCACAATGGGTTTTTCCCCATGTGATTTATTGGTGGGTTAATTTGTTGTCACGGTGAACACATGTGACACAGCCATATTCTTCGATCAGTTGGAAGGTTTAAGCCTAGGTGGTGTTCTGCTTGGGGAGTCACAATAATACGATGATGTGCAGGGCGTAACGGCGCTGAGGATGAGCTCAGGGGAAAAGCCATCCCCGGCGCGTCTCCAGCACAAGCAGTATCGGGGAAAGACTAAAGAAAAAAAAATAATGCGAGCCAGGCAGGAGTCGAACCTACAATCTTCTGATCCGTAGTCAGACGCGTTATCCATTGCGCCACTGGCCCCGCGATAAACTGAGTTTTCCCGGCTCTGTTCTATGGGTCTGTGCACTCCCAGCTCCTTGCCCCGCCCGGCGCTGTCCTGGGGCGCCCCGCACCGCCGGCAGGGGGCGCTCCCGGCTGACC
>VWZZ01000199.1:560707-579689 GCA_013399095.1 Psophia crepitans
GTTCTTGACGTACGGCGGCCGAAGGGTTGCCAGGTCCCTTCGATAGCTCAGCTGGTAGAGCGGAGGACTGTAGAAGTACTGCCTGCGGGAATCCTTAGGTCGCTGGTTCGATTCCGGCTCGAAGGAGACGTTCAATTTTAATTTTTTTTCTCGTTTGTTCCTCCCCCTACAAAGTGCTTTTCAGCAGCCTCTCTGTAACCAGCTGCGGGTGCGGCGGTATATCCCCAGGAGGTGCAGCAGCACCGCACCCCGAGCCTTGCTGCCGGGACTGGCTGGCTCTCCGCAGGAGCTGCTGCTGCGGGAGCAGAGCGCGCGGCGCCTGCTGCGGGGCTGCCAGCGCTTCGTTAATTGCTGAAGGGAAACACGACGTGTGGTGGTCTTACTCCGGCTTACCAAGCCCTCACAGCGCACGTTAGTGCAGGAGGATACCTGCTGAGATCCCTTCGTGTCATCACAATTAGGATATTGAAACTGCGAGGGACTTTCCTCCAGGCCTCCTCTCCCCACACATCTGGGCACTGTTTCCAGAGTTAAACGTGTACACGCTGCGGCCATACTATTGCCTTCCCAGCCCTGGGGCGGGCGATCGAGGCCCTGGAGCATGTCCAGAGAAGGGCAACGAATCTGGTGAAGGGGCTGGAGCACAGGTCTTATGAGGAGCGGCTGACCCCCCCGGGCTTGTCTAGTCTGGAGAAGAGGAGGCTCAGGGCAGACCTTATTGCCCTCTACAACTACCTGAAAGGCAGTTGTGGTGAGCTGGGGGTCGGCCTCTTCTCGCAGATAACTAGTGACAGGACAAGGGGAAATGGCTGCAAGTTGCACCAGGGGAGGTTCAGGTTGGAGATGAGGAGAAATTTCTTCTCGGAAAGGGTGGTTGGGCATTGGAACGGGTTGCCCAGGGAGGTGGTGGAGTCACCGTCCCTGGGGGTGTTTAAGGAAAGGTTGGATGTGGTACTTAGGGACGTGGTTTAGTGGGTAATAGGTGGTGGGGGGACGGCTGGACTGGATGATCCTCGGGGTCTCTTCCAACCTTAATGATTCTATGATTCTATGAAGGACCAAGTCCTCCTGTGTGAAACTCTGTACCCCTCCATCGCTCTCAAAGTGAAAGGATGTGCTGGGCACGATGATGTAGCAGACAGTAGTTCGTGGAGGGAAGGAAGGGGGTGTCTGTCACCTGTGCTCCTTCTCCCCGCTTTGTAATGGTGCAGCAAACATTTCCTTCCCCATAGAAAAGTGATGACGTAGAAAAAGAAACCGGTAATTTTAACTGTGCTCAGTTTTTGCATGCTTTGTCATTTTTCTTTAATGATTTTCTTCTAAAAAGAGACAGAAACGTCACTCTTCTGGCTGAAATCATCCCCATACCTTGGGTGTTCATTCTGAGGGAAGGTTAAGCTATGAAATTAAATGTCATACAGTTACGTTTGATTTTTTTTTGCATGAAGCAGAGTGGTTTATCACACAAACTTGTTGTGGGAAGAAAAGTGCACAAACTACCTAAATAACTCGTTATTTATGCCTAAATCTTCCCCCATGCCTTTTCCCATCTGGTATTTTAGTGGCCCTGGGTATGAGTTAATACACAACCACGCAAAAGGACACAGCTCTTTGAGAACACATCCAGCCAAAACCCTTGCCCCTTGTGCATTTTTTAAATGCTTGGGCTTCCGTGGTCCCTGGGTACCACCCTCGTGAGACATCTTCTGGATTATCCAGTACCCTGCGCCGGATCTTGGGTAGATGCAAGACCCCCGAGAGAGGTGCTGGCCCCAAGGAAGTTCACACGCAGGATGTCTGCCCTTGTCCTCAGCATCACGGTTTCACTCTCTGCACACTCCCTTTGCTGGGGAAAATCCTTCCATGTAGGAACCGCTGCCAGTAAAACTACAGTGTTATATCACTTCGTCACACTGCTGTTCATTTGGGGTTTTCTATGCAGAGAAGCATTCTGCATTACATAAAGGACTTAAAACGTGCAGCTATAGCTCTGGCTGCTTTGCATAGGCTCATCTGCTGCAATCCAAGACCGAGCTCCTCTTTGGGGAAACCCTGCGTTGCTGCTTGCCACTTGTCAGGGTACAGAGCCATAATTTTGGACAGCTGTCTTAACAGAATGAAGCTGTTGGTAGTGTGGAAAAGTAAAGGGAGTGCTACTCTGTTCAGAAGTACAACCTTTATTAGTCAAAGTGGTTGGTAGATTTTAATGGATAGTACTTTACATATAAATAAGTGCAGCAAAACAGAACCACAGTGTGAGCATCTGTACATTTTGAGAGAATTAATGGGTGGGCACCTGAACTTTACACAGAAACAGATCATGTGAGCATAGCTATGTTCACTTTAGCAACTTTGCTGAAAAGCAAACACATGAGTAAGATCATACTGAAGAGCTAAGTCCTGGAATTCATCCTTTCTCCATATATCCTCAGAATTGCTGATCCTAGCAGCAGCAAGAGAGGCAAATGCCCTGGTACTCTGAAACTAAGTTTTCTCTTTGGAATTAAACCATGGATTCAGACACTCAGATTTTTAAGCTGCAGGTACTAGAGAACCAGCTCAGAGCCTTGGTCACTGGTTTGTTCTGAGGTTTTTGCTAACCGAGATAATATGTTGTGGCTCTTCTGTACAGATCCCCATGTCTGCAAAAGGGCTTTGCAAACACGCAGCAGCTTGTCTGTCTTTGCATCACACCGCAAGATCAAGTCATAAATCTTTCCCAAGAAAAATCTCTCCTTTAGAAAGAGCAAATAAGAACCACATGACTTGCGGTACATCTCAAGCCCATGGAGATAATTTCCTTGATTTCAGTAAACTTTGCCTCTGGCCCATAAAGTGGGATTCTGAGGGACATCAAAGGTGATGCGTGTGAAAAAATTCCCCATCTGCTTTTGTTAATCTGGGATTCACCTTTCCCTCCCTGGGAGGCAGGCTTTAGCCCTGCTCTGCAGTTGTTGTTGAAATCAAGGGTGCAATTCTCAGTGACTTCCATGGGAACAGGAGGAGGGATTTCACACAGTAAAGGATTCATAGAATCATAGAACCATAGATTGGTTTGGGTTGGAAGGGACCTCAAAGACCATCTACTTCCAACCCCCTGCCATGGGTAGGGACACCCTCCACTAAACCAGGTTGCCCAAAGCCCCATCCAGCCTGGCCTTGAACACTGCCAGGAATGGGGCCTCCACAGCTTCTCTGGGCAACCTGTTCCACTGCCTCACCACTCTCACAGTGAAGAATTTTTCCTTATATCTAATCTAAGTTTCCCTTCTTTTAGTTCAAACCCATTCCCCCTTGTCCTGTCACTCCCTGCCCTTGTAAACAGCCCCTCTCCAGCTTTCCTGTAGGCCCCTTTAGGTACTGGAAGGCTGCAGTGAGGTCTCCCTGGAGCTGTCTCTTCTCCAGGCTGAACAAGCCCAACTCCCTCAGCCTGTCCTCGTAGGAGAGGTGCTCCAGCCCTCTGATCAACTTTGTGGCCTCCTCTGGACTCTGGATTCCACATCTGACATGTAGCTTTACACTAGACTTTACTCCCAATGCCGTTTCCAAATCTCTGCTGGAAACTACATAGTCACTACACTTTCACAGCAAATTTCTCTCCCAGGAAGTGAAACTTAGGAAATCACTCCGCCTGCAGATCTATTACATACTACGTGCTCTCCCTACTCCTTCATTTGGTGATAACACCTTACACCAGAGCAAACACCGTGGAAAGGGGAATACTGAAGAAAGCCAAAAGGTACGTGCGTACGCCGGGGCGAGTGAGTGCTGGTGTCCCCTGGCATGTACCCAGTGGGCTGTGCCCTGCCCGTCTCGCAGCACCAGCATCCCAATGCATGTGCTGTCTGATTCTGGAGCTCGGCTATCACATCTCCTCAGCGGCAGGATGGTGTCACCACCCGCCCTCCCCGGGACCACTGGGATGAATGGACACATCCCTCTAGCACCACTGGGCAGGCAGGACGGCAGTCTGGGTTTACACGCATATGAGTGGCCTCCAAAATTATTTGCAACATGCAAGTGAGGACAAAGAGGAGCCCATGGGTAGGAAGGGAGCGAGTGCCTGTGCACAGCCCCAGCCATGCCAGGACTTCCCAATTCTTTGGAGCAGAACAACAAGGCTATTTCTGAGGGCAATGGAAGCGCTAGCTGGTCCCAGTGCCTGCACCTGGAGAACAGATATATAACCTGAACTGGAATTAATGGCTTTTGAAATGTCCATGTGTTATGGGGACTTTAAAGAAATGTTAAAAGTACTGTTTCTTGACTTTGGAGTTACAGCTAGTGCAATGAAACATACTCTTTTCCCATATATTAAGCTGCCACTGAATGACATTTGATGTGAAAGGTGAGAATAGAAGGAAGACAATGACGTTTCACAACTGCAGAATCCAATTTTAAGGAAGGGAATAACACATTTGACTAGCTATATATTCACTGGTCTATATAATTTAGTGGGACATTATGTCCCCCTTCGGACTGCAGCACTGTGATTAGAGGAGCAAAAATAGCAAATGCACAGAACTGACAATGATTGATGTAACATGATCAATAAAGAGGAATTCAGCTGTCTAAGGCATAAACTACTGTGTTAAGCCAGTGAAGTGCTAAGTTTAAGATCTCAGAGGTATTTCTTTAGCTCTTACAAATTAGAGGCCTAATTTCTTCATGCTTGCTTTAGCCACACCACATGTGTCTGCACTGATTTGTGCAGTGGCACACCTGAACGTACATCTCATCCCTACCTCTCTGCTCAAAATCACACCGTGTGCTCTTAAAGCCCCTGTGGCTGGGGCAGAGGGGACAACCCAGGCTCACCCCGATGAGCTGGGCGATGCGGAGGACGGTGTCTCCTCTGCTGCTTGCCTGCCTTGCCAAGTCCTTGCTGCTCCCGCAGCCCTGGTGCCAGCGCTGGAATGATGGCTCCCAGCCCGGTGCCAGCGGGGCAGCAGGGCCGACAGCCAGGGGCATGGAGGAATAAGCAAGCTGGCAGAAAGCTGCTGGCTGGGGACCAATTCTCAGCACATTGCAGCTGCAGAAGAGAAGCCGGGGCTGCCCAGCATGGGTGGCAGGCCCATCCACATAGGAAAGGGGCAGCTTTGTCACTGTGCTGTCACCAGCTACGGGAAGACGAGAGAGGCTCTGGGGCAGCGCAGGGCCAGCCTCCCCCTCCGTGGGGTGTTTGCCCACTGTTTCCCAGGTTTGTGGCTCATGCAGGGGAGGACACAGAGCCTACATGTGCTTCTGGTGCTGGATGAGACTCCTGGATTTGGAGTGACCTCCACTGTAACCACCAGCAGAACGATCCCTGAGCACCTTGTCCTGGCTCAGGTTCATAGTTGCCGTGGCTGGTCTTCAGCAAGCTGCTAGCTGTTTCCTAAAGAGCGTTTTCTTCTGAGAAGGACAGCCCCATCTGCCTTGCCACTGACATTCCCTCTGAGGTCTGTTAAAGAGCATTTCCAGGGCTCCCTTGCAGGAACGTTTCACGTCCAGCAAAACTGCTGTACTTGAGAAGCGTTCCCAGAACAGGGAGAGATGGAGCCAGTGTGTCTGAAAAGAGACTCGTGGCTGTGTCTTTGAGGTGAAAGCCCAGCTGAGGGCAGGGAGGAGAGCAACTATACCTTAGGGAGTATTATTAGAAGGAAAGACCATGCTGAACCTGGCAATTTGAAGCTGTGAGAGATCAGCATGCTTGTCTGTAGAGCTCTGTACTGACCATAAGTATCTCCTTGCAGGGTGTAGATATCAGCCTACTGGAAGCGGCCTAGAGGGACATTCTGCCTTGATAGGAAATTACTCTCAGGTTAGTCTTGATTAGCTTAAAGACAACTACAAATACAGGCTGCAGAACTTATCACATGTTTTTTCTCACTTTAACGCTCAGTGGGAAGCACCAACGGATCATGTTTGCCTGCCTTAGGAATCTGTGCGATAGCTCCGATGGCTGTCCCCTATTAGCTGTGTCTTCTCGGTTGCATTAGTCGGCTGAAGCACAATAGGAGTTTCTCCATCTAAATTGGGGAGGAAGACAAAAAAAAAACTTTAAAAATCCTTTTCTTGCTACCAAAGTCAGACTTCTCGTTAGCATGACAACGTTTTCTCTGCTGTTGTGGCTGTGGCTTAACCTTGGCTTCACAGGCAGCTGTGTGCATACTGAAGGGGCCCAAAATGCCCACACCAAGTCTGCAAAAGCTCTTACTCCTTGTCCACGTGTAATGGCAGATTTCTGGGTGACTACTGCTGTTGTTATTAAACTGGACATCAGCTGTACCTGGTGCCTTGCAGAGATTGCAAGAGAAGGGTCCCTGCCTGTTCCAATTGCAAAGTGCTTGTTCCTGCATATGTCTGAATATAATGAGCACTGTTGTGAGTCAGCAAGCGCTAACCTTGGCAGTGTTTGCGAGAATGGGCCAGAAATGAGTCTTGAAGAAGACAAAGTTAACAGTAAAGAAAGAACAGAGTTAAAAGGAAAAAAAGTGCGTGAGCAGTAATATACTTGAGAAGGAAGAAATCATATATATCCTGAAAGCCAGCTAGTTAAATAAAAATGTTAAATTGCATTTTGAAGTCTTATGTAATATATTTACAATAGGGTTTTGAGAATTACTGTTTTAATGAGTTTGGAACTGTCAGAACCTCATATTATCACTATATAAATCCTTACTGCTTTGTACTTTCTCATTCCATGCAGTTATGTGCTCAGTTTCCCAATATATCTGTAACAAATGTGTTCATTGTAGAGTGGAGGAAAGTGAAGTCCTTACAGAGTTCCCTGATGGCTTTTGTGTTCCCTCTGATAATGAACAAGGTTTGGCTGTCCTTCTCCTGGGCCTCTTTCCAATGCACCGTTTTGTGGAGGGTGGGGGGACGACACACACACAACTCAGGCCTCAGAGTCTGACTTTTAAAGGTTCAGGTATCTCAGTGAAGTACTTTCATACAAAAAATTTTGGACTATCTATTTCTTGATACTAGCACAGCCTTCACAGTAATTGAATAGAAATGATGACTTTTTTTTTGCCAAATGACCGAATGTTCAGAAAAAAAAAATCATCTGACATTTCCTCCTGTTTACATGACAGTTGATGGGATGAATCATGGGCAAGAGATGTAATGTACAGGAGTAACTTAACCCAGAGCAGGAACCTAATTGCATGCCATACGGCTTCCCCTCAGTGGGGGTAGAACAACTTTGACTCTGTCAAGGTGAAAGGCAAGAATGATTAAATGCCAAGCAGCTTCTCTCTATGGGCAATTCCGTATTTAGACACAAGGTCAAAGACAGACATGTTTCATAACTCCTAAAAGTAAATGAGTAATTAATGCCTAGAGCTCAGCTCGGGCGCAGATTAGTTTGGCAGTTCCAATCCATTTTTAAGTTACGATGTATTTTCTAGATTTCTGAGCAACGCTCCCTCCCACCCTCTGCTGCCTCCCAGTTGTTCATTTTATGGAAGATCGTTGATGGAGGGCAGAGACTAGCAGTTAATTTTGCTGTGATACCCAGATGTGCAACAAGAGAAAAGGACCCACTGCAAAGCTGTCACATTGCTTCCAGCTGATCTGCAGGCAGTTCTGGGCTGACACCTTCCCCAAGCATTTTGCTGCCTGCACCCTTCTAAGATTTATGATGGTTTTTTATCAGAGCAGGGACCCATGGTATAATAAACTGTACAAATATAGCCTGCTAATGGAGAGCTGCAGAATGGAGGGGCGGCAGAATTCACAGTTTAAACTGTTTTCTATAGATAGCTCTTGCTCACTGTTCGCCTACATTGGTATCATATGGAGTGCGGAGGAGACAATGAAGTGCTAAAAACTTATTGCTTCTGAGTTGGGAAAGTATTTTGTTATTCAGGTTCTTTTTTTTCTTTTTCTTTTTTTCTTTTTTTTTTCTTTTTTTTCTCCCAGATCTCATTTTCTGCAAAATGAAAGTTGGTCTGGAAATGCCTTGCTTTGTTCTTAGGATGATAACCAACCAGGAGAGGAGAACAAACCTGCCAAACTGCTTGAGCACACCATTACACCCTGAAGTAACAAGGCAATCCAAACTCTAACGGCACCTCCTCTGGAACCACGAAAGTCAGCAAAAGGTTTGCGACTAACTTCAGTGGAAGCAAAACCTGTCGACCTGTACCGTGTGTGTGAGTGAAAGCCATGAACCATTCACATGTCTGTGCTGCAGACAAGTGAGTGATACTTCCCACTGCCAGTGTGTTTTTGCAGGTCACACGTAACATCATGGCACGATACCACAGATTACCCTACTTTACACTTCTTTAATGTCATGTTTGATCTGAAACCCTAAAAAAGTCAGGTTGAAAATGTAATAATCCAGACTTATATTTTTGGTCTTCCATTGTCCAGTAGGCCACAGTCCTCTGTGGTACAAATCAATCATGAGAAGAAATCACTGCAACCAAAGTACAGGGCAGGGCTTGCAAATCCCTCAGTTCCTTTAGTTCTGATAATAGTATGGCCCATGGAATACGTGCTGTAAAACAAATCTCTCACAGCAGGTATACAACTAGCTGACTGCTGGAACTAGTCAAATAAATTTGAATACAATGTTCTTCTAGAGGAATATTACATTTCATCAGAATTGAAGCCTTTGACATGGTTGTGTTGATTTCAGTGACAATTAATTTTTCTGTTAGATTTCGGGGAATGTATCACTGAATTTTTGGCGTCACGTATCTTTTTTTCCCTAATAAATACGTCTTATGGTATGTTAATTTGAAGAATCAAATCAACTATGTAATACGTTGATTTTGCTGAGGACAAATGTGGGGGACTCTGAAAATTAATACTGTTGTGCCAGCTCAAAAGATGAAGTCTAAATCTCGACTCCCACAATATGCATATTGCCTCTGCTGTGCAGCACGGCTGGCTCCAAGCAGCTCCCCCTGAGTGCAGCAACTGGTGGAGACTCATTCTCAGAGCTTTTTAGCATCAGGAATAGTGATGTTTTATTGATGTATCCCTCAGAAAAGCAATGACTGACTACAGACTGTTTGGATAAATTACATTATGGCCTTCACTTGAGAATTTACATTTTGACCTTAGTAAAAAAGTTCTGGCTAGCAATGATATAGATACTGGGGACAGCAGGAAGCAAAGAAATTCATTACCAGCTAGAATGCTCAGTCCGTGGGCAGAGGGTATGCAAGTAATTTGGATCCTAATAGGATTTCCTCTTCCAAAATGAAATCTGTTGCAGGAGTGATTACAGCTTGTTTCTGAATTACCTACAGGAGCATTTCTATTATTTACATGAAGAAAGCCATGAGTATTCATTTCCATGGCCCAACATTTTAAAATATCTTGTGGAAAAGCCCAATCTATGTCATTCTTAGTCAGCGGTATCTTTTCGGCCAGCATCCCTAAAATTTAGGGAGTAGGGAGGAAGTGTCGTTTGAGCACTTTGTTTACCATTTATTTTTCTAAATAGAGTGTTTAATATTTTCCTTTCTGCTGCAGGAAAGATACATTATCCTCTGTCATGAAGCTTTTACTTTTATTCCGGGTATGTTGCTCCCTTTTCATCTAGTTTTAAAATATGAAGAGCTCTACTCTACTGAAGCAAGCTGGTTTTGATTGGTAGGAAACTCTAGCAAGACTGAAGAGAAGGGTAGGAAAGGTAGAAATGTGGTTTTCTCCAGGCCCTATCTATGTACTTGATATTGTCTTCAAAATACTTAAACCACATAATTCCACATTTGATGGATTTTTCAGACTGGTACTTTGGTAAACATTTAAAATTATTTTTTTAAATTGATATCTCAGTGAGACACGATGGGACTAAAGGGATGTGAAGGTGGCCTAAAATTACTGAATACCAATAAATACCACCTGTGCCGGAAGGAGGGAGAATTTTTTTTCTGCCACTGGGGAATTTTGTGTTGGATTTTGAGGGCAAAATACCTACCAAATAACAAAAAAAGGCAGAATTTAAAAAATCTTATCCTTCAGAGTTCCATCTTTATATTTCAGACTTGGCTTTGGTGTCATAGACCCATAAATACCAAGAGCCATTTTCAATTTGCACTTTTCAGGTGCCTAATGTCGTAGAGTATATTACATTTATTACAAAGAATGCATTGTGGTTAGAAAGTTTTCAATAAGTTTTTGCTGCCTTTGCAGAAACTGATCAAGTACAATCAATTTTTAAGCTGACTGTATTTACCTTGATACGCCTCTAAGCAAAACCAATTTAAAAACACCACCACACGCTGGCATATCAGTTATATAAATAGCATTTGTTTCAACTACAAGTGTTTTGTTACATATTTATGGAAGGGTAAATTTGTGTGAAAAGTTTTGGGGAAAAAAACTTCTTCCTGTGAAGGGAACATGACATTTGCAATCTGGCAGTGCTAATTTAAGCATAATAAACGTAAGAATATAACAGCATAAGACCTTCCATAACAATGGAAGAGAAAAGAGTGAGCTGACTGCTTAGGGACTTCCTCATAAAAAAGCATAATCCTAATCACAGTTTATAAAAATTTGCAACTGAAAAGTGTCCTAGGTCTTACCCTGATACCTTGGCCTCATATTGCTAGAGCAAGCCTCATTGCCTCTCTCAGCCTGTCCTGCAAGTGTCCAAATCTAACCAGTCTGATATGTTTCTTTCCCCTGAAGATGAAGGACAAGTCTGCCCCACTTCAGCAGGTTAGGACTGGGTTCTGTGTTCAAAATGTGTAACCCACTCTACTGTCAAATTAGGAAATCACCACCGTCATCCTTTGGTATAGCCAAAACCTGAGTGTGCAGCTGAGGGATGCAGCAAAGCCAACAAAAGAGGGTCAGCTGCTGCAAAGGGGGTCCTGCTGCCCCCAGCCCATGTTCCTGGCTGGGCGCTCTTGCTGCTTTCTTTGAACCAGCATTAGCACTTGGTCTGCCCGCCATAAGGCACGGCAGGGAGTTAAATGGGAAAGGAACAATACACATTTTTGAGAGGATTAGTTTTCACCTGGATCATATCCAAGATCTGGCTTCTGGTAAGGCAGCACAATTGCTACTGCCAATGCAGAAGACAGTGAGAAGCTTGGGGGTGCTGGGTGCGAGCAGGGCAGGACCATAGCAGCTCCCATGCAAACTCTCTTAGGTTACTGTGCAGCCTTACTGTTGGAAGCTTTGCATCTTTGCTTGAAGCTTTTTCTTTGATTGGTACAGTTGGCCCATCACAGTCAGCGATAAATTTTACATTAATAAAAACCAAATGACTTATTCAAGCAGATCAGGTATGGCAAGCACCAGTCCAGGCAGAGCCTAGTCTATGAGTTCTGGATCTAGGATATGAAGCAATGTGGGCATGGGGGCATGAGGGCTAGAGATCTTAAGATGCGCCCTGAGACTTCTAATGTTTATGTCTCTCATAACTGGTACAGGAGATATTTAATTGTTAGTTCCAGAAGTTTAGTTTTTTCAGTAACATGCAACTTGGGAAGTTCATCAGGTCCTGGTGTTAGCTGGAACTAATTGGCATGCCTCCACTGATGTCTGGAAGCAGCCTCAGCATTGTGAGCAGAACATCTGGCCTACAGTCTTTAAAGATTGTTTTGAACAGCTTTGCCACACAGTAAGTGCCTATAATACACACCTCTTTCCATGTCATTCTTAATTTGCTCTTCCAAATCTTCTGGAGACACACAAAACTCATTCTCTTCCCCTTCAGGTGCTTTGGGTTTACACTTTCCGCAGCAGCAGTTGAAGCAGCAGCAGAGGCAGCAGCAGAGGTAGCAGCCCGTCAGCAGACCGCAGACTGCAAACAGGCCCTGGGTTAAACACAGCAGGAGGAAAACCCCATGAGCAATGACCTTCCTGAAACTTGTGGCAGCCTCTTAGAGCTGAAGAAGGCAGATCATCAAAGGAACTTGGGTTCCCAAGTGCTTGGCACTCAGAGGACTCCAGCCGCTGGCCAAGTGCCTAAACAAACTTCTTCCAAACTCCTCCTCACCCATCAGCTCCTGCTTGCCACTCAGGACCACGTCCACAGAGAAGACACCAACCAACAGGCCCCCACACGCTCAACTTTTGAAAGTCTGTCTTCAGATTATGGCCCTTAGAAAAAACTTCCAGGCAGTATGCAAAACCCCACCCACCTTAAAATGAGTCATTTCCATCTTAAAAATGAGTCATTTGCCCAAGATCATTTTCGCAAACACTTATTTACTGGCAGTTTCTTGTCAATAACAAAGCTGAGAGAAAAAGAAGCAAAGACCTAGATGCATCCCACATAACTTTAGGCACTGAACTAAGGCATCCAAATTGGGACTGTAGCCCCCGTGGGCTCCCCACATAGTCAATGGGAAGTTAAAAGCCCTTCCAGAGGGTGATTCACCCCCAGGAGGATTTGAATTGCCTGTTGGGGGTCTCTCTCTACCCCCACTTTATCTTGTGCAGTGTGTCACATGCACGCAGGTGACAACTCCTAAATTAGACTCCTCGGGCTGTGGTTTCTTGATCTGGGAGCTCAGGTGGCAGGAATTTCCCACTGGCATCGCCCTCTGCTCGCTCCTGTCCCTGCAGCACAAAGTGCGAAGGCTTCAGCAGAGCCATCGCAACAGCCTGGGGATGAGACCAGAGATCTCAGCCAGATTCAACAGCCAGAAAATTGTAATTTACAGAACGTTTTTTCCTCTAGATCAGGTTACTGCCTAGGTTCACAGCACAGCCAGTGACATTCCTAGAACACGTATCATGCTGGAGCATGTCCAGAGAAGGACAACAAAGCTGACAAAGTGTCTGGAGCACGAGTCTTATGAGGAGCAGCTGAGGGAACTGAGGTTGTTTAGTCTGGAGAAGAGGAGGCTGAGGGGAGACCTTATCACTCTCTGCAGCTCCCTGAAAGGAAGTTTTAGTGAGGTGGGTGTTGGCTTCTTCTTCCAAGCAACAAGCGATAGGACAAGAGGAAATGGCCTCAAATTGCTCCAGGAGAGGTTTAAATTGGATATTAGGAAAAATTTCTTCACTGAAAGAGTGGTGAGGCATTGGAACAGGCTCCCCAGGGTGGTGGTGGAGTCACTGTCCCTGGAGGTGTTCAAAAAGCGTGTAGACATGGCACTTTGGGACATGGTCTAGTGGACATGTTGGTGTTGGGTTGGTGGTTGGACTTGATGATCTTAGAGGTCTTTTCGAACCTCAAAGATTCTGTGATTCTATGATCAAAGCTATTCTGTGGAATGTGTATGTAAAGGCAGCGCAGCTTTGTGGCCAACAGGTATATATGGGCTGGAGGTATAGCCAGACTTCAGCATTATAGTTATACACTCTGCCCTTTACTAACTCTTCATAATAGTCTCAAGAAAAGATGCCGCTGAGGAAGAAAGCAAGCACAAATGTCAGAATATTGTCAAATTTTGAAAATGAAGCTATGTAAATAACACTCAGCTATGTCTGCATGTCTCAGGCAATGTTAGCGGGGGCCGACTGGAGCATCTTTGAAGAATATTTACATGCCTAATATTAATATAGGCATATATTATATCAGGAGTTAGTGAGGTGATTTTAAATGACAAGAAGGACTCTGACTTTTTGTTTTAAAATGTTTTCCTTCCAATGGACACCTGAAAATGTTATAAATGCCATAACCCCTAAAATAAGTTATCTAGCTGGTTATAATTTTTCCCATAAAGGAGAATAAATCACCACAATGGATAGAATTTAAAAAAAAAACACTAAACCAACCAAACAACCTCCCAAAAAAACCCAGAATATAAGCATATAGAGGGAAAATATACTTGAATTCATTCATGATACCTTAAATGTTTCAAGATTTCTTGTGCTTGTATTATCATAGTTGGTAAATTAGGAATCAATTTATTGATCTGATCAATAAATTGTCTTCATGGTAGAGGGAGAATTACTGTTTTTTTGCTAAAACAGTTAAACAAACAGCCCCTGTGCCTGCTAGTGGAGAAGCAGTTAAAGTTCCCATTACCCACGTCAGTGGGTAATGATATGCCTGTTAAGAAGTCCGGCACTCCAGAAAAAAAGTAATTTTCACTATGCATTTCTCCTTTCATTTGAGTTTCCTTACTTCTAATGATACACCTCCTCACAATTGTCAGATTTTCTCAGTATGAGTGTGATAGGGAAGAGGATTTACCAAGAATGTTCATAGTTGAAGAGGAAGATAATGAGTAAAAGCTGTGGTCCTTCCTGTTTTCTACCAGAATGGAGGAAATTAAGGGGCAGAGGTCATCTGCAAATGATGTCTCAGAATCAAATAGTATTATGATGGCCAATATAAAAATGTGCAATTGACCCAGCATTTGCGCATGAGTTAAAGAGATGAGGAACAGGGAGCTCAGCATGCAAAAAACACTTGGTGACCTCTTTATGCTTTGGAGGTGGCAAGATTTTGGGTTGGGGGAGGGTTAGAGAGACCACCCGTGATAAGCCTCAACTGAGTCTGTGTGCATGTTTTGGATTTTGTGCACTGAATTCTTAAAAACCAGGAAGCAGTGATTACTTTTGCTGGGATATTCAGCAAATCTTGTCTCACCTCCAGGATACAGCTCCCTTGAAACAATCCACACATTCCTCCGTTAGCTGTTATGGACTTACTACCTTCTCTCTGTACCCTCCTCTGGCTCTCCTTATGAGTCAAAGCAACAGCAGTTATTTCTGTTCCTGATTTTCTAACCACAGAGGATTTTATACTTCATAAAATCTCCATTAAAGATCAGTAAGCAGAAGAGGAAATAAAAGGTAAAGAAACGCAAATAGTGACGAAAACCTTGTTTGCCAAGACTATGAAAGGAGTCAGTACTGTTGCTCTCTCAGCCTAAGATGATGCTTCCTGGCATCTGAATTGTGACAAAGAGGCCAAAGGAGAGGGTGAACAACAAAGAAAAGGGAATGATCCAGGAGGAGACAACAACATCTGCAGCAGGGAGTGCAACCTGCAGCCAGGAGTCAGCTACAGGCAGCGGCAGGCAGGCAGCCTCCAGCCTGCTTCTGAGGGTGCAACTGTGCCTTTGCAAGTGCAGTTTAAACACCAGTCTTCTATTCATTAGTTTCATTCATTCACTGTTCTGCCTTTGACCAGCTTCTGTCTCATCCTGATTCAGCAAATTATGGCTTCTCAGACCCACAGAAGAGCCCAAGTGACTTCCCTGTCTGAAAGGAACCTGCGGGGCAGTGAAATGCTGGCCTGATTTGTGCTGAACACAGGAATCTGTGTTCCACGGTTCTCAGATCACAGCTGTCATAGCGTGCTTGCTTCACACAGTACAGATCATTTTCCTATGTTTTGCAGCAAAGTCCTTGCTTTCCTGTGCTTCCATTGCTGGAAACAGGTGGGGAGAGCATGGAATTCACATTTTTGCATTTCTGTTGGTTTGTTACATTTCTCTAACATTTCAATATTTGCAGAAACACTCGAATGTGACAGATGCAAACATCAGAGGACTCCAATGACATAAGACAGCACATGAACACAATTCCTTTATGACTGGAAAAGCCCATGATGTGTTTTTCCTTCAGCAATATGCCAGGTTTTGATGCATCATTCTCTTCCTTCCCTGCCCTCTTCCTCCACTCCACCCTTCTCACCTTTTCTTCCACTTCCTTTCTCTCACCCCCTCACCAGGGCACATATATGACACCATAATCACGGAGCATTATGTATTATTATTGCTTACTTATGCTATGTGCTATATATAGCAAAGAACACAGCTAAATTTGTACTGTAATAACTTATTAACTGGTTGTCATATAAGTAGGACTTCTCGTTTTTGAACAATGAGTCATTTTTGTTTAGTCATTACTGAAAAGAAAGTCAAAATTAACCTGGAGCACTAGATTCAAATCCAATTAATGTCTGAAAGTGTTACAAAACATGCATTCTACTTCACTATTTACCAAGTTAGAAAGAAAAAGAAAACATTCTATATTAGCACTATTCTGAGCTGATGTCAATTTTCCAGATAATGTTGTTGTTTAAGCTTTTAGTAGCTGTTTAGATTCAGATCCTACTATTTGTTAGGCCTGTAGAGAGACCATGTTTTTCAGGGGGTTCCTTGTGTGTGTAATTGTCTGTGTGCAGTGTAACATTTGATTTCCAACAGAAAATAACAGCTTACCTTTGCCCACCAGCTTGAGAGCATGAAGTAGGTGTTAACATTTTCTTCACCAAACTGTTCTGCCACGTAGAGCCCTAATGATCCATACTTGTCATATATGTTTCGCTTGGATAGATCAGTCAGAGTTGCATGAGCATTGTTGATCTCTTTAAATTTTTCTGCAGCCTCTGGGTTGTCTGGATTCTTGTCGGGATGATATTTCAGAGCCAGTTTTCTTAAACATGAAAAAAAGACAAACCAAAAGGAAAACAAAAATCATCTGTATGTGTGCATATATACATTCACTTACAAAGCATCACAAAATTTATTAGTAGAGATATAATCATTATGAACAGCATGTTCAGCCTTCTTTTTTTTCAGCTCTGATGTACGCAGAGGACTCAGTGGAAGGAAAGTGAGACAAAGTGATTGAACATTGAAGTTTTGGTGAAAGAGGTGTTCCTATCACACTGAGCACAAACTTTGTGTGTTGATACCAGTCAGCTGTGTTAAATGAGGCAGTGATATATGCTGAAAGCGGAGATTGCAACATGGTAATAAATAACATGCATTTGTTGCCTTATGATTCCCAACTGATTTGCATCATTTAGCAGATTTCAACAAAGATAAAGATTTTTTCAAAGGTCGTTTAAAGACATGATGATCGCACTGTTTATCCCATCAACATTATCTTCTTTATAACAAAGGAAATTCCGTATTTGGTCGCCTGTCAATAGTAGCTGTATTAAAATTTTGTAAACAGTGTCTGTGTTTGCAGAAGCCCAGACAGTGATGATGGAAAACTCGGGAGTTGCAATAGAAAGGAAGCAGCTTTCTAAAGCACACGGTGGAAAAGCATAGTGAATTAGCCTCAGTTTCAAGTGCTTGTCTTTGGGCTTAATTCCCCACTGTTGCACTTCTGAAAGAGTCCTTAAAGCAATGGAAACTAATTGCTAACTGTTTTGGGCTGTTTATGCTGGTGGGAAGGCTTTGCTAGGACAGGACTCTGTACTGCCTTTTTCCCCTGACTGTACTTGGCGCCAGCGCATCCGTGGACAAGTACAGCTTGAAAGGAACAGTGTGAGACTGTTGGCTCACGGACCGCGCTGGGAAAGCACAGCTCGGAGTAGAAGGGGTTTGCTTTCACCCATGTTGAAGCACTGGCAGTATGAGCTCGCAAGTACTTGCAAAACAAGCATAGACAGAAGTATATCTTTTTAAAAAATCTCCACGCCCTTTGAAGAACTGGCAATAAGCTTTTCCAGGACATTTATTCAATGACTAGTGCTGACCTCTAGTGGCATCAAAAATGATTTTAGTGTTTTAAATTCTGCCATCCTCATCTCAATCAAGCTATGTTGCATTTTGTAAATATTGTCTCCGAGTGCTTCAGGAAATAGTCATGACTGTTATGCCAAAAGTATTATCTGTGGTGTGACGGCAGTGTTCTAACAGTCCTTCCAATAAATTTAACCTCAGAGTAGGGTCTTGCTTGAGTTTCTACTGAAGTCCCACTACAGAATATTCCCCCAGTAAAATGTAACTGCTTTGCTCCTGGTGACGCTTCCTGCGCTGGAGACATTCAGCCAATATCAAGACTGATACGAGCCTGGGAACAGCCTCTGCCAGCAATCTCTTCAGTTCTGTATGCTGAACCCAGTTCATCTTCTTGTAGATCGTAAATAACTCCTTAAACATGTCTCTAATAGCATGAAGGGGTTCACAGTCATAGTTAATATACTGTGCCTGTGGTACCTTAAACATAAATTTTGAATCATATTTAACATGTGGTACCATAGACATAATAAAAGATGAAACAGGAAAACTGGAAAAACAAGCTAAGTCTTGCATGACTAATGACACTATGTGCCATTCCGGTATTTAAGGAGCTTATGCAATCTATCCCTTTTCTTAGCTGAAAACAAACCCCAGCAATTAGAATTAAAAAAAAAAAAAATCAAAAAAGGAGAAGTATTGCTTTAAAAACCCATGTGTGGTTGCAGGCATCAGACAATCTCCTGCCTTTCATTCTTTTCCCACAAAACCAAAGACATATTCTGGCCTCCCTATATCCCCAACAATCTCATAAAAAAATAAGAATTGGAACAAAAGGTCATTTAAAAAAGGTGAAAAACGTTAGTTGCACACTCACTGTACTTAGTATTGTTTTAGAATACTAACGGAATTACTTTAAACAAAGTACAGTTAACAAAAAGAGATATGTTCTTATTCTGGTTTTAGAAAAACTGTGCTTGCTAAAAACAGTATATTAAAAAAACAATTCTCTACAGACCAAGACAACATATACTAATTGGAGATGATTTAGTAATGGGAAAAAGATTTATATACTAGTATTTTAATTCATACAAGTGAGAAAAAGGACTGAGTGACTTACCTGAGTGGTACAAAACCCAAGAAACAAGGAAAGTAAGGACAAGAAGTACATGGTATAACATGAAGTATTAGCTATATAGAAGACTTGCTATGAGTCCCTGAAAAAATGACATTCCTAATTATGTGATAATTGTGGTTCATTATGAGTACAGAAAAAAGAAGAACCCAAAAAATTGAAAGTGAAAGTAACACAGGAGTGCTCGACAGACTGTAGCGGCTGTAGAAGATGCCATCGTAGGAGCTTGTGGAGTATTTCTGCCTGGGGGTTTGCATGACTGGATGAGCTAAAGGGTAGAGCAAGGTGCCGTGAGGTTGGAGCTGATGCTGTTTGAAGCAGAATGTTGCAGTCGGGGCATAATGCTGTGCTACGAATGGGAAAGTGTTGGGGGAGTGTGCCGTGAGCAAGGTAAGGGTGATAGCCCCATGATTCCTATGAAAGCTCAGCTGGTAGAGCGGAGGAATGTACGCTTACTTGCACAGCAAAGGAGTGCTCTTTTGGCTCTGGCCCAGAGCCT
>VWZZ01000200.1:7284-55235 GCA_013399095.1 Psophia crepitans
CAGTCATCTGCTGTGATGGGGCTGGTCCTGTGTGGAGCCAGGAGTTGGACTCAATGGTCCTTAGGGGTCCCTTCCAGACTGGGATATTCTATGATTCTGTGAAAATTAAAAAAACTTATAGGGAAAACTGAAACACGAGTCTAGTCCTTTGCTCCCAGTCACCAATGTCTAACCTGTCAGCATAAAGTAAATGTTTGCTAGCCAGGTAGAATAAGCTGTTTTATTTTATTTGTTTTATTTTAGGAGAAATTTCTTCTCAGAAAGGGTGGTCGGGCATTGGAACGGGTTGCCCAGGGAGGTGGTGGAGTCACTGTCCCTGGGGGTGTTTAAGGCAAGGTTGGATGTGGTACTTAGGGACATGGTTTAGTGGGTAATAGGTGGGGTGGGGACAGTTGGACTAGATAATTCTTGAGGTCTCTTCCAACCTTAATGATTCTATGAATCTATGGTTCTATTTACTTCACTGACATCAGTCTGGATTCTGGTTTTGGGGTTGGTATGAAAGGTAGGCTTGTGTGCTGAAGAGTAGTGGAATAGCAGCAGTCTTGTTTGATGCACAGCTATGCCATTGAAACTGTGGATGCACGTGGAAAGGTCAGTGCAGAAAAGCAGCCCAAAGCAGAGTGAGAAGTGCAGATGCAACGAGTTCACATCTCGGCTTACACCTAAAGTCAGCTGGGGTCATCCACTGATTTTTATTTTTTTTTTTCTGTTAGGTGTTTAAAAGAAAAATAAAATCAAAGTGATGGTAGGGAAGGTGAAGTGGCTGTTGGGAGATGTCAGTGCTTCATTTTGCTTGCTGTGATTTGGTCTCTCTAGAATCAGATTCTTTGTTTCTCATATTTGTAAATCGGCTTTTCTGTATCATGTAATGAATGGCATAGGCATATTTTTTCCAACCAGTTTCTTTTAGTATTGGCATTTGTAATACCCTGTTCTAATTCAGCTGGGTTTGTTGGTTTTGGGTTTGGTTGTGTTTTGGTTTTTTAATGACAATTCTTTATATCTCTGTTGCACTTGAGAATTGTGTGACCAGTTTCCTAATGAATACATGGGGTTTTTTTAGTGTAAATTATAGTCATGCAGTCAAATTTGAAATCTCAATTATTTTTAAAAGGTCCAACTGTTGAAATCCCTAAATTTTCTTGCTTTTATGCTTATTAGTTTCTGCTTCTTGCATCTCACTACCATTGTAGTGGAGTATTTTCCAGTAATGTATATTTAGTGATTTGTCAAACAGCTGCTATGAACTATTTATCTTTCCTCTAATCCTTTTCAGAGTAAAACTACTTTTGCCTGTAAGATAGGCATTGCATTATTAATGTTTAATTTTCTTGACATTCTTCTCTGGATCTGCTTCCTCATCTTCCTATATCTGTAGATTTCTTTTTGTCTATATGTATCTATATCTTTATATATTCTTTAGTCTTCTCTATATTTTTACTGAACATTTGACATTTGTGTTATTTTCTGTGGTTATTTTTTTTCCCCTCCCTACAGTTTCAAGCTGAGCAATAAAAAGCTTTGTCCTACAGTGAGGAGTTTTATCTTCGTCAAAGAAATATAGGACAGGTTTGCTGGCCTCTCTGTGGCCTGTGTGGCTGGGCAATCAGTGCTGTTCACTACGCTGCTGTCTTCTAGGTAGAGCTTCCAGCAGGGTGATGGTTTCTTTCCCAGCAGGAAGTTGGTTACAGGTTTTTACAAAGGAAAAGTAACTTTTGTGTTCCAGAACATCATGAGCTTTAGGATGTATAACTCACTGGAAAATTAATTCAATTTATTATGTTTATTTAGATAGACTTTTTTGTTATTGCTTTAAGATAGTTGTCTTGATTCAATTACAATTGTAGGCGATATTGAAAGTCAAACCTTGTAGGATGGTGGGGAAGAGCTGATAACAGTTTGAGGTGTTTCAGTTGGTTAGCGTGGGCACAGGGATGAATTACACATTGCTTTGTTGTATTTTGACCTAGAAAAGTGTTATTCTGTTAGAGGATCATTGCTTGCACCTGGCAAAAGGCCCGTCCATAGTCACTGTGGACTTTTTGCCATTGTTAGATGAGTCTCAGTGGGAAGCTGTAAACATTATTAATCGTAAAGTAAGGCAGGTGTGTTAAGGATCATAATTAGATGATGGAAATGAACTGAGGGAGGTGATTTTGTAAACCAGCTGTAGGTTTTGAATCAAAATACTGTATTATTACTGACTTTCACTGTCACACAAACATTTTTTTGAAGACATATATATGTAACATCTTGTGTTGGATAAGAGAAGATTTCTCTCATGGAGCAAGAATAGCTTAAAAAATAAAGTTAATGTGTTTTTGTGGTTTTTGTTTGTTTTGTGGTGTTTGTTGTTTGTTTTTTTTTTCTTAACTGAGTACCGAGTATCTAGCTGCCATTTGAGAAGAGTTGGGGCAGTTAATCCCACCTTCAGGTGAATTATTATTAAAATTTCCAAACAATCTCTGCAGTCATGGTCGAGGTCAGTTTTTGACCCTTTTTGAATCAAGGGAAGATCAGCTTGAGGGAGAAGAGAGACTAATTAAAATGAAGTCTCCAGGCCTGATCATCTCTGTGGCAGGCAGCTGCAGAACTTGAAAAATGACTTTCTGCTGCCCAGCCAAATTCTGGTTATTTGCTTGGCTGGATGATAAAACCATCCATGACCTTCAGCAGTGTAGAAGACTACAAATCTTTTGTGGTAGAGAAAAACTCAGAAGCAGTAGGAGGGCATTACAATTTCTGAAGTGGAAACTGTCAGATTCTCTTTTATACTTATGTAAAAAATTGTCAAAATGAATTCTGTAGGGAGAAAAAAAGACCATGGAAATGTCCAAGACAGGCTCATGTCTAAAGCATAATTATAATAAGCTTAACATTTTTGCTTTTTAATATTTTGATTTATGTCGATACATAGCCTTTCACCAGTTGAAGATGTCCAGCAATATATTATAAATACGAAAATAGGGAGTGTTGCAAACAAGTATACAGAAAATTGACGAAATGCAGATAATGTGGAGCGCTGAGCAAGCAATATGCATTAATAAAACTATAGAAGTGCAAAGTTCTGACTTTTTAGTAGTAGTAACTGGTTTTGCTAGTACTGTGATTCAGCTTTTTTTTTCCCCAAGCTATCTAACGGGCAGATAATGGTTACAAGGGCAAATGATGTCAAAACCTCTTCCTGACCTTAAGGTGGAGTCATGCCAATTACTGATTATTGTGTTAGTCCACAGAATGATTCCTATGTAAGGACTTGCCCTCGGCAATTGTCTTTGTTATATGTTTTGGTGTAATATAGCGAAATACAATGAGTAGCGCAGAGTTCTCTACCTTTTTTTATGAAAAAACATCCCAGTCTCTCAAATGTGTAGATACCTTTCCGATGATGGTGGTGATGATGAACAAGGACTCATAAATTTACGCTTTTGGGGTCATCCTGCCATTAGTGGGAGCAGCAGTATTGTTTGCCTGTACATTAAGTTCAGGCAGGCCCAGGAAAATACACGACACGAGTCAGCAGTGCTGCCCTTGCAGCCAAAAACCTGAAACTGTCCTGGGCTGCGTCAGCAAGAGAGCAAGCAGGAGACCAAAGGAGGCTTATTGCACTGTACTCAGAACTTGGTAGGCCACACCTGAAATAGTATGAAAAATTATTTCTGCATATGCATATAGTTATGGTATCATAGAATCATACAATTGTTTGGGTTGGAAGGGACCTTAAAGACCGTTCAGTTCCAACCCCCTGCCATGGGCAGAGACACCCCCCCCCAGCCCAGGTTGTCCAAAGCCCCATCCCGCCTGGCCTTGGACACTCCCAGGGATCCAGGGGCAGCCACAGCTTCTCGGGGCACCCTGTGCCAGGGCCTCAGCACCCTCCCAGGGAAGGATTTTTTTCCTAATATCTGAATCTCCTATCCTTCAGCTTCAGGCCACTCCGTCTTGTCCTATCACTCCCTGTCCTTGTAACCAGCCCCTCTCCAGCTTTCCTGTAGCCACTTTTAGGTACTGGAAGGTGTTCTAAGGTCTTTCTGGAGCCTTCTCTTCTCCAGGCTGAACAAATCCAACTCTCTCAGCTTGTCTCCACAGCAGAGGTGCTCCAGCCCTTGCATCATCTCCATGGCCTCCTCTGGACTCACTCCAACTGCTCCATGTCCTTCTTACATTGGGGGCCCCAGAGCTGATTTTTATTTTGTATCATTGCATACTTTATATTACCTAATTTTATTACATATTATTACATATTGATACATATCACTGTATTACATATGCATAAAGAGATATCTGCAATATTGGTTTATGGCACTTGGTACTTCTATTGTGTGATTTCATTGCTCAGCGGTCCTGTGTATGGGTGTGTCCCTTTACAATTTATTCCTTGCTAGTGCATAAGGTCAGTACATGTGAGACTGACTTAACCCAGAGCTCTGAGATACGGCTATTTACTGTTAATGTCTTGGCAGTGGTACAATTAAAAGCGGAATGACAGTTCTGGAGCTTTCCTGGCTGCTCTGCACAGATATCTGGGGAAGGGATGAGGAAGTCAGGACCATCACACCATGGTAATGGTGCTTGAGCAGGTTGTCAACTCTGGCAGCAGTTGCTGTAACCCCATCAGCTGTACAGCCTCTGAGGAGCAGCCAGAGGAAATGTGTTCTCCCTTGCTGAGCACTGGGAAGGTCAAACACCCAGTTCTGCTGCACTTACACCTTGAGTTGTCACCTGCTTGGTCCTTGTATTGACGACGTGACTGCAAGTAGCAAATAAAGGCACCAATAGTTTCCTTTCAACCTAAAATAGCTTCAATTTATCTATTTTAATTCAAAATAATCATTATTGTTTCCTGTAGCCCTTTATCATCAGCAGAATGCTTCCTTTCAGATATACGATAGAAAGTGTTATCAGAATATAAATGTTAACTTAATTTGAAACCCATTAGTTTTAATACAGAGATGTCTCTATAACAGCTCAAAATATTACCGAGAAGAAAACAACATACGCTATTGCTACAGAACAAATCCTGTCTTTAGCCAGATTAGCAATATTAAAATGTCTTTGTTATTTTGAGTAGCTGAACTGTACAGAGAGAACTATTTATATCAGCTTTTCAGCTCGAAAGGGAAGCACGGACTCTAAGCATGGACAATTATGTATATTTGCAAAGGAGTGGAAAAGCATGGTTTATTTATAAAGGAGTTTATATGCATATATTAGTATGCAGGGTTTATATCCAGATAGTTCACTTGAACACTTCTTGTTATTTTCTTTTTCTGAAGTGAGTTGATACTAAATAGCGGGGGACTCCATAGAGGTACCTAAGGACCTATCTATATGCAGATGGATTCTTTAAGATTTTAAAGGGTTAGAGAGAAGTCGTAATGCCATACATACAAAGAGAAAAATGCAATATTTTTTAAGTTAATTAAAAAACAGAAAGCAATGGAAATTTTTAAGACTGTTTAAGATTCACTCGCAAATAAGTATATCAAGCTTATTTTTATTCCCCTGGCACATTGCTTCCACAGAATTCCCTTGAACAGTGGCTCAGTGATCAATAGCTCTTCTGGACAACTGAGAGAAAGGAATAATCCATAGCCAAAATAAAATATTTGCAATAAACTCTTAAAATACACAGATCAAGACCCTACATCATAATCCCTAGTATGCTTTTATCCTCCTCCAATTAAAAATATGATTGTGCAACACACCAGCAATAAAATTCAACTCCCCATATAAACACATTAATGACATTGGAAAAGTAAAGAAGATTCACACTTCCATTTTTTTTAATGTGTTTAGCTTAAAATTGCGTGCTATAAACACTGTGCACTTTTGTAGTTTACAACGCAAAAGCTGTGAGTTTACACCCCAAATCCTGATTTTCTGTGTTTATAGGATTCTTTCAGCCATGTAAAAGTTATATACCTAATGTAAGCTTATCATCCTCGTGTAATCAATGGAGAGACACACAGAGGAAAAAAGAAAAAGTCAGAGACTATTTAAGACACATAATTGTGATGGGATGAATTATCCCTTGGAACTGTCAAGTGTAATGATCTTTTATTCTTTCTTTTTCTAAAATAAATATCACTTAGCATAATATAAAGTTGGATTTTGAAACTCCCTGCAACTAACTATTCAGATTAAAAAAAAAAAAAGTCACAGAAAGTTGTGTGGATGAAGATAATTACATTCATCATCACAAATGAAGAATTTAATATTACTTATCTGCCTTTCTGCCTTTTATCTGGAGATGTCAAAATACATGATAAGACGATAAGAAGTATCGCTGTTGAATTTTGCGGATAGGGAAACTAAGTACTGTCTGTTATTTTACTCAAAGTCACTGAAGACTACAGTAATATCCCAAAAGTTATTTAGCATGTCTAGGGCCTTGTCCATTGGAACATGCTGGGGAAGTTGATTGATGCTCGCCCAGACATGAGCCGGCAGTGTGCCCAGGTGGCCACGAAGGTCAGCGGCATCCTGGATTGTATCAGGAATAGTGTGGCCAGCAGAAGCAGGGAGGTGATTGTCCCCCTGTACTCAGCCCTGGTGAGGCCGCACCTCGAGTGCTGTGTCCAGTTTTGGGCCCCTCACCACAAGAAAGACATCGAGGCCCTGGAGTGTGTCCAGAGAAGGGCAATGAAGCTGGTGAAGGGGCTGGNCAGGTTGCCCAGGGAGGTGGTGGAGTCACTGTCCCTGGGGGTGTTTAAGGAAAGGTTGAATGTGGTACTGAAGAACATTGTTTAGTGGGCAGTAGGTGGTAGGGAGACGGTTGGACTGGATGATCCTGGACGTCTCTTCCAACCTTAGTGATTCTATGATTCTGTACTGCTTCCAATAAGTTTTCAACCCAAAACTGGATTTCTATTGCCACTCATAACCTTAGGTTGAACCATGTATAAAATCTTTAGTGCTGTTTAAAAAAAGTAATAAACTCTAAATGGCTTCCTCAGTCACAGGGTCCTATTCAAATTAATGCTTTTCAGAATTACTTCTTTCTTTTTTTTTTTTTTCTTCCAGAAAAGAAAGAAAGGATCAGCTTAGAGCATCCTCTCCTCTTGCCAAGAATGCTTGGCCTGTTCCTTAGTCTAGGAGAGGTGATTACTCTGATTTTCTTTAATAGGTGAAATTGATAATTGTACTTCACTATTGAAGGTGCTTTGCGTAATAGCTATAGATTTTTTTCCTCTTTTTATCTTTTCTTTAGGTAAATATCTTTTGTGTTTAATTCTTTCTCTTAACTTCCTCCCTTCTGTTACTCTGCAACTGAAAAGCAAATTCAGCACTAAGCAGAACTTCCTAGGAAATATTTTACAAAAGCATTTTGATATCAAAATGACAAGCCACTTCTAAAAGAGAAAGAAAACAAGAGATACATTTGTAATCATTTTAATGGTTAATATTTGTTGCAGTCCTCATAGCACTTATTCATTTTTTGATACTTGTCACAGAAATTAGCACACTTTTACCCCATTTTGTACTTTTTCCCAAAAAAAATCTTCCCAGTTTTACAACATATGGATCTCTACTGCAACGACTAAGACTCGTAACTCTTACAAAATTTATTATTAAACTGTCTCACAGCATGCCCATGTATTCCTTTGTATCACCAAACCAAGCCTTGCTATGAGGTTAGAGTGTCTTTTATCTCCTGGAAAAAGCCTTATCCATGAGGATTTTTCATGTTCCCCAATCACAGCGGTTGTCCAGCACTTTGTGAATCTTTTGGAACTGTGATATATCCGTGGAATTCATAGAATCGTTAAGGTTGGAAGAGACCTCCAGGATCATCTCGTCCAACCATCCGCTTACCACCTATTACCCACTAAACCATGTCCCTAAGTACCAGATCCAGTTGCCAGCAAAATTAACAGTTTTTACAGGCTAGCGAGGCTCACAAGCTAGATTTCAAAATTCATTTCAGTTATAGCGAATGCTGAATCAGAGCTGCATCTGAAAAGCGTCACCTGAAACACGTCTAATTTTGTTTCGTTTTGCGTAATTATCTGCAGAGTGAGGTGGCAGTCTGTGAAAATTTGCATCCCAGATCAAAGTGATTGAGGGACTGTATGAAAAAGTTTCCAGTCTATAGATTTACACAGGTGGTGACGTTCTGCCAAAAATTAAGATGCTTTAGTATTTTAATAAAATAATAATATTTTAAGTGCCTGCATTTTAACAAGAGCAAATAAATATTTAAAAATTGGGTTGTTATCCTTCAATAGATATTTAAACATATATGTATCTAAATGTGTATATATGTCAAATTTGGAGCTTATAAAAAACCTATATATTTATATACATAAACTACAAATATATATATTAAAAAAATAGAAAACCAGAGTGGTTGGAAGCAAAGCTGAGTATTTACTGCTGAAGGTACTTTTCAGCACTATCAGAAAGCAGTGTAAATATTGCATCTGTTGTCCCTGGAAAATGCCAGAAAATATTGCTGATTTATTATGTGGGAGGAAGGAAGCAAAAAAAGATATGGTGCTGAAAAATTGTACACTGTAGGAGAAAGAATTGACTAAACAATAATTTGTAAAGTTTTACACTTGCTATATAAAAAGTTCCTCCACTGATTTGAAGGGAGTTTCTATATGATTCGTCTCTTCTCCATGTATGTGCTGTACAGAAATGTACAGTTGGGTTTTTGTTGGGTTTCGTTATATTTTTAATTCTTTTTGCAGCTATTAAGCTGGTATAGCTTCCTCCTGAGATAAATCGATTCAAAACTATAATGTCTTATTTTTACTTTTCATAGTGTATTTTATACATCATGTCTTTGCCTTTAACCTAAAGTAATAATGATGGCTGTTTTGTATTTTCGGTGAGTTTAGTAGTTAAATGGCAGTCAGCTCTATTCTCTCCTGTATTACAGTGCCTATAATTGCATTTAGTTCTTTTCTCTTGCAAGCTGCCTTGTTTAAGCTTAAACACTATATATTGAACAGAATAAACCAAAAAGCTTTGATTTTCAGTAAATAGTTCTGCTTTTGTGATTTCAAACCAGTGCCATGATTTTTAACATGATTTTATTAAATAGATAACATTAAGTAATTCAATCATTACAAAATATAAGCTGGAAAGATCTCAGGGTCTCACTCTTCCACCCTACCAAAGTTCAAATACAAAGACCTAGTGAAAAATAAATGTGACAAAAGATTAAGTGGGGGGAGGGACCTCAAAAATTAAACATGGAAAACTCCTGAAGTGAATGGCTGAATATAAAGGGCGAGTTTCAGCTCCCAGGTGAAATAACAGGGACTGGCCTCAGCGTAACTTATCTCTTAGTTAAATAGTTAAGCCTTTGACCACAGCAACTTTTCACTGACTGAAGTTTTGAGATAAATCTGTGTTATATAATGAATGAGGCTACTTCTGTAGGCTCCTTACTTCATTAACTGTACAAGTTGAATAGCTGGAACCAGGAATAGTCGTCAAGAAGTAAAAAGAAAATGATAAAAAGCCTTGTGGATAAGCCACAGGGTCCTGCCTTCAGTTCTGATGCTAAATAATTGCTTAAGAATTTTCTGTGTGGTATTTGTCAAAGTGTGTACCCTTTTCTTTTTGACCAGACTGAGCTTCTTTACTACTGACAAGTGCTTTGAAAATGATAATATATGTGAACATGAGTTCACATGATGTGTGATCTGAAGGAAACATGACTTTCTCCTTTGATTTGCAGTGTGGCCAAGCTCTCTGAAAAGAGAATAAAACAAGTTGATTGGAAATTTCCAAGTCTAACTTTTTTTCGTGGGAAACACTGAGATCGAATGTCTCAGTTTTGGCTAAATTCTGATTATGTCAGCTTTCCACGTTCCTTGTTCACTTTTTCAGTGCTTCCTCGTGATGAGGGTACACCAAATAGCTCTGAGACACTGCTCTTATATTAGAAATATGGTTCTGTTTCTAGTTTGTGTAGTTTTGTGGGCTTGGTCCACCGATAAGTATTTTGACAAACAAAGTCTAATCAAATCAGGTTAGTAGACAATTATGGACCTTATGATAAACTTGAGAGGTTTTAGCAGTGTGCTTCTGGCAAGCTTTTACAGTCAGAGCAAACAGTGCAAATAATGATTTCTTGAAACTTAAAATTTGGCCGAGTACAAACAGGCTAGCTTGAGGACATCTTCTTGATGGCTGCTAACTCTTGGATAAATTTCAAAGTACCATTGCAAATTAGAAAAGTATTACGGTTATTAAGAAAGCAGCTGGGAAAATGAGTATCATGAGGATTCTTAAATGACCTTAATAAAGGGATTGATACTGTTTCCTCATATCTTCTGACAATTCTCAAGAGGACCTGGGTAAGAAACTAAAGTCATCATGAGAGGCTGAGGTTGGAATATTAAGTTGTGAGGACACATATTCCAAAAGAAGAAAATCTTAAGGTTTTTGTTGGGTTTTTTTCTGTTTGTTTTCTTTTTTGTTTTTAAAAAGAAATGGAAAAGAAGGTAGTCTAGCAAAACATAGAGTGAAGATATTGCTTCTAGAAGTGATATTTGGAGTTTCACGTATTTTCCTTCCACTTTCAGTCACTTTCATGATATTTATTTCACTTAACTTTCTCTTTCTCTTTGTTATTGTCTTCTTCTCCTTTCCCCCTTTTTGTGTCTTTCCCTCTCTTTTCTTCTTCTTAGGTTTAAAACAGCAGCAGAAGAATACCTCCATGTGCCTCCTAAGATGTACTTTTTTTTTTTTTAATAATGATGAGTTGTATACATCTCTTTTCCCTTCAAAGCATACAAAACATTTCACTCTACTAATTTTTTTGTTATTGCCACAATGCAGCCATCCTTTAAAAGGTTGTAGCAGTTTCAACAAAAACCAGCAAACAACAGCATTTGTAAAATATGGAAGTATTGCCGCTGGAGAAAAGCAATTAAATAAATTAGAATGTTGTTAAAATAGGGATTTTTTTGACTTACCATAAGCATTTTGGAGGCCCATGGCTGTAGACATCAAAACATCGTAAAGAAAGAATTCTGCTCTAAAGAACATACGGTCTAAATAGGCAATGAATAAAGGATATTTTGTCAGTTTAATTTTATGATGAGCTAGGCTACAGGAAAGAAGACTTTTTGCTAATAGTCCCATTAAATAACTTCTTACTACACAAGTACTCCCATCAGGTAGAATAACCGTTAGCTCGAATGGTGGTATCTTTGTTTCAGAAATCTAATGACATATCCCAAGCCATGCGAGATGTCTGGTTGTCAGCGGAGTGTCTTAATTACACCACTGTGATTTCTGTCTTTTTTTTCTTGCGACGCTTACGTAGCCTTCTTTATTGACCTCAAGCTGTTCAGACTTTATTTGGTTTTATGCCATTTGATAGTAGCATGTGTAATAGCTCGCCCCTCTCTCAGTTTGTGCTAAGTCTTTAGTTTACTGTTAGCGTGGAGAGAAACAGGCCAGCTGCAATCTTGCCTCAACACCGCCGCTTCCTGCGACGCCCTTGGCTGCTCTTGGAGGCTTTCTGTGTAAGTACTGACCGCTGCTAGGGTACTGAGGGTGTTTAAGGAAAGGTTAGATGTGGTACTTAGGGACGTGGTTTAGTGGGTAATAGGTAGGGGGGGATGGTTGGACTAGATGATCCTTGAGGTCACTTCCAACCTTAATGATTCTATTCTATTCTATTCTATTCTAGTCTAGTCTATTCTATTCTATTCTACTCCACGCGTGCACAAAGTCCCACTGTTACCTTTGTTGTAGGCAGTACTTGAAGGCACGGTAGTGACCATGTTCCTTCCTGTACACTCAAGCATTTAATTAACGTAGAGGTGCCATTCTGCGCCAATTGAGAAACTGTGGATGTGCCAGGGAGCTTGTATTTAACATCGCTGCAATAAGAAGTGAGCAAAGAGCTGAGCTTGGGCAAAGGGGAGGTTTAGGTTGGATATTAGGAAAAACTTCTTCATGGAAAGAGTAGTGAGGCATTGGAACGGACTGCCCAGAGAAGTGGTTGAATCGCCGTCCCTGGAGATGTTCAAAAAACGTGTAGACGTGGCACTCCAGGACATGGTCTGGCAGACATGGTGGTGTTAGGTTGATGGTTGGACTTGATGATCTCAGAGGTCCTTTCCAACCTTAGCGATTCTATGATTCTAAAGTTCCTGAGTGCTACAGCAATCTGGAAAATCACACAGAACTCTGGGATAGTCTGGAAACAGTATTTTCAGCTGTGTTATGGTCACTTTAAGTCCTGTATTTCTAATTTTATTTGTGGTGGGGTTTGGTTTTTTTTTTTGTTGAGGGGGTTTGGTTTTTTTTAAAATCTGCTCATTTTCAAGAAGGTTGGGGTACTTTCTCCATAAATACACTTTGCTAAAATCAGTCTTATCAGTCTCTGTAGAGCAGAGACTGCAGCCATTGCTAAGGTGGTTACTGTCTTCAATAGGTGTTGCAGGTGGCGATGAATTTGCTCATAGCGATAGCTGTTTTACTACCAGCAGAAGAAGTCAGGTGAATCTAGCATGCAGAATAGAAGAGGAACCAGGAGAAATTCTCACAATAGGGACAGAGTGTGTATAAACAGAAACCGGATTTGAAAACACAAGACCCATAGTGCATTATTGGCATGTGTTTACAGAGGAGACGGGAATGGCAATGGATAGGTGGGGGGGAAGAGTATGAGCTCAATATAGTCAAAGCTCAGGGCACAAAAGGGGAAATGCAAGATATTTTCATGGACGATTTCACTCATATGAAGGTCCGTAAGTGAGGTAGTGGATGAAATAGTGTAAAGATGAGAGACATGCATGTGGTAAAGGAACATTTGGTCATTCTCATGTCTCTCAGTAGAATTAGTTGACTCAGGAAAATTCCTGTGGTAGGTGAGATTGTGAAATCACAGAAGGAGATTGTAAAAGAAAATGTAAAGGAAAGAGTGTTACATTAGTTCAAGAGTAAGAAACTGAGGGAAAAGAAAGGCAGCCAGGAAACTGAGCTTGGAGAAAAGAAGGGGGGGTAGAGGGGTGGGAACTGAAAAAAAAGAACCAGAGTAGTGCTAGAAAAATTGATGTAAAGGGAGAGGTAAAATAGAACTTGCCTTTGTAGCCCCAGGGAAGCATGTGTTTTTATCGATGCTGCGAAGCCTGTGTTTGATGGGGTCTTTTTCCTCAAGCAGGAAAGGAAACAAAGTCCGTGTAATATTATTTTTGACACTCTTTCTTCAAGCCTTTACTGTCCAGAGAGTATCTCTTAATTTTTCAGGATCAGAGTATATGTGTCATATAATTTAAAGTATTTAAGAGGATATTGCAAAAGTGCGAGAACAGGTAGAATCCTTTTTTTCTCTTGAGCCTGGCCTATTTCTGCTTCACTTCAGTAACTCACTGATTGGACATTATTATTTCTGTGTTATTTCCATAACACACCTTCTATTTTATGGTTGCATGTTAGTGGCTGAAATTCCATGAGTTAAGAAAATCAACAGCTGTTTAACATTTTCTTCTGCAACACAAGATCCTCGTGAAAGATTCATCTACAATTTTTGCTGCACATCTACTAAGATGTGATACTTCTTTATCATATACCATGAGAATGATGTTTAGATCTTCAAATCTGTCCAGGTGGACAACACAGTTGATCCCATGGGGATCTGCGTTCTACTCCGGTCTTGTGAGACCCCATCTGGAGTACTGTGTCCAGCTCTGGAGTCCTCAGTACAAGACAGATGTGGAGCTGTTGGAGTGAGGCCAGAGGAGGCCACGGAGGCCTGGAGCACCTCTGGTCTGCAGACAGGTTGAGGGAGTTGGACTTGTTCAGCCTGGAGAAGAGAAGGCTCTGAGGAGACCTTCGAGTACCTTCCAGTGCCTGAAGGGGCTCCAGGAAAGCTGGAGAGGGGCTGGTTCCAGGGCAGGGAGGGACAGGACAAATGGAATGTCCTGAAGGAGGGGAGGTTTAGATATTAGGAAAAATTTCTTCCCTGTTAGGGTGGTGAGGCTCTTGCATATATTGCCCAGAGAAGCTGTGGCTGCCCCTGGATCCCTGGTAGTGTTAAAGGCCAGGTTGGATGGGGCTTTGGGCAACCCGGTCTAGTGTAGGGTGTCCCTGTCCATGGCAGAGAGTTGGACTAGATGATCTTTAAGGTCCCTTCCAACCCAAACCAGTCTATGATTCTATGACTCTTGTGAAGTGGAATAATGGACCTTTTTGAACAAGTGGCACCTTTTTTCTTATGAAGTATACTTTAAAAATTAAAGTACTTTTTTAATAAACTTTAGTATTGTAAAAAACAATTTTGGGGTACATTAGTCAGATATGGGAGACTTCTACCATGATATTTAGAAAGCTTTGGGGTAAAAAAAAAAAAAAAAAAGAAAGCAAGCTTTGGACATTAGAAAGAAATTCTTTACTGTGAGCGTGGTGAGGCAGTGGAACAGGTTGCCCATGCCCAGAGAAGCTGTTGAGGCCCCATCCCTGGAAGTGTTCATGGCCAGACTGGATCTGGCTTTGGGCAGTCTGATCTAGTGTAGTGTCTTCCTGCCCATGGTGGGGGGTTGGAACTAAGATGGTCCTTGGTTGGTCCCTTCCAACCCAAACCATTCTATGATTCTGAAGTGAGGAAGAAGTTCTTGAAACCAGATTTTTTGTGTGTATGTGAAGAAAGAACATGTGTGGAGGGAATTCTAAGAAAAAGGAAAGTATAAAAAATGACATTTCATTCTTCTGTTGTTCTTGATAAACAATACGTAAACACAGTCTTAAAATTGAAAAAAAAAATCATATTTCTTTGTGTTTAAGATTCACATTTTTTTAAACTTTTCCAAACTTTTCTAAAACTTTGGCCACAGTATATAGAGAACTGCAACTTTTCATTGATGTTTTCTACCCCGTCTCAAAAAGACATGAAATGTGGGGTGCTACCAGCTACATACAGGTCTATAGGCTCAATACACCTGTGAGTGGATTACCTCTGGGAACTTTATTTCTCTGCACAGATCAACTATGTTCTGTGAAAGATCCGTGTGGATCAACTGTGTTGTCCACTTGGCAAAAAAAGTAGCTTGGAAATGCTATTTTTGGTAACTGAGTTGAGTATCAGTTTATCCCTTGTGATGCATCAGCTGTGTCTGTTGCAGAAAACATTTGAGTCATACGGCTTCCCAGAAGAGGTTCTTGTGGCTAAGGCTCTCATGAGACCAATACTCATTTGACTCTACCGTAGCCATGCAATAATGCCTTTGGAATGTCACGGGGAGTGGAATTTGTCTCCAAACTCTAACCACCTCAAATGCGAGGGTCAATTGTAATCTTATTTTCTGTGATCCCTCTGCATTCAGCAGAATTATCTTCAGAATGGGATTTCTCCTAATCTAGAATAGTTGCTCATGATGGTTGCACTGTATGGTCTGAAGAAGCCTTCTTCTCTTACATATTTCTGAAGACAGCCTAGGTAACTAGCTTAACCTGGATGCCTTGATTTTACATGTTCATGTTTCATAGAATCATATAATATCACGAGTTGGAAGGGACCCACAAGGATCATCGAGTCCAACTCCTGGCTCCACACAGGACCAGCGCCATCAGAGCAGATGACTGAGAGCGTTGTCCAGACACTTCCTGAATTCAGTCAAGCTCAGCGCTGTGACCACTTCCCTGGGGAGCCTGTTCCAGGGCCCCACCACCCTCTCTGTGAAGAACCTTTTCCTGATATCTAACCTAAACCTCCTCTGATGCTGCTTCATGCCATTCCTGCGAGTTCTGTTGCTGGTCACCAGAGAGGAGAGATTAGTACCCACCCCTTCGCTCCCCCTCAGGAGGAAGCTGTAGGCCACAATGAGATCACCCCTCAGCCTTCTCTTCTCTAGACTGAACAAACCAATTTTATGGTTAGATGAAATTAAACCAACCCTTAATCTGCCTGTGGATTTTTCATATGCAAATTAATGTATTAATGTTTGATTTTCATGTTTTTCCCATAGAAGCAATAATTAGATATGACAGAGAGCTGATTGTGTTGCAACATACAAGTACACAACACTTCAGGAGTCATAAAGAAGAGAAACAAGATAGGTGATTAGTGGTGCAGGAGGCAAAAACTGATATGTATAATCATATTTTGCATTTTACTCCTCAGAAATGATGATGACAATACTCAATGTAGCCTCCATCATTTCCTAAAAGAAAATTATAAGAAACTACCCAGTACTGTATTTTTTTAAAAGAAATGGGAACATTTTCATATTTGTTTTGTGTTTTACATTCCACCCTCTGATTTGTTAGTCTTCGTTCTAGGAACTCCCAGCTGCCTTATATGTTAATGTTATTGTAGACACTGTTAGCACAGAAGAAGGTCAGTTTGAAAGACTCTACGTTTTGAATTAAGTTCTTTATTATGACACTTTATGCCTATTAATTAGATGAGTCATCTACTTACTTCACCATAGAGTTTATCTTTACAAACAGTCATGAAAGAATTACTCAATGACCACAAACTAGATCTCTAAATGGAAGCAGTCTCCTAAATACATATTGCTAAAATGCCAGGAATTATTAAAAATAACCCAAAACTGAAAAGGAAGAAAACAAAAAACAAACCTCAAACCAAAAAAAAACCCAACCACAAAACCCCTCACAATTAAGAAAATAGCAAGAAAGAATAGACTTTAGATATGTATAATAACAATGGAAATACAAGGAAAGAAATATATGAATGAATGCAGCAAGCTTTCCTGTATCATATTCCGTAGATGCCATGATGAATATCTGTTGTGCACTGCACATGTAAACATGATAACATACATGTAAACAGATAACATCACCTACATCAGTTTTCAACATAATTCATAGTATCTATAAGAATTGCTTTCAAACAGTTACATTTTTAAAATTAATAGAACAACTTTCATGGAATCATTATAAAAAGTGGAGAAATGTCAACGCATCAGCATTAATAAATACTGTTCTGCAGTTAGAATCATAGAATCATAGATTTGTTTGGGTTGGAAGGGACCACAAGGATCATCTAGTTCCACCCCCCCTGCCATGGGCAGGGACACCCCCCACCAGCCCAGGGTGCCCAAAGCCCCATCCAACCTGGCCTTGGGCACTGCCAGGGAGCCAGGGGCAGCCACAGCTTCTCGGGGCACCCTGTGCCAGGGCCTCAGCACCCTCACAGTAAACAATTTCTTCCTAGCGTCCAATCTCAATCTCTCCTCTTTTAGTTTAAACCCATTACCCCTTGTTCTGTCACTGCACTCCCTAAGAACCAGACCCTCTCCAGCTTTCCTGTAGCCCCCTTTAGGTACTGGAAGGCCACAATTAGGTCTCCCCGGAGCCTTCTCTTCTCCAGGCTGAACAACCCCAACCCCCTCAGCCTGTCCTCGTAGGACGGGTTCATTCAGTTATGCTGAATTCAGAGACTGTTTGGATTTAGTTAGAACTTATCATTGGATATCATGATATTAGTAGAATTAAAGAATAATGAACATAGTTTATAAATGCATGTTTTGGTGGAAAAAAAGAAGGGAGCAAAGAGTGTTGATAGCTAAATATTATACCGTGAGTTCTTTTTGCTTTTACCAGTATGCAATTGCATCTACCCAGAGGGAAGAAGTTTTTTTTAAAAAAGGTAAATCTAGACTGAAAGGTGATAGATGCTTGTGTTTAGAACCTGGATTCTTCTGGGAGGAGTGACATAGATGGATTTAGGATTACTTTTTAAGGGGGAATGGGTTGTAACTGAGGAAGGGAGAAGTCTACTGCCTCCAAGTTTGTGTACATTTGGAGAAGAGAAGGGGATTTAATTGATTTAATCTCCAAGCTTTATACCACCAAAGGTAGAGAAAAGAAAAGAATTTTTTTTTGCTACCAATTCATTCATTCTTGGGGCATTTTATCACAACGTGAAATATAGTTAGCATTTGCTTTTTACGACTTGTGGGAACCAAGTGTTTCAGAATTGACATGCATGTTGTATGAGAGGTGGCAAATTCAGGGCCAGGACTGTGGATGGACAGAACAGTAAGGCATTCTGAGCTAGGTGGAGTAAAATGTTTTATTTAATGTAACTCAGATGACAAACCAGGTCTGTTTTCTTACATCTGCTCTGCATCAACAGCTCTTGGTAATTCAAAAAGCATGTTTGTAAGGAACATGGTGTGAGAGCTGCAATTTGTGAAAGCTTCTGTTTTGTCCTTGACCTTTACATTTCAGCACTTCCACCGTCTGCGGGAGTCTGTTGTTAAATGCCAGCCTGGAGTTATGAAGCCACAAAATATTATCAATTATAAAAAGAATTGCCTTTCAAATGAATATCAATACAAATCCTCATATTGAGACAAACAGAGCTACACGCAGAAGAATTTGAATGCAGGAATGCAGGGAAGTATTTGCATTCTGACAGCACGAGCAATGGCAGGGTGATGGAGGCCAGTGTCTGCTGTGTGTAGGTCTGCATGAAGAGCATTGCAACCTGTTGGGACACAGATAGCTCCTAGAAAGGCAGACATTCAACAGAATATTTGTAGTTCCTAGCTATGCAAACCGGAAAGGGATATTGGGATATGATCACAACATAAGTTATCTTTTAAGGATTTTATGCAACCAGTGAAGTTTGCCTCCCCAGGCATCCAGCTGCTGGATGCGTGATAGTACGCTTGACCCCAACGTAGATAATGGTTCTTGTCGTCTTCAAAAAAACCACAACCACCAGTCCTTTGCAAGAGCAGTAAGAGTCATCTCACTGTTCTTTACCACTTTCAGAGTATGGCAGCCTACATCTGAGCTGGCTGTACCACTCCAGTAGTTAATGGGAGAACCGGGAAATCTTAGCAGGTGATTCAGCAGATGTGTTTTACACATCTCTCTGAAGATGAATTTATAGTGCCCTAAGAGTGCCCTGGCCCTATTCACTGTATAGGGACTTCAGACATCTATCAGAGTAGATATCTATATTGTAAATATATTTCGATGCCCAGGTTAAAATGCATTTTTTTAAATAATTGCTACATTTCCCCAATGTTTTATTTTCTTATAACGCTCATAGTTTATTGCTTTTCAAGCTGATGTTTTTTTGTGAGAAAAATTATTGCATTAACATACACAGCATTAAATTGTGCATTTATTTGTGAAAATAAAAAACCTCAAGTGATGGTAGCCTGCACAACCCTTAAAACTTTTAATATACCATCTGTGCTCCAAGTCGTGTTATGTACAAGAGTCTTTGCAGTTGGAAATAGTTTTTTTCTACTCCAAATGGACTTACATGCAGCCCATATCCAATTTACACTGGAAAGGTGCTTGAAGACTTTTCAGGCATAGAAAATACTCCCTGACTACTGTGAAGTAACATAACGAGTAACGAATATTACTACAGAGTGATAAGGGTTTAGGAATTTTGGTGTAGAGCTTAAAGAAGGCATGAGATATTTTCACACAGGTGCTGACTCTCTTATCTGGTGAAAATCTTTTTAATTTTAATCTGTTCAGAAGTTTCTCTTTCAGATGATGTTCGTTTTCTTTGGTTGGTTTGTTTTTTTTTAATTTTTGAGGCTTTGCCTTGTGCTAGTCGGGATTCTCTCTCTTGCCCGAGTGTCTGCAAATGAACTCAGATTTCAAATGTGTTGCAGGCCATGGGAGCCCTTACTATCACAGATATTCGATATGTTGTCTAGTGTTTATTAACAAGAAAAGAAAATAATATTTTCAGAGAAATCTCATATATTCTGGGGGCAGATATAAGTGCAAATACAATGCAAGCGCGATTTCTGTTTGTGAATCTTCTAATTAAGCTTGTCAGCATAGACTTTTAGTAGAAAAAAACCTGCAATTTAGAATTGGTTGGCTAAGTAATATTTTTAAATTATTTTCGCAAAACTTTTTTAATGCTTTACAATGCTTATAAAAAAAAATTGTATGATCCGGGACAGACAGTCATGAGTGGGTGAAATTTCATCTATTATTTTAACTATTTGACTATTTAACTACTTCTATTCATCGAAGACATTCCTTGTTGGGTATGTCCAACAAAAATTAGAAGAGCATATCAAAGGCAGGGAAATTTATAACAGTTTAAGAAATTAGCTGATTTTTCTATTCTGACCTGTAAATTACTGCTTGTTATAAAATATGGCAATAGAACAAAACATATGAGAGCAGTTTTAATTATCTTTAAAACCTTCAGAAATAAAGGTTTCTATTAGATGGCTGCCTGGTATTATTTTTTTTAAGCACTTTGGAAAATTGCATCTGAGATGAGATAAATGCAGCTGCACATTTAAATTAAGATTATCCTTAGGCTAGTAATCTCATTTACTGTTCAGCAATTTTAATTCAAGTCAAGACAGTACAATTAGTGTCATCATCCCGCTGGTATTTCTCATTGCTTTGTAGGTTTATTTACTGTTGTTAAGACAAGACAACTCATCTAAAGTATAAGTCAAGATAATATATTATTACAGGGAGAATACATCAGCAAGTGTTGCTGGTGCAGCCTGATGAGCTGGACTTCCCTTCAGACATCGATTCTGTGTTAGCTCGAAGAAGAAGGTCTCATTAAAACCCTTGGCAAACTTAATAAATTTCCATTTTAACATGGAGATAAATTAATTTCAAATGACATTCTGAAAAGTTTTAGGTTTTTTTCCCCTTAATTGCTGTCTTAAAATTATAGCTGGTTTGAATATTTATACTAAGGGTATTAAAATTGTAAGAACCGTTTTCTGTATGATAAATTTTATTTGCCCTAATAAGAAGGGATTTTGCTGTTACTTGTCTGGGCTCTGTTTAGGAAGGTATTTGTTCTGAGTTGCATTATGCTGCTGCTTCTCTGAATATAAAAATGTCAGCCATTTCAGGTCTACAGAATGGACAGTATCTCTGAACATACTCTGCCTTCCCAACTAACATAGGTTTGAGGCCTTTTTATTCGTGGTATTCTTTGTTTCCCGCATCTACATTAGCGGGTCCCAGAGGAAACCAGATTTCCATGGGTGGGTGATTTTCTTCAAGCCTGCAGCATTAATTACATTTCTGAATTTGCACTCCCGGCAGTCTAATTTGATCTTTCCTTTTTTAATAAACATGTTATTTCTATGAGTGATCCTGTGTGTGATCTGGCAAGATACGGTGCTTCAACTTGTTTTCAGTAGCAGTGTATTCCCCGAGCCCCACTAGTAACGTTTCCTTTGCAAGTTGCTGCGAGAAACCCATTCCGCGAAGAGAAAAGGAGGACTGGTTTGTCCTGGGGATGCTTCCCTGAATATATTGCTGTTATATTCAATAATTTTATGATAGTAAAGATGAGATCTCCCCACTGTACAATCTGCTAAGTCAGACAGAGTGCAAGCATGAGGGTGGTTTTTTACAAGGGAAAGAAGAGAAATTAGGGAATGAATGAAAAGCACAGGAAGGAACCTTTAAACAAAACTGGGAGACATTAGATTAAATTTGAATTGCACGCTCAATGCACAGTTTAGCATTAAACTGATAAATGTACATGTCATTTAAAAATATAGAAAGAGACTTAGGGGCATGACTGTCTGTATCATTGTGCGGTAGACAATGTAAACTGTGCCGAAAGTATGCTGTGTCAGAAGCATTTTTAATTTCTTACCATTCAGGTTTCTTACCATAAAGACTTTTAATGTATACCTGTCTTTTAACCTAAGAGTAATGTTATTCTTTTAAGTGGACTATTCATGTCTATCTTAAAACTACCAACTACCTTACTGCTTCAAGAAACAAAAGCATATGGTGCTATTAAGACCTTGAAGTGTACTCAGAGCTAAGTTTATTGTGTGTGATATCCACACATGTATCCCTGTCTATGTATCTATATATTTCTCTGTGTTTTCAGAATTAAGGAAAATATTATAGAAAGACTTCCCTGCTTTTATAGTGATTCTCCTCTATATTTGTGAATCAACCCTGCATAAGATGACTTTTACCCTGGCTAATAAATATACTTTTCAAGATCTGATTCTTTTCTGATTTGCATTTTCTTCTTTTTGGAATACGCAGTATTGGGCTTAGTAGAGGGAATTTGGGGAAAAAGGAATGATGAAAAGAAAATTCCATGGAGCATGGAGAATGCCACTATAGCAGAGTCACTCATGCCTCTTTTCTCTGTAAAATATTGAGTGTATTTTACACTGTTCATAATGCTCTGGTATCTCAGATCGGATAATCCTGTTCTGCTATAGTGGGTAAAAATGCTGGAAAGTGGCAGGATTTAGCAGATTGAGCAGAAACTCGCAGATAAACCAGTTCCTAACTGTCTAGCTAGGGATGTTCTAGCAAACATTTTAAACCAGGATCACCTGACAGTTGTTTTTATTGTGATATAATTCATTGATTTACTGCTTGTTACTGTGCCTGTAAATCAAGCAACATGACTTTTGGACTTGTTCTTTGCATAACTGAATGGCTTGAGCAATAACCCTTTCATTGGTGGGGGGACGGTTGGACTAGATGATCCTTGAGGTCTCTTCCAATGTTAATACTTCTATGATTCTATGGTGCAAAGCACCAGCAAGACTTAAGGTTGTTTAAGACTGATTCAAAATGTGCCCAACAAAATTTGGACCAGCTGAAGTCATCAAAGAAAACAGATCCCAAATAAATTGAGGAATTAATTTAAGAGCCTTTTCTCACTCTGAACAAAAATAATAAATCATCAGATAAAAACAGCATTTGCCAGAGCAATTCAGAGCGATGAGTAGAATGAACTTCTGATTAGCCTTGCAAAACTGGAGAGAGAAAGGAAAAAACCCCACTGAAGATACTTTAGGATTAATGTTTTTATTCTTTCAGTAGCATTTCAGTATTTAAACAGTTTTTGTAATATCTGTAGTGACAACGTGTGAGAGGACAATAAGTTACTGAAAAATACAGTGGTTAGTGTAAAACCAATGAAGCGAGATTTGATTCTCTGTAAAGAACCCTAAATTGCAACATTTCCTTTGATGTTAATGGGACTTGGACCAAGCCCAGTACTAAAAGCTTAGTTTTCCAGGTCACTATTAGCATCATTGGACAGACACAATTTCATTCCCAAATGGAAAATTCATTAGCTAAGTTGGATTTAAAAGATTTTTGCCATCTCAGTTTAAGTAAACTTTCTACTCTTAAATCTAGCCAAGACTGAAGGAAAAAGAAACACTTCTGTGGGTAACAGAACTACTGAAGTTGTCTCTTAGGGGTGTGGGGCTTGTGGTTGGGTTCCCCAGTGAATTGTAAAGGTTGAGTTTACATTACAGCCTCTTTATAGGGGGCAGAACAAATAGGATGTCTCTCCTCTCCCTTTCTGAATATGTATTTTCAAAAGTTAGAGATCTTCAGAGCTGCTGTTACCCTGCTATCAACTTATAACGAAGCTGAGAAGGGAGTTCGTGAGTTCCCTTTAGAGAACTTTTTCCTGGAGAAGGCTCCGGAGGAACCTTATTGTGGCCTTTCAGTACTTAAAGGGGGCTTAGCAGAAAGATGGGGACAGACTTTTTAGCAGGGCCTGTTGTGATAGGACAAGGGGTAATGGTTTTCAACTAAATGAGGGGAGATTCAGGCTGAATATAAGGAAGAAATATTTTACGATGAGGAGGATGAAACACTGGAGCAGGTTGCTCAGAGAGGTGGTAGATGCCCCAACCCTGGAAACATTGAAGGTTGGATGGAGCTTAGAGCAACCTGATCTAGCTGAATATGTCTCTGCTCATTGCAGGGGTGGGTAGACTAGATGACCTTTAAAAGTCCCTTCCAACCCAAACCATGCCTTGATTCTATTCTATGATAATGTTTAAGTTCACTTACATACACAGAAGCCTGTAGATGGCTTCACAACAGCATGCATGAGTGTATAAACCTCAGTTACTTGAGACTGCAGACTACAGACAGTGTAGGATTCATATTCAACAAATACAGACCTACTGTGCTAAATTCCCTTAAGTTTAAAAGCCCTGTGTTTAAGGTTTTAATTAGTAAATAAATATTTAGTTGTGATAAACATGTTGATTAAAAGTATTCAGATTTACTGGAAAAGACTGTTTTATTTGGATAGACATGTTTATCAGCCAGATTTGGATCCCGCGATGCTAAATGCTCTATACTGAAAGAAAATTACATTTCCTGCCCTAAAGCAATAGCTTCATTTATGTATTTTCCTAAACAGAATATTGGATGCAATTTGCCGCTGTTGCATTTTTGACTTTTTAATCAAACCCTGGTATTTATTTCACAGTTATTTATGCAGTAGAATTATTTGAGTGATAGAAAGTTATCATAAGATAGCTAAGACTGTGACTTAAGTTTCTTGCATCATCGAAGTGATTGCCTGTATAGGCAATGGGAAATTCTTTATTAGTAGCCAGTTGCAAAAGTATGGTACCTATGCCAGGCACAATGCTTATAAAAATGCTAACCTCAATCACAGATCCAGATAGTCACAGCTTTTCTCAGAACATGCTGTTTCTATCCCATTTTTCTGGTTAGGGAGACTGGCAGATATGGTAGGGAAAAGCTGAATAAACACTGAATAAAATCAGTTTATATTTCACTCCTCTTTGTCAATGTTTTGGAGGGGATTTGCAGGGTAAGAGGTTTTAACTGTCTGTATCACCTCCAAGGGGTGGGAGTGAAGACATTATGACGTGTCAATTCTGGGTCCACCCTATGGGTAACTACTGTCTGATATTTTGTCAGTTTTTTAGGAGCAATATACTCTAGCTTTAGCCTATCCCAAGCTACGTTGGTTTACAGATAGTTCAATATGCATATGCTTGCGTATGTCATAGAAAATTCTCCTCATTTTTTCCCTATGATTGAGAAAATAAAAGTTAATAAATTACAGGAAAAATATTAAAATATATTTGACACCACCCCCCTGCCATCATCTGAAAAATATCTCCGTGTGTTCTTAGACTATGCAAGTTAATATGACTTTATACACTGACTACCAGATTGTGGTTCTCCCAGGTTGTGGTCTCCACATACAATGTAAAAGTAAGCAATAAATCTAGAGAATATCATGCTGTGGTTACGAATTGGAAATGAACTGATTGGTTCAGCTTGAAGGAATAGTTCTCATCCGGAATTATTTCAATTTTTGATCACTGCTGTCCCTGTCGATTTCCTTTCAAGGGTTTTCCAAGTATGCCTGGAATGAATTGGTCATTTATATACAGCTCCTATTTTTCAAACTATCTGTGAGGACTACGTTAACACTTGGAGTTTGGTTTTAAAACAGTGGTACATTATTCTTTCACTGGTACATCGTCCTGGTTTTGACAGCCACAGTCTATACTGAAAAGCATTAAATAGGTAAAACCGTATCCCTACATTGTATGCCGTACCTAGAGTGCAGTTAATTATTTTGTTTTTCTTTTAACAGATTGAATCAAACACGAATCAATGCCAAGTGATCACTGATGTATTTTTCATATTTCAGTTAACGTGATGCTTAGACCAACTTTCAAAGCATGACTGGAGTTCAGTTCGTACCACATACAGTTAGGAAAACCTGCCACGGTTCTTTCCTGCATTTGTTTTCTGTTATGCATGATCAAAGCAATGACAGCCACATATTGTGGGGGCAAACTCAGGTATTTCACCCTGAAGAAAGAGGCAGCCTGCAATTGTGTTGTTTCAGGAGCGAGGTAGGATGAAATTTATCCGTGTTGTTCTTTATACGCGTGAGGAAATTTAATCAAAATATTGCTTATAGACCATTCTTCTTCTTTTCCACCCAGCGCTGGTTTGGCTGTGCTGTGCTGTTGCAGGTACACAGCCAGGGGTCTGCCCTTTCTGGAGTTCACCTGCTCTTTAGACAATTAAAATCTCTGTGTTTTTCATATTCTCAGCAAAAGAAGGCAAAAGGAGAATTTTATCCACTGCCTTAGGCACCTGTCTTAGGGTGGGAGGACTCAGGCTCTGAATGTGTATTTCTTTTTTCTGGCTAATGAAGGTTATAGGCTCAGCTTTGGGGTGGCTCACATCAGGTAAGATAAATTTTGTGCTCCTTCCCTTTCTCTGCCTCCTTGGTCATGCTTGATGTCCCGTATTTGGTGTTCTCTTCCGTTCCATCCCAAGCTGATAGGACAGCACCTTAGTCACTCTTATTCGCTTGCAGGGGAGCATTACCAATTTTGGCAATAATTTTGCTCCTTCTCTTGACGGTGTTTTCACGGGATGAATGAAATGCCATTTAAAGTCATTCATTCCTTTTTCATACAAAATCAGGATTTTTCTCCTACTGTGGTGTTTTAAAATTTACCAAATAAAGATCTTCTGCCTCTTACACTGGGAGTATATTCCACCTCCAACATACTTCACTTGGCAGAGCTTAGAAAGTTTTAGGCTGCTTTTTGAATGAGATTCAACCAGTATTATGGTTATAGTTACAACTGATGTTGTAGTATTATAGTTATCTGTAGAGCATTCTTAACTGTGTATCTTAAGAAGCAATATAATATTGCTCACTGAAGTTTAGGTTTTACTATTATCTTTAATATGCTCACAATTTTGTCCTATGAAGTGTAAGTATACCTATGATAATGAGTCCCATGTTTCATCCTGTGCACATGGTGCTATGATTTTATTTAGTGAATTATATAATATAGTTATATAAAACATGTCCAGAAATCATTCCTTACAAGTAATAAAATTAAAAATAGTAAACTATTGTATTTATATCGTGGATATGCAAGTTGTATTAATGTAGCTGTACGAAATAGTTGTAGCTAATATTTATGCATTCATATTTATAGATAAATGACATTTGCAATGGAAATTTGCTTGCAGCTTCTCCATTATGATTTAAAACTGACTTCTGTAGAATGTTTAATCAGCCTCCCATATTGGCTTCTGCTCTTCCCTACAATTTCTGTCTACTTCATTAGAAACCAAGCTCTTTATAACGAAGTTTTGTTTAAGTGAAATCTCTGTAACACTAAGCTACATTTTCCAGAAATCAATGTGCCAAATATTGCCAGTGTTAAACGTGGAAAGAGCCTGGTTTTGCCAATGGTCTTCCTTGAAACTTCTGTAGAACTTCGTGTTGAATATTTACATGGCAATAATATCAGAATAGTTTTTAGGTTTACAAATTTATAAATTTACCAGTCACCCCTCTTTTCTGCCCATAAGTAAGTAAATAAATACATGAAATGATGTCATCCATAGAATTATGTGATAATTTCCACTCATGGATTTTAAAAGGGGAAGGAATTTTATATAACTTGCATTATAATTCTGTCACTAAGTTAAGCACCCCTATATATTTATGCCTGCCACCTAAGGAATAATTAAAGCATCATGCTAAGCTCACTGATGGAAAAACCAAGTGGGTTTGGCGTCTGAGGCAGGCATGACTGTCTGAAAAACCTAGTAAACCTCCATGTGGGTGGAGAAGCGGTAGCACTGCTTTTAAGATTGCTTCCAGTGTTCACATTGACACAGCCTGGGACAAATGCCAGTCTTTGAAAAAGGTTTAAACACAAACTCACTCTATTAGAAAAGCTTTAAGCTATGCTACCTGTTAATTCATTATTTTCATGGTTTTGTTAATTTTATAGAATCAGGTGCTCTGCCAAAACCTATAAGGTTTTAGTTTCTTTTCCTGTTAGATTTGACACAGTATTTATTGTACATTTATTTATACTAGTATATTCTCAGATAGCTGTTATTTAGACTTCTTCCCTGAAGGAGTGGGTGTACTTTGGCCGCTGGAACCGTGTGAACAGTCTCTGAGAGATGCCATAATCCTTGACTGCTCCTAATAATGTAAGGGGAAATACTTTCATATAAAGTCATAGAATAGTTTGGGTCGGAAGGGACCTTTAAAACTCATCCAACCCCCTGCAACAAGCAGGAACATCTTCAACTAGATCAGGTTGCTCAAAGCCCCATCCAGCCTGACCTTGGATGTTTCCAGGGGTGAGGCATCTACCACTTTTCTGGACAACCTGTGCCAGTGTTTCACCAACCTCATTGTATCCTTATATCTAGTTTAAATCTCCCCTCTTTTAGTTGAAAACCATTACCCCTTGTATTTGTACTTGTACTCCATGACTAAGTCCTCTTTAAGTACTGGAAGGCTGCAGTTAGGTCTCCCCAGAGCCTTTCCTTCTTCAGGCTGAACAGCCCCAACTCTCTCAGCTTTTCTTCATGGCAGAGGTTCTCCACCCCTCTCACCATTTTTGTGGCCTCCTTTGGACCCTCACCAACAGGTCCATGTGTGTCTTGTACTGGGGACTCCAGGAGCTGTACGCAGTACTCCAGGTGGGGTTGCATGTCTCCCATGTGATCCAGTTCTGGTTGCAGCACAGTCACTTTTTAATAATAACCACTCTTTCTTCCACTCACATATCTGGAAGTTTGGTTTTGACGTGATAAAACACAAAATTCTGGAGCTCCCTAAACCGTATAGATGGATTTAGTCTATATACACAATAAAGTGCTTTAATAGAACTGAGCCTAAAATGCACACCTTGATAAGAACCTGATTGCGTCTGCTTTCTATAGCGATTTACAGCATCTCTTATTTGTGCTGTGCCTTGTTTTCTGTGAATTATAATAGCAGACTAATAAAAAACTGCAATAAATACTGATATCAGTGACATCAGATCAGCAAAGGACATTAATATTCATTGCAAAAATATTCTGCAAGATAAATTACTGGAGGAAGGATACGCATTTCAGATTATTTTATTGAGACACCAGGAATTGAAATACAGTGCAATATTGACATTAAAGCATGCTCCCCTTTATTTGATTTGTTCAGTAATACAATCAGTAATTTTTCAGTAAATTTTTCACACTTAGAATATTATGGCTTTGGTCAAGTTAGAAAACAAAACTACAGTCCCCCTTCCAAAACCAGCCCAAATTCCGATGCTTAAATCGTCGTTTAGGAATCCTGTTCCACTGCAATATTTCTACTTCTGTGTATCAATTAAATACGGCATAATCTGGCATTATTTATCAAGTTATGAATTGCTCTCAGAATGCTGTTACCCATCGAGTCTTTCCACGGGGCTGAGTTTGCTACATTTACCAGCTAAGAGACAGGTCCTATTGCGCTCTGCAGTTGTGCATTAGCTCACCGGCTGGGAAATGTTTAACCTACATCTGAAGAAACTTCATATTAAGCCTAGGAGGAATTAGGAGACTTAAGCTAAGGTGAAAATGTATTCTATTTAAATTTGAGGAAAGGGAAAGAGTAGGTGGTTGGGGACAGATGTATGCCTTGGGTTTCCTTCAGGCTGCTACCTGGAGCCTCCCAATATTTCTTTTTCCATGAGCCTGTGTTCTGGAGGGGATGTGCCGTCAAAGGGATTCCCTTGGGCTATTGTAGTTTTCTGTGTGTTTTATTCAGGAAGGAGGGAGCATTCCGTCTAGGAGACAGGGAAATGAAGCGAATCTCATTTAGAGAAGCTGTGCTGGTGCCTAATTTCTGTATTGTTAAAGCACAAAATTAAATTCTTGGTAGCTATGCAGTTTTATATAATTACCACCATTTTTCACCAAGCAAAGGAAAAAAAAAAAAAAAGGAAAAAAAGAGCTGTTTACATTAAGGACTATACAGTGATGCTGCATGAGTATGATGTGGCCAAGGTTCAGGTCTTCTAGAAGTACAAATATTGATGAGTTCCCCCCTCTTGCCCTTAATCTTTTATTTCTGCAGCCTTTCATCTCTGAGACAACATTCCACTCTGAAATTCATGATGTCCAGCACTAGATAGCAAACCAACTACCACATCCCAATTCCAGCAGCTGCATCTGACATGCTGCAAGGAAAAAGAGATGCTCAGATTCAAGATTCATGATCCTAGCTGACCTGACATTTGTGAGGGAATGGGATTTCACTGCTGTTTCTTCTCTGGTGAAAAAAAACATAATCCCATGTTTTCTATCAGAACATCTCTATAGTTTTAATCAAGTATTGTAAACGTGCTCACCAGGTCTTCCCTGGCATGTTTTGAAAGTGCAAAATATGAAATCACTAATAATCCCTAGAAGAACATACCTAATTTTAGATTAGATTTTTAATCTGGTGATAGTTTGTGGTTTTAGGTGAAGGTTTTCACCTTAAAGCACAACTACTTTTATCAACATGTTTTTCTTACCTGAACTAAGAAACTTCCTCAAAGAATTTCAGTACCAGTGATTTGGATGCCCTGAGTTAAGCTGCGGCATCTGAAAAACTGGTTTCTCCCCCAAAGAAAAGTCACGTGTTCCCAGGTATATTCAGTTGAGAAGCTGAGCGCTCCATTGATGGATTATTTCTCAAATCACTGCAAGAAATAAACAGCCTTGCAAATTTAATCAAACAGGGATCAGCAGCGATATAAAGCTCTTTAAATGTTTAGAGCTAGAGAAAGGGGATATGGGAGTTAAATAAGGAGGAGGAGAGGAGATGAAATTGTTTCTTAACTACCAGTTTCTGAAGAGAAATATGTTTAGGGAGTGCATTTTGTCTTGTATGTATTGAAAAGGAGACAGCATTATGAGAAGATTTTTACACCTACTGGGACTTTTATGTTGTTGTAGACAGGAATAGCAGAGCAGAATTGATGCTCTGTGTGTAGGAAGTACATCCATTTCAAAATTTCCCTGGATTTAGCAGCATAACCTATTCTTTCCCCTTTAACATTTTAAAACTTTATTTTTGTTGGAATTCATTGCAGTGACAGTATAAAAATACATTAGGCTATAATACAAACCTTGGGCTTGATCCAGGTATGATGATGTCAGTAGGAGTCTTCCTACTGACTCGATGAGACTTACGATCGTTCGCCCAGCAATTATTTATGCCTTCTGGAAAAGACGGTTATTTAACACAAAAGTGTAACCGATCCACAGGCTTCTTGTGGAGTTCTCAAGATTTTTTTTAAGCCTTTCTAAGATAAGATACAAGGGTACTGAAGCCATTGAATCTCAGTGTACTTTTTTTTTTTTAAAGCTGACAGAAAGGAAATAATTTTCTATTATATCCATTTTTAGACATTTGAATAAATTGCCTGATTGTTAAAGATACTAAGCATTCACACTTCAGAATAGCATTTTGTGTTAGTAAATGATGAAGGATGTTTCCCCCCCTCCCCCCCAAATGGAGCACTGAAAAGAGAAACAAATGTTCTGAAAATTAGTCACCCTAACCTGTTCTGCCTGGAAACAAGCTATACCTGTTTTTTGCCTTTATATCCTCCTTTTGGCTTCCAGCGTCCTGTCACTTTTTTGATAACAGCTTTCTGCCCGAGGGTTTTTGTTGGGTTTTGATCTTTGTGAGAGCAAGTGCAAGGGCTTTACTTCTCCAGGGATAGCGAAACTTGTAGGAGAACTCAGCATCAGAGAGTAGCCAACAGCGATGGCTGGCTGTGCACAATTTGGGGCCTCATCGAACAGAGGAGGAGGAGGAGCTGTAACAGCCAGGAAGGGCTCTCTGAGTTAAGGGACGTGAGGCATGAGCGTGGGAAGAGCTCAGGGTTTTATGGAGTTTGGGATCCATCACAGGCTGAGAAGATTGGGCAGAAAGAGTGATGGGTTCTTGTGGAGAGCAATTTGCAATGTTGGGACATGTTGGGGACTCCAAGTAAGGAATGTGGAGTGGAGAGAAGTTGTTTGCCACAATTTAAGAACGTAGTTATATCTGCAGAGGTAGAGAGATCAAAGATCAACAATAAAGCACAACAAGTGCTGAGTGATCCTTTTCTTTTGGATTCAAGGAATTTTTGAGATAAAATTTGCATCTGGGACATCTTGTGTACGAATTCTTGAATTTGCTTTACTGCTTTTTGAGTCATTTTATATATGGCTCCAAGATATCTGTGACAAATATTTGTATGTAAGAAAGTATTTATTTTCCTCTGTCTAATCATTCAGTGCAGTTGTCCCCAAGGTCTTGTATAATGAGAACAATGAGTGATTACCTTCTATTCACCTTTTCCATTAAGTTTATAAATACATAGGTCTGCCTTTTTTCTTTTTTTCTTCTTTTTTCTCTCTTTCCTCCGCAAAGCTCATTTTGAATGGCAGAATTTTTGTACCTTTATTACTCTCGTCTGCATTTTTAGTTCTTTGGTTCACCTGTGGCATGGCAGGCACAGGCACACACCACATCTGTATGCTTTCATGGGATGGTCTCTGTGTTGTTCTCTAATCCTTTCAGAACAGTTCCTTCTGTTTGTGTTCTTGATCATCCCAGAACACTATAGCTGTGCTTTTAGAGAACAACCAAACTGGCACAAGATTTCCTCCCTGAGTGAATTGCTAAAGTAGGAAATGTCGTTGTAAATACACTGTTGGGATGCTGCAAGCACTTCAAACCTGTATTTCAGCTGGTTTTCTTTGGTTGTTTTTTTTTGTTTGTTTCTGACTGCCTTGCAACCTTTCACACTGTCAATTAGTTTTGACTATGCTGAATATTCTGGTATCATAAGCAGATTTCACTACCTCACCAGCTTTAGATCAATTATGAACATGAAGATGAGCCAAGACCCAAAGCAGATCCCTGTGGGATCCTGCTAATGACTTCCCCTCATTGGGAAAATTGACTGTCTTTGGTCTTTTAACAGGATACAAATCTATGAGGGAATTTTCCCTTGTATCGAATAGTTTCTTGTAGAGCTTCTGTTAAGGAATCAATCACAAAATTCTACTGATGTGGTGGTACTGTTAAACTGCCTTAAAAAGCTTAATTATACCTTGCTCGTCTACCCATGCCTGGTGATGCGTTTGTATGCAGTAGATGGATCTTAACATCTCTAACTTGATAAATATGGTGAGATGAACAGACTTAAGAACTTAGTAAGAAAATTTTGATGGTAAATGGAAGAGAAACAGGACCTAATTCTGAGTAAATTTAATCAAAATTCAAAGACAACTATAAAGAAGTACTTTATTTACCCATTTTCCTGGCAATGATTATGATGATAAGAATAAGGAGACTTTTTATTTCCAGAGAACATTTATCTTGACAATACAACCTTTCGATATGCCTAAGATTTGAAGAGTGTTTATACTATATTCATCTCATAATCCAAGGCTTTCCACGATCATTAAGACTTTACTCCTCCTATTGCTTTGCTTTCATCATTTCTCTGACTCCTCTTGGCTTGCTGTGAGCTATTGGAGAATCTCACCTAGAGATGTGTTACACACAGGATACTCCTGCTGGGGTTAAGTTCTTCTGATTAAGGATGTTAAAGTCACCAGATTTCAGGTCAGAAAGAATTTTTTTCTCTGTTAAAAAAAAACTAACAAGGATTCTTGGCACTGAGTTGGCTGGCCTACTTTTTCGAACTGCTGTGTTCCGTGTAACCCATATGGTTAAAGGGAGCGAGGGGTGATGGCTGTAACTGCCATGTTCTCTCCCTGCTGTCAGGTTTGCTTGTAACTTTTGCACTCAGAATTTAGGCTGTAACTTAATTGTAGGGGGGGATGTTAAAGTGATTTATAATCCCTCAGGCAACAGTTGCAGGCTGCCTAGTGGTCCAGTTCAATTCTAAGTTTTGAAGTTCTTCTGAAAGTCCCAATTGTTTTAAAAGTAATTTCTTAATAGTCTTCAGATAAGTAAGTTACTGAGAAATTAAATAATTTTAACAATACTTCAGAGAAAATTGTAGCTATAAGATCTGGCTTCTCCTATCCACTGAACATCTTTAGCCTCCACAGCCATGCAAAATAATAATTTCTCCTGTAGTTTATTATTTTGTTTCTGTAATGTCAGTGTATTCATAAAAATGTCATTATATGACTAAAGTACATCATTCTATTTTGTCAATGGAGAAGTCCTGCCATTTAAAAAAAAATAAAAATAATAGAATCTGTTCTATTCTTGTGACTGGGAAAAATAATCATATTTAAATACGAATCATGAAGATGCCAAAATATGAAGGGTTTATAGCACATATTTTAAGAAAAATATGTTCTCTGATTCTGCAGTGATGTATCTATTTCACCAGTAAATTCCAGTCCTGAACACAGTTATATCTCATTCCTGCTTATTTAGATGCACACATCTGGCAAATCCCAGTGAAAACATCCAAACTGAATGGGGTAAAATATTACAACCTTGTCAGACAATCTTTATTTAAAAAGAATGTAAATCTGAGGTTACTCAGCTTTCCCCACACACACTCAACTGAGTTGTTATGTTTATTAAAATGCTTGTTTGCATTATTTCCAGACACAAGTAAAAAAACAATATTCTATACAGATAAAATATATTGGTTTGTTAGGAAATGGAAGAATTTTATATCATCTGTCTCTTGAGACATTATTAATATTTATTGGGTAAAAAAGCCATCTTTTTAAAGATGTCAGCAAGTATGGGACAGCTTAGGATAAATTTCTTTGATGCAAGGTACAAAACATGTTCTCAGCTTTATGTACCTGATAAATGTTGTTCAGCTTTTGTCAATGTCATTGGAGCCATTAGCAGATCGCTTCAAAAAGTTCAGTCATTTAAAAATGAACTGAGCTGTTCTTTATGGACATCCATTATTAAAAAGAAATATAACAGAGTTGTCATGAATGACTTTCATCTCACATCAATTCCCCATCCCTGTAACTGCGTTGCCTTCAAGGGAGCTGTTCCTAATCTATAACCATTATAGATTTTAAAGTCAAAAGGGCCATTCTGATTATGTGTAATCTGACCTTTGGCATAACATATGACATAAATTTCCACCTGCATTAGGTTTGATGATTAAGCCTGTGCTTCTTTGAAAGGTGATGAATAATGTATCTCACCTAACTTCATCTCTCCAAAAATTCGCCATATAGTCTCAGCTTTCATAAGTGGAAAAAAGATTCATCCCACATGTTAAGTTACTTAAAACGTAATAAATTGAGCTGCCCACTGAGGGTCTTGCCTATACCTGCTGCCTGTAGACTGGTTTAGACTGGCCTTGTACTTTAAGTAGCTCAAATTGGTTGATAGGAACCCTTCCCATGCAGCTTTGATCTTAAGATTTCACTGAGCTTTGATCAGTTTTCCTTTGGGTTTATTATTCTCGCTTAGGAGTTGATTGGTGTTCTGAATTTGTTTAGCTCCAGTAGCCAAATATTCAATCTTGTGTATAATCTCTATCAACCGTAACGGGTAGAGTCACAATTTTTCCTCCTATAGAGAGGGATAAAACTGAAGATGAAACTGGATCAGAAGGACACACTATTAGCATTTCATGTGAAGTTTGCAAGATATCTGGGATGAGTCTATCTGTATGCAGGCTTTTGCTTTTGAGTCAATCTATTAAAATAAATATCCAAAAGATTCTACCTGAAGATTACAAAATGTCTCAGGGAAAGCAGATGAATTATCAGTGCCTCAATTCTGCTTATAGGCATTTAATAGAACCATTTTTTTAGTCTGTATGTGAATGTATGAACTTTGTTAATGTTAACTTGCCTCCCTTCAGAGATTAATTACCAAGTGTCATTAGAGCAAATCCAAGAAAATTGTTACAGAGTTACTGTTTTTTCTTGAGCATTACATTTTGGTGTAGAATTACCTTTTTTTTTCCAAATCATGTTGCATTGGTGTTCATAGGAGCAGGACTGCAACTTTTGGCAGCAAGCAGTCCATAAGTGCAGTTGTCCAACACAAGAGACATCCTGAAACCATGTTCAGACCAACTATTACGATCAGGGATAAGACTAGTAAATCTTTCTTAGTTACTGATTGGTGCAGGTATAATAATGGATCCTTCTACATCAAGGCATTTTTAATCAGTACATATGAAAAAGTATTTTAAAATTAATATACTTATGCTGTTTTTTTCCCCCTCTCAGTGTATCTTGACGTTAAATTTTCTGTAATGCATTATACTTACTCCAACTGGCCTCAACCGTATAAATGCAGACCTCTCTTCTATGGTGACAGCCAACTCCCAGCCTGGTCAATGGAAAGGACATCACATTTGGGACTGTTCTCTTTGGTTATTAACTTAAATAGCTGTGATATGCAATAATGAATCCATTGAAGGTGCCTATTAGAAAAACAAAGTGTGACCCACATAAACCTGGTATTTTTGAGATCTCCCCTATTTCTAGTCTTTCTGCAGAAGCAGCCCTCGGGCTGGATGACGTTCCTTTACGTGCTGATGTTTCAGAGCATAGGATCTAGGAGCTGACCAGGTGACCCAGCTACCCGTTGATTCCTGGGAAGTTTTCAGGGCAACAAAGGGGTAAGAAAGTTGACAAGACCAGACAGAACAGAAATCTCCTTGATATATAGGTTTTTACTCTGTGTGTGGTTCATCAGATGATTATCGAAACAAAAAACCCTTACCAAGGAACAGTCCGGTGTCCTATTTGAAGAGCTGTTAAAGTATAACCCTGGATGAGGAGGCATACAGAAGTGCTGCAACTTGTCTATTTCATGGATTATATTAGACAAGTGCTTTTGTTTATTAACTGGGAGTGAAATTCTGCTGTTAACAGAGTGAATACAATTTCCCTGACTGTAAGAATTTTGTACAGAGGGCAGATTAAACCCTAGATTGTTGTTATTATGTGCATCATTAGCAGTCAAGAGAAAGCTTTCCTTTTCCAAACATTGCCAAAAATTATGTTGTTGCTTGTTTTAAATTAGAAAAATTAGCGAGATAGTCAGGAAGCAGGCTCCTGATGCACTTCTGAAAGGCGTTAGAGAGAGATCGCATCACCTATGGAATGAGAATTACTGAATAGTTGTTGATCTACGATATGTTTCTACAAAAGAGCTCCATAAACTGCCTGATTAACAGATATCAGCCCCGGAAAGTCCAACAGAATTGTTACATCATGTAATTTAATCAGGTATGTGAATATATTACAGGATTTTCTAGTTGCTGTTTTGCTCCCCGGTGTAAATACCAAAACTGGCAAAGCAAGTCTAAGCCAGGCTGTTTAAAAATGTGCCCAGCGGTAGGCAATTTATCTTACTTTGAGGCCTTTCCAGCCCTGCCACCAAATATCTCCAAGTCTGCTCTTTGCTCTTGTATCCCCTCCGGCGGCACAGCTTGGCCACCGCTTTGCTGTCGCGTACAGCCGCCGGGCTCTGGCCGTAGCCATCAGGGCTTCAGCACCTTCCAGCCCTCCCACACGTTCCCCCTGTGTGCCTTTAACCACCTCCATTCAGCCAGCGTGAGTTTATCCTATTAATAAGGCCAGGCAAGTAACGATGGCCTTATTACTGGATATTCACGCCGTATAATATCCTTGTTAAATACATCCATAGCGATGGATCGCTCAAGGGACTGGATCACAGCTTTATTAGCGTCCTTCTGCGTCGTCCATCCGTTCGTGTCAGCGCTGTGCTTTGCAGAGCGTCTCCCTAAGAGCAGTGTCGTGCAGTCTTGGTAAAGGAACAAAGTCTTTGTGAAGGTAGAAAGAGAACACGTTGTCTTCGGGTGTTCGGTGCTCTGTGAAGCTCTTTCATGTAACAGCGGTTTAATACGCTGCTTTATGGGTGTTCACAGACCACGGTGAGGCAACGTTGCCTACAGGTCAGTTGTTAATTGAAGTTTCCGAGCGTTGAGCTGATCTATGTTTTCTGGCGGCGGGTGTATTGGAAATAACGTATTATATTCGGGGGACGTAGGTGAAGCTTCGGAGTCACACGAATATAATTCTGCTGCTCTCCTTCACAGTGAGCTGGCAGCCTGCGCTGAGAGGGGAATGATGCAAGATAAAGAAAACTGCAAGTGAAACTTTATTTATTTGTTTGAACTTTAATAAGAAATGTCTGTCTACTCAAAAAGCCAGCCTCAGCTACTTCGTGTCTTTTAATGAAGAATTATAGTTAATCAGCGTCGCCTCTGACTTCAAATCCGAGAGGTCGCACGTAGGGCTTTCAGTTCTTCTCTAGGAGATGTTAGTCCTTTTCACAGGAAATGAGAAAGGACTCCTAATGACACCAATTAAGAGATGTGAAGGCCTTGTTCTGCTCTGTATGGTCTGATAGGTCAGTTAAAATGAGACAACAAAACATACGGCGCAGATGGGAACAATTTGGGCTCTTTGTGGAAAGATGAATGTCGGTGACTTAAGTAGCAGAAGGAAGAATGAGCCTGCACAGCCCACCCAATTACTGTCTGTCTCCCAAGAAAATGAAATAATTTGGAAACCTTGTAAATTTTGCTGTCTATTTATGTACAAAGATGAAATAGGCATTTTCACGTGAGTGGGAGTGCAGAGGTCTGGAACCTCTTTGTTCAACTTGTTACCTTTCCTGGACCAAATCTGCCATTATCTAACTATCATTACATAGACTAAACCCCCAAAGTAACGGCTGTTTGAACCGTTTATGTGCCCCAAGCTGGCAGGACGTTGAGCAGGACAGTTACTATGCTGACAGAGTGGTTTCTTCAGTGCAAGGCAGAAATATTGCAATTTTGCCCCTTCCCTTGGATATGGAAAGTCTTAATGAGAAATGAGAGGTTCCATTAGATTCCCCCTGTAATTACACACCTGGGGTTTAACCTTTTAAAGACATGCACTTTTTTTTTTTAATCAGAAAAATTTTACTATTACTATTCTTTTTCTCTTTTTGTTAGCCTGTTGCCCTAGGTGTCTGCTCCAGTCTCACCCTTACCAATGAAGGATTTAGGTTCAAAGGGGAAGGGGTGTAAGTAAATCTTACACATTGATAATTACACTGGTGGACAGTATACAATATGCCTGGAAAATCAACCACAAACAGATCTTCCCCTTCAAGATTAATGTCTCACCTTGATATAACATTCGGTTATGGTAAAGTTCCATCTTTTATGCTGCGTGTTAGAAAAAACTGCCACCCAGTTTGTGACCTCGGTGTTGCTTTGTTAAAATATCGTAAGATCTGGTTCACATGAGGGTTTGTGGAAACATTTCTTCATTAAAACTATTAGGTTAATAGGTGGTGGGGGGATGGTTGGACTGGATGATCCTTGAGGTCTCTTCCAACCTTAATGATTCTATGATTCTATTTTTCGAGTTAACACTTTTCCGTTTCACAGTCTGTAGTATTTAGTGCTAAACATGCTTTTTCTTGGACATACAACTCACTACCAAAAATACATGGTCTCAATCATGGGAATGATGTGAATCCCTCTGTACTTGACGGGCAGGGCCTGAAAAGCCAAGCTGCAAGCAGAATAAATCATTCCTTCTGCTTTCATGTGGGAGCATTAGATTTATCTCGTAATTTGCATTTTCACCAGTTTGCTTGAATTCATTACAGATTCCTGCGTGCTCTTGCAGTCTCTTTGGAGAGTGTGGTCGTCACACCTCAAATTTCCAAAAGTCTCTCTTAAGATCAGAGGGAAGCACCTGTATTTTGTGGGTTTTGCCTGAGAAATGACAAGATATTTAGTAAGCTGGGCTGTTCCTGCTTAATGCTAAGAATGAGTTGGTTTAGTGGGAAAAGGGGGGAACAGTACAAGACCCGCAGTTAATTGGGATGTGCGTTCCCCACCCTGAGGGGTTTGTGCAGGGCTACTGTGAGAAAAATAAAATAACATGGCTTTTAGGACTGACCGAGTTGTTCTGTCTGAATTCATGGGTAACGGTGTTATTTAGTTCAAAGATATGTGTTTTCAACAGCCCAACTACTACATCTTTTGTAACGCACTACTTATATGGAAATAATACAAATAAATGTGCTTGGGAGGTGAGGGAGAAAAGCTTTCCATAATTTTGGGAATTTAAGCTGATTCAGATACTTAGGTATCTGTGGGCTATATGAAGCTTTTCACTAAGTGACTATGGAGAGAAGCCATTTGAAAACTCATTTGTGAATTTAGTATATGAAATTTGAAGTATAAATATATGGTGTGGCTCTGCATTATTTGTTCAACGCTCCAATATTTTATGGGCATTCTTAGTACAAAGACGGGAATGAAAGAAGCTGTTGCTAGAAAAAGGTAAAGAGAAACTATAGGAATAGAGATACAATAGACACCCGTATAAGCAGCCACCCAGGCAGCACCATTTTGTTAGTAATAAAGGAAACATTTTACATTGAATTAAACATTGATTACGTGGATGAAGGTACCAAAAATGAAATCTCTGCAGAGATAGCTTGCTATTTTTTCACCTTTTTTTTTCCCCCCTTTGAGTTAGTTTGCTAAATATGATTCCCAAAAGTCACCTTCAAGTTGGAAATTTTAGAAAAGTTTCCAATTTGACTCTTTTGTGAAACATCGCAGGAAAATATAACTGCAGATTATGTGGTTGTAATAAATTGTTCTGATCCAAGAGTGTGACAGCAGATGTGGCTGTGTAACGGCAGCGGAGATCTTGCCTTCTCCTGCCTGTGCTGATATTATCTGGTGGGGAGCGTATGCGCTGAAGGACCTGATGTGACAGTGTTTGGAGTTATGCTGTTTCCCATCAACGTGACTGGTCTATCTCATACAGTGCCAGGGAAAGCGCTGCTTGATTTTGTGGAATATTTTCCTTCTTTGTTATCGGGGCTTCTTCGTTCTTTACTAATACTCAAATTTCAGCCTGAAGATTTCATGTTCGCATTTTTCCTGTAACATTTTTTGGGTAATTTTGAATTTTATTTATTTATTTTGTCTTTTTAAGTGCCTACCACCTGTGTAAAGCACAAATCAAGAGACTTCCTAGTTTCGTTGTAAAGTGTATGCCAAGCATTAAGGCAGTATATCAATTAGAGGAGTAGATTAATCGCAATAGAGGTATATTGACTTAAAAATCCTGCAAATCCAGTGTCCAGTGTGTAGCATAAAGTCTGTGCAAAAGAAGGTAACTATTTTGCAGTATTTAAAATCAACATTTTAGGAACTGTAGCCTAGGGCCCTAGAATTATAACCATTTTATGATATAGCTATGACATCTAGTTCGTAATATAGTATACTTAAATACAACTTATTGTGGTGGTTGACCCTAGCTGGACACAAGTGCCCCCCAAATCTGCTCCATCAGTCCCCTCCTTAGCTGGACAGGGGAGGGATCACTCACCAATTACCATCACGGGTAAAACACAGTCAACTTGAGGAAATTAATTTAATTGATTGCCAATGAAATCAGAGTAAGATAAAGAGAAATAAAAACAAATCTTAAAACACCTCCTCCCACCCCTCCCTTCTTCCTGGGCTCAACTTCACTCCCAGTTTCTCTCCCTTCTCTCCCCAGCGGCACAGGGGGATGGAGATGGGGGTTGTGGTCAGTTCATCACATGGTGTCTCTACCGCTCCTTCCCCCTCAGGGGGAGGACTCCTAACACTCTGCCCCTGCTTCAGCATGGGGTCCCTCCCACAGCAGACAGTCCTCCATGAACTTCTCCAGCGTGAGTCCTTCCCACAGGCTGTGGTTCTTCACGAACTGCTCCAACGTGGGTCCCTTCCACAGAGTGCAGTCCTTCAGGAGCAGACTGCTCCAGTGTGGGTCCCCACAGGGTCATAAGTCCTGCCAGCAAACCTGCTCTGGTGTAGGCTTCTTTCTTCATGAGGCCACAGGTCCTGCCAGGAGCCTGCTCCAACGCAGGCTTCCCACAGGGTCACAGCCTCCTCCAGGTGCCTCCACCTGCTCCAGTGTGTGGTCCTCCATGGGCTGCTGGTGGGTATCTGCTCCACCAACATCCTCCATTGACTGCAGGTGGATATCTGCTCCACCATCATCCTCCATGGGCTACAGGGAGACAACCTATCTCACCATGGTCTTCACCACAAGCTGCAGAGGAATCTGTTCCGGTGCCTGGAGCATCTCCTGCCCCTCCTTCTTCACTGACCTGGGTGTCTGCAGAGTTCTTTCTCTCACATATTCTCACTCTTCTCTCTGGCTGCAATTCCTCCTGGTGTTTTTCACCCCTTCTGAACTCTGTTACACCAGAGGTGCTACCACCGTCACTGATGGGCTCAGCCTTGGCCAGCGGTGGGTCCATCTTGGAAATGGCTAGCATTGGCTCTGTCAGACACGGGGGAAGCTTATGGCAGTTTCTCACAGAAGCCACCCCTGTAGCACCACCCCCCCACCCTTCCCCAAAACCTGGCTACACAAACCCAAAATAGTTATAATACAGCATTGTATAGACCAATATAAAGAAATTCATTAAAATGTTTAAGGACCCCACTGGTAGCTGCTCACATATCAGTTCCTAAAAAATAATAGAATAAGAAGGAATGAAAATTATTCTTCACTAGTATCATCTTGTTCCTTATCACACACAAATGATTACTACATTGTAGTGTGTTGTTTCATTGAGGGAGAAAACATATGAAGTGTTTTAAGATAGTAAAATTTGTGAAGATAATAAAAATAAAATCAAATTAATTTTATGGTATGCATTTATTTCCATGTCTTCTGTCAATAATGAAAATAAAAAGTTAATATTAGCTCAGTTGCTTCAGAAATTGATTCACTGATCTTTATTTTTTCCTCTAACCTCTTCCAACAGGGACTGTGTCATATAACTTTGATATACTGAGAAATGTCCACCTTAAGAATAGTTGCCCAGCTATTATTCCCAACTGAAAAGTCGTGTCAGAAACCTTAACGTTTTAATGGCTATTTATCTTTTCTGAATTAACCTAAATTAATTGATTATCATATCTAGTTGTTCTTGGGCCAGAATTGCCCTCTAGCTTGAATCAGTCTTTGCTTCTTTTGGAGATAATGACTGTTCATAACATTATGTCCTTCTGGGTTTATTTGCTCCTCTAAACACATCAAGTTCCTCGGGGCCCCACTCCTTGCCTAGGCAGCCCTGTGCTTGTCAGTGCTCTGACAGCAGTTTTCTTACTGTACATATATTTGGGGTTTATAAGTCTTGAACAGGAACGATGGAATTTTTTATCGTGTTTCAATATCAGTGCCTCGAAGAGCACTAATCATACCTTTCTTTACTGGCTTACGCGTGAACTNATAGAATAGAATAGAATAGAATAGAATAGAATAGAATAGAATAGAATCATTAAGGTTGGAAGTGAGGTCAAGGATCATCTAGTCCAACCATCCCCCCACCACCTATTACCCATTAAATTTGATCATTTCAAATCTCAGCTGAACGTTTTATTTGCATTAACTATGATCAGATGCAGATTCAAACTGTACAAGGGGTGTTGCAAAGATGGTCTTAACATGTAGAAAGTCAGAACGCTAAAGGTAGATAGTTTAGTTTGTCTGGACTAACGTGGGTTTTGCACTAGCTAGCCTGCTCCAGCCGCTTACCTGATGCATATCAGCCTCTCAGCAATGCAGTTTTAATGGTGCTGTCAGAATATGCAGAAATATACAGTGAATTATAAGCTCTCAACACCAGCCAGGGTAAGTATTATTACCAGGTTGAACTAATTTCTCGTTGTATCTCAGAAATGGTGTGTTTATCCAGAAATAGCACCGTTTCGGACATAAGGAATGTTGTATAAAAAGGCATGGAACAGGTTTTGTTTTCCTTTGGAGTTAGCTTGTATATGTTTTTTTTCTGAGATCGTGACAGCTCTCCATACCTTCAAGAAGGTACATTTTCTAACAAAATAAGCTTAATTAAGAGTAGCAGCAGTTGTTGTAATAATATGTGCATAAGTAATATATAGAACGGGAATTTATAGATACATTCCAAGATCTTAACACAAGGAATGACTAATATCTAGAAATATTAATGTGAGACATCTTAAGAGCCAGCATTTTGATATTCCCTGCAGAAATACAGTGGTAGATGACACCTAGTGGAGTTTAACATTAACTACAGGAATGTACCTAAGTCTACAAATATGTTCTTGATTGGAGTTGAAAGGAAAAAGATATTCCTGGAGCTCTTGAACTCTACCATTGCTCTTGTTCTAGTTACAAATGTGAGAATTTTGTATCACTAATGAATTCTTCTTCCTGTTAAAAAAAAATGATAGACACGATGGGACTGTAACAAGAGGGAGTACAAAGCCTTTTTCAGCCTCTACACTTTTCCACTCAATATTTATTTTATACTTCTCGAGGTTGCAGGATGTACAATTGTAAATCCAGTATTTTTTGCTACTTTTAATGCTAAAAAAAATTAGGATTATCTTTACATGAGAATTAGTATGCCAAACTATACCATGGAAAAAAAAAGAAAAGCATCTTTTTGTGACAAAAGTACCCACAGAGTGTTTGTATTTGGCTGTTATCACAGTCTTTCTCAAGGCATAGTGTCATTACACAAAATGATAGGAAATAAATTATACTGCATTTTATTTCACCAAACAGCTCAGTTATTTTTCAACGTTAGTCTGAAGAGATGTTTTCTTAGGGGTTCTTTTAAGTCATACATTTATTGGGAACTTTTAATGTTGTTTTACTGGTGCATCAAAACATCAGTAAAGAAAAATATGAAATATGCTTTCCCTCTTTCTGTAGGTGGATCAGGTTAAGGAAACAAGTGTCTTATAGTCAGACTTGATTCCTTGATAAAAATACAGTTCAGTTTTTAATCTTACTGAGGAAAATTAAAATAATAAATTACTTGCCACCATTTGCAGCATCGTATGCTCCCTAGGGTACATGTGCTTGGCCTACAGCTAAGTGGATACATCTTGGTTTCCATTTACAAGATGATTTGGATTCATGTTGGAAATAATACTCTTTTGGCCTGCTATTCCAATTTTTTGTATTTAGTAGAAGTCTAAGTCGTGTCTCTTGTACTCGCTTGTTCATGGGCCACATTGAAGAATTTGGCAAAACTGTTCTGTGTCTGCACATCAAGTGGGCCAATGTGTGCCAGAAAGTTTTGTGTTGGTTTTGTTATGTCTCTGCTTCCCAACAGGATAGACATGGGAGCATGGTCGCCTTAGTGAACACGCATGTCCAAGGATGTTGTGGGGACGGTGGGTCAGGAAGGTTTGTCCCAGCGAGAGGCAGCTGACGCGTTACTGTGTCTTTCATACCTTTTATATCTCTGGAGAAACTTCATTTAATAACCTATCTCCGCTGAAAGCACCGGTGGTTGGTGTTACTCCATGGCAGATGTGCTAAATTGGCCAGAGTCCATTTTAATCTCTCGTTTACTGGTTCTGATAATGAAGTCTTGACCTTCCAGCAGATGGGACTTACAGAGCAGTCCTGCTCACTACGAACAGGATCTGCAGGCCAATGTGTGCCTGAGCATGTGGCTTTTCCATCCAGTGGAGTGGCATATTGGGTCAGGGGCTGCGGGGTGCTGAAGGCAGAATAACTCCTGGAATTATTAAATAAACACATGCACACTCTTCACAGCAAAACAGTGACTACAGTATTTTCTGCTTCGCTGTGGCCTCACCGTGTATTCTTCTAGATATTGCATTCAGTACAAGCATGACAAAATAATAATAAATTAATAATTACAAAACTGCTTAAAACCACTTAAATCAGTAGGCAACTCAAGAGGGCAGTTCAAGTTGTCATGCATTATCTTCTGATTATGGGCTGATTATAGATGTACTGCGGCTTAGTTATAATGAATTTTAACGAGAATATCGAATCGCTTTGCAAACAGTAAATGTGGCAGTTGGAAGGTGGTGGCGTTCGCACATCTGTATCTTCCGCTCAAGTTTCTCGAAAGGGTTGATTTAAAATGCATGCTCAGAGAATAAAGAAGTAATTTGCAGACCCTCTGCTGGCTGGGCACAGAGGCAGACGCGCTCACTCCGCTGGCCCTAAACCCCAAACAGCTTAAATTCCAAATTCGCCCAACACGCTGACTCAGCTGTCACCACCACGAGTAAATCTGAGCCTGACGGTGAGATCCGTATTTATTTAGTGTGTGATAAGGACAGACTTTCCTCGAGTCAGCGCTTCAGGGCTCGATGCGCAGTGAATATACATCGAAGCAAAAGGTATAAGTGTGACTTCTGCCTTATCCATCAGATCACAAAAGCCTTGATATTAAAAGAATAACTGGAAAGCCAGTTTCCTGCACTGGTGCTGGCCATGATGCTTAGAGTGAAAATAAATTAAAGACCTTTTTACAGTGCCAGAGACTTTCAAAAATTAATCTTACAACAGACCACATAGCACTGAGGGCTTAAAAACTTTATTGACCAAATTGGCGTTCAGAATCGGTAGGAATACCCTTTCAGTCATGAATCTTTAGGCAGGGACGGCTCTTCAGACATTAATATTAAGCTGCTGATCTGCATTTACTTTTGTTTGATACAAGTGAGACAAAAACCCGGTTGCAATGTTCAGTCTAATCCATAGGTCTTCAGAGGTATAAAGCCTGCTATGGAATTCAGGTAATACAAGAAGTAATTTTGGCATGTGCTCCACATTTTGTAGAAAAAACTGTGGAGTTTAGAGTTAAGTCTAGCCACATTGTAAGCTGTGAGCGGTGACCAGGTTGGTTTCTGTGCTCTTCATCTCTTTCCCAGTGCGATACAGGTTTTTGGAGCACACGCTGCAGTAATCCCACTAGATGGAGCAGGGTAGCAGCAGTGCGGTATAGGTGGGGCCATAATCACAGAATCACAGAATCACAAGGGTTGGAAGGGACCTCAAAAGATCATCTAGTCCAACCCCTCCCCGCCAAGGCAGGGCCACCTAGAGCACATCACTCAGGAACGTGTCCAGTCGAGTTTTGAATGTCTCCAGAGAAGGAGACTCCACAACCTCTCTGGGCAGCCTGTTCCAGTGCTCTGTCACCCTCACGGTGAAAAAGTTTTTCCTTACATTAACCCGGAACCTCCTATGCTTCAGCTTGGACCCGTTGCCCCTTGTCCTATCGCTTAGTGAGGCCGAGAAGAGCCTGGCTCCATCTTCCCGACACTCACCCTTAACATATTTATAAACATTGATGAGGTCACCCCTCAGCCTCCTCTTCTCCAAGCTAAAGAGCAAACCCACATGATTATCTGCCAGGGAAAGGAAAAGAGGGAGAGAGAGTGGAATGAGAGGAGTGAAAAATGGAATATGTGAAGAAGCAAAGAACAGTCTTGAAAAAGATGATTAAAAAAAAAAATCAAAGCAGAGGAAACCAACATTGGAGATGTGCAATAGTGATGCAGAAAACCAACAGGAAAACAGATGTTGGATCTTATTTTTAAGTCCCAAATATGTTTATTTTTTTCTTTAATCTGTATTTTCCAACATTTATTCTATCTCCGTCTTTCATCATAATTGTAAATAAAAAGTATTTTTTTAAATAGTATTTTTTTAATAGACACATTTATATTTATTTCGAGAGTCTTACTAGGGTGTTCAGACGTGATTTCTTTTTTTCCTGCTGCTGGTAAATATCATTGAAAAGAAGTATTATTTCACTTTCTACTTGCAGCATGAACCCTAAGTATAAAGCTACAACTTGATAGTCGGATAGTGAAAGTAGCCAGCTCCATTACAGAGTTCGCCTTCTTGATCGTTTTGGGATATTAGGAAAACATCTTGGGGAAAAAAAAATCAGATTTACTGCTGAATGGTATGTATGAAATTAAAGGGGGATAAATCAGCTGTAAAAATGAAGTATTCAAGATATGTTTTTAACTTATAAATTGCAGAATGATGTAGTGTATCTTCCTCCAGTAAAAAAAACCAAAACACAACCCAACAACCAAAACACTCTATAATTACAAGAAGAAACAGATCAAGTCCATGAAAATCAGTAAGAACCTTCTCAGATGTATGAAGGGCTTTGACCAGACCACACAGTTCTGAGATTGCGTCCTTTATAGCATCGTACTAATGACATCAATTTCAGGAGAGTTCTGGATGATTCTAATTTCTGCAACTGCAGATACATGTTTTAATAAAAGAGCAGCTGGGGCCATGCTGGTAATCTACTCTGGTTTACATAAGAATTTCCATTAGGGGAGAACTTCACACTCCTCTTTCTCTGGTAAAAAAAATGTAATTCAAGAATTTCAGTTATCCTCAGTTGTTCGTTTTCACCCTCATGCCACACAAAGCTGCCCTCTAGTTGTGCCTCTCAATGAAATTATTTATGGCACAACCTCGCTCAACAGACAGCCAAATTAAACAAAAAATAAGTACAGTCTTCCCCAAAAAAGATATCTCCCTTTTTCTTAATCCAAATATTCTAAAACTGAAGAGTTTTGTGAATC
>VWZZ01000201.1:10772-150840 GCA_013399095.1 Psophia crepitans
CTTATTGCCCTCTACAACTACCTGAAAGGAGTCGTGGTGAGCTGGGGGTCGGCCTCTTCTCGCAGATAACTAGTGACAGGACAAGGGGGAACGGCTGCAAGTTGCGCCAGGAAAGGTTCAGGTTGGAGATAAGGAGAAATTTCTTCTCTGAAAGGGTGGTCGGGCATTGGAACGGGTTGCCCAGGGAGGTGGTGGAGTCACCGTCCCTGCGGGTGTTTAAGGAAAGGTTAGATGTGGTACTCAGGGACGTGGTTTAGTGGGTAATAGGTGGTGGGGGGACGGTTGGACCAGATGATCCCTGTGGTCACTTCTAACCTTAATGATTCTATTCTATTCTATTCTATTCTATTCTATTCTATTCTATTCTATATTACTGTACACTAGAGATCCACTCAGGGAGGGCCATTGTTCACTTTGGTTGGAGCTCATGCCTCAGAGGTGCAGAATAATCCAACCACAAGGTATCCTCCCAAAACCCACAAAGGCTTCACATATACCACTGATTACAGAGCACCTTATTTTTAAATGGAAAACATGGAGTAACAAAGACCGGTGAGGATGTCAAACTGACTCTGTTGGGAACTTTTTGGATGAAATAATTTGCATCATAAAAAAATCCTGGTTTGTAAAACAAATACATGTGTGCATAAAACCATACAATTTTGATGAGACCTGAACCAGGATTTCACATAAACCCAAATGTGCCATGTGCTGGATTATGAATACTCTTCCTCATTTCATCAGTCTCACCAAATCTAAGCCCTCACTCCTCTGATGCACCTCTAGTGAAACTGAAACTTTTAAAGAAGTCAGATAAGAGTGCCTTTTCAGCTGCTGGATTGAGGAAGGCCTCACTAACTACTGTAGCTGTTCCTAGCTCTGCCACTGCCTTCTAATATATCTAATATATCTAATATATCTAATATATCCTGCTCACACACCTGGGAGATGGGGGGTTTGGGTGAACAAGTGATTCGGTAGAAAGCATTCGTTAATCTTCCAAGGAAGAATATTTCCTTCAAGGTTGTTCAGCCAGAGTAAAATTAATTTCTGTGTAGAGAACTAGCACGAGGGCTACCTCCAATCATGACACATGGGTTGCGTACTGATCCTGTGAACAGGGCCGTGGGGTAAGGGGGAAAGAAGGTTGCTCGTCGTCTTTTGCAGCAAAATAGTTAATTTCTGTCTTTGTGTTTGGATTGTTGAGTCTTAGAAGCTGTCAAAGAGCTCCAAAAGTCATGTAAGTCAGAAGAAAAAATACTGCGTTATTTACCACATACATTCCCAAGTCAGCTGCTAGCCATAAATTCTCTTTTATTAACCAAGGAATCTCAAATGCTGGATACTTACCATTCTGTAGGAAAGTGGGTTGAGACAGATTAAAGGGCAAGGAAATACTCTGACATAATGGTAAATCGGCAGCTATAAATATTTTAAAGGATCGTGATAGAAAAAATGATGTCCTTGCTGAGAATGTTTGTGGTAGTGTAATTACAGGGACATTATCATCAGCAGATCCTCTTGCTATAAATGAATATGTCTCAAATGGTGATTATTCCAATATATTTCAAGGATAATCTCAGATGCTTAACAGAATATGAAGGAATAAACATCTGTTGAGCCTTATTTATAGTCACAGGTAAACTGTGTCAATAACTCAGCCTCATAGCTGTTTATTATGGGAGATTACAACTGAAATATGGTCAGCCCTAACACTGGAATGATTTTTACACAGCAAGTCTTTGGGTTTGGTTAAGAGATAGTGCTTCTGTGTTGGGAGATGCTTACAGTAATGCAGATTGAATTTGGGATTCAAGCATTGCATTGACCAATAAATAGCCTAGAAGCACACTGTAATAGAGAATAATTTGTATGACATTATTACATTACTGAGGTAGCCTGAAATGGTAGCAGAATTCAGGGCACCACGGGAAGGAAGCATAGTATGAGCAGAATACTCATTTTGGGGAGTAACAGATGTGGAAATCAAATGTTGGACAAAGAGGACGAAAAGGAGCTCTGTCTTGAAATGTCTTAATTTGCTTGGAGGTGGCAACTTAATTCAGCTAGTATCATTTATTACGGAAGCTGAGTTTGGAGAGGCAGCTGTAGTCCATATGAGTGACAGAAGGATGACATACACAAATGACAGTCCTGGATAGGGCTGAGAAGGGAATCAGAGAGAGAGAGAAAATGTCTGAAAAAGAGAAAGAAAAACAACAGCTGGGAAAGTTATGAAGCATATGTTGAAGAATGAGAGAAGCCTGACTGAAAGGAAAAAAAAAATCAATGGAGAGGGGGTAGGGCAATGAAATATATATTGAGAGGGAAGGGAAGGTGAATGGATGGTGTTGGGCTGGGGGCTGACTGAAGGGCTGTGAAGGACAGTGCCAGTGGGTGAGACAGACAATCGCTGGAGCTGGCCTGTGAGATAACAAAGGGCAACGAAGGGCAGACAGCAAAGTGGCTCTGTGCCACCTCCCTCCTGCCAAGAAACCAGACCCAATCCCCACGCTTTATAAACCACAGAGAAGGACAGTTAATTAAGAAAAACACACGTGTGCAAACACATGTGTGCAAACACACGTATGCGACAAACACACACACACACAAGCACATGCATACTCTTCCTTCCCAGGCTGTCTCAAAAACCCCACATTTTGTGTGAGGGCTTATATCTGGGTGGCAGGAAAGAGAAACTGCTCACAAACAGTTGTGGTAGCACTTGTCCCTTGTCCCTGGAAAATGACCCATACTCCTACGTGGGCTGTATGTGTTGTCCTCACCGCTGGGTTCTGCAAAGGAACATTACAACAGAGCTATGGCAACAGAATAGCACGAAGCCAAACAGTATGACATCCCACTTGGCTCTTTGTGCCTTTGACCCTTGGGAACAGCTGGTCACCATGACTGAATGCTCTTATAAATAGGAGTTTTTTGAGGTGAGTCTTTGTAGGAAGAGATCAGGATTATTTTTTTTTTTGTCAGAGCTTTTCCTAAATCAAGTTTTCTAAACATCTGATAGTCTGATCAGTTTCTAACTTGCCAAGCTAATTAAAAGGAGTAAAGGCAAATTCATGCATTGCAGAGGGAACGGACTGCAAAGTTAGGGGAGGAAGAAAATGCAATTCTCTGACTAGCTGTTTAATAGGCTACATGGAGTAGAAGCATCACAAAAGAGTGGAGATATTGAGCTGGAATCCTTTAATACTGAAATGTTTAAATTCTAACAATTTCCTGATATCTTATTTGCCCAAGCCATGATTTATTTTAGACTGTTTCCTCTGAACTGTGAACCTCTGTATCAACTGTAGTTTACATGAAAATGGTAACTTTTTTTCACCACCTGCTGGTAGATGCTGAGCATCCTCCACTTCCAGAACCCTCAAAGCAGCATGAAGGATGCTTGGGAACCGCTGCTGTTAGCAGGCTGGATGATCCTAGCAGAGTTACAGTAGACAGCATGAATTTGGTCAAGATTTGCACGGTGTGGGTGGTGCTGAGCTCCATGAAATGGCTGAACAGCATGTTCGGGTAAATTCTACCCTGCCACCGTAGTCACCCTGCTTCAGGGTAGATAAGCTGTCTGCCTTGGTGAGGCTGAAGGATGAGGGAGACATCAGCTCCTGTGGTTGCACTGAGGAGCCCGGACCATGTGTCCCTGGGATGGTCTTGATAATATGAGGAAGGAAGTGCTAGAAGTACATTCCAGTAAGCCAGCCTAAAAACTGAATTGTTAAAGCTCTTCTGTACAAGATATTTTGCCTTTTTTGACATGGGTAACCCAATAAAACAGGTGGAGCATCGTAATTAATATGCCATGACTGGAGACTTGATTCATAAAAGAAGAAAATGGAATCACTACTTGAGGAAGAGGAAATTTTTGTTTGAAATACTGATTGCACTCTCACAGTTTTTTATTTTAATAAGTGTAGCGACAACAGGGGCAGTACAAAGCAACTATCCCTTGCTCCCAGACCATGATAATCTCAGCTCTAGAAACTTCCTGGAGGGTCCATTTGTAGCAGGGGACAGAGGGCAAAGCCATCAGTTAGCCTCCTTCTAGAACTATTTCCTATGTAACCGCCTATTTTCTGCTCATGCTGAGAAAATTTGCATCAGTAAAGATTAATCGTTAAGGGAAAACTAATATGCAAATATCTTCATTGGTGGTGGTGGTTTGTTTTTTTTTTTAATAGCAAGGTGTATCACTTATCCACTTTTCCATTGCAGGCACACAGTGGATGGTGCATGTCTGTGCATGCATCAATACCTGTGGTGCCACTTATCTTTCATATGTGCAGTATGAATCACAGCACCAAGTAATGTTATGATGCTACCAGTAAAAATCTATTTGAAAAAGGCATATGGACTATTTATATAATATCCCTTAATACATCTTTAGAGGACTGAAAGTCAGGATTTGATTGAAACTGTAAGATTCTAAACTATTGTTTTATATAGACAAAATTAATACTAAATCGTCCTATTTATTTTAAATCTTTTTCTTTGAATTTAACATAAATTAGACTTTATAAAATAGGAATCCAAGATGCAATTAAAAATAACTCATTGATGTCCATCACCGGTGACAGGTGAAAGGACTATCACATTTTTGAATGTAAGGTATTAATATACAAAAGAAGAAATATTTGCTTTTCAGAGGCAAATGAACATGTTTTCTATTTTAACCTTGCCAACCTGCTGTGTCTCAAACCCCTTGTTAGGGACCTGCTGCTGGTCACTGTCACAACAAGGACGTGAGGCCAGAGAAACCTTTGGTCTGATCCAGTAGAACCCCTTCACGTGTACTTTATAAGACGTGTACTCTCACGTACTTTACAAGACATGCAGCTGATGATCTGAATGAATAAAGCAGAAGCTCAAGACTTTCTTTTACCTTTTTAGACCAATATGGTTTTCTTCACTGAGTTCCACCTACAATCTGTCCCCTTGCCTTCCTTGTTCTTTCCCATAGATAGTCCTGTGCTCCCTTCCACAAAACCATAATTTCAGCTCCTCTGGTTTTATACTATGCCAATAGAGGCACTGAATTTCATACATTCAGATATGAATGAAGTAGTAAAGGTGAAAAAAAAAGAATGAACAAACACAAGGTTACTGCTACAGTGTGACCAGGAACACATGCACCGATCAATCTACAGAGTATGTCTGGTGTCTATACCCCTTCAGAGTGCTAGGGTATGTGTTAGCACACATAATTTATTTTATATAGGTATTTCTGACCAGGAGAATCCACACCAGTGTGCAATAACCTTATCTAAGGCATCTCCACCCTCTCCTATTATCTTGGACCTGTGATCCTCTAAGCTCTTCTCACTTTGTGAGGTTTCTCAATAAGAATGCATTGCCTTGTTTTCCCAGGGATAATCCTACCCATCTGTTGTGTAAGTACAAAAGGAGAAAAGTGATTTATATTGAAAGAGAAAGAGACTGCTGAAAAATCTTCCTTCCAAATGCACTGCAATATTCATTTGAAAACTGAGATTAAAATGTGGGATGAATAAACTCTGACCTAGGGAGAGATGGTAGGAAATCTTTCAATTTCTTAGGTTCCCATTTACACATAAGTCACTTTTAGCTTGCCACTGCAATTTAAATTCAGTTTCACTATGATAAAGCTTTCAATTTTGTTTGAATAAAAAAGCTTTGCAAGTCTAAGGAAAATGGCAATTTGTGTATGCCATAGCTGTCAATGAATGCCTTTCCTTTTTTTCAGCATTGTATTGTTATTCTCTGCTAAAATGTATACACAGGTACATGTGCATTTACTTTCTTTCAGAGAACATTTTATATGATTCATTTAAAAGTAATTCGTGATCATTTGGAGGTTTATTTCAAAAAGAGGCATATCAGCTGTAGACTTCATGTTAAAAGCCAACAAGTCTTGTGAGACACCAGACATAACCTGCCATTGCTGCTTTAGTTCTGGCTGACACGTTTGGCTCCACTGGGATTTTCTCATCCCTTGGTTGGTCAAATAAGGTATCCATAGGTGATTAATAGAGAAAATATTGACCAGGAACAAAAGGATTTGGGGATAAAGGATGGACTGCAAATGGAACAATACAGTAAGGTGATACCACTGAGGAAACAAAATCTCTGAGCTGTATTACAGGAATGTTGGTGGTAGGACACCAGCAGTTATCCACCTTTACTCACCTCAATTGACCTATAACCTAAGTACTAGCATGAGAAGCAAATCTGAGCTAAGTCTAGAAAAGAATAGTAAAACAAGAAGTCTGGAAAATATAACAATGTAGTAAAAGTTGAGGACAATAAGAGATGGGATAGGAATCTTTCTATATGTAAATAAGTTTGCCTTAATCATAGAATCATAGAATATCCTGAGTTGGAAGGGACCGGTAAGGATCATCAAGTCCAACTGCTGGCTCCACACAGGACCAGCCCAATCAGAGCAGATGACTGAGAGCATCGTCCAGACACTTCTTGAATGGTGCTGTGACCACCTCCCTGGGGAGCCTGTTCCAGTGCCCAGCCACCCTCTTGGCGAAGAACCTTTCCTGATATCTAACCTAAACCTCCCCTGTTGCCACCAATAAAAGGTGGTAGTGAAATTTTCCCCATTTTCTTGGGGATGGGAATACAGAATAAAAGCAAATTAATTAATCAAGAAGAATTAGATTTCTGAAAATTAGAAAACTTTTTACAGTGATTAAGCTGGTTCAGGACCTGAACAGGTAACAGAGGCACTCTGTGGACTCTTCATCACCGGATTTTTTACTGAAGGAGTCGGAGTACTTATGATGATGCAGTGCAGGAGATGTAAGAGAGGCTGTCAGGTCACTTCCTATCCCCTATTGCTAGTATTAATTTAGTCAAAAGCCTCTGAAGAGGATAAACTCAGAAGATGCTTTAACATTCTTGCAATTTTAGAACATAAACATTTTATCAGTAGATCTAGCAACTAACATTTCAGCAGACTACCTTGTACATAAGAAATGCTCTGTAAAAGCAATTTTCCCATCTGGGATTCTGAATACATGCTGGGTGTTTTATGCCTTAATTATATTTGAAAATCGATAGTTCTGATATTTTATGGTGTTACAATGTCATTGTTTCCTATACTGGAGCTGTGTCTCCCACTCACTGTGTGCTAAATGGGATAATGGTCAAAACCTCATTGCCTCCCTGGTCTATTGCATCCTTTTGCTGTTTGATAACCTGTTTGAAACCAGTACAAAATGCAGGTATCCTAACTTTATGAAAAAGTGGCTATGCCTATTTGTGATATGGAAAATTGCAGAATCTTTAGGTATGTAGCCAGTCTGGAAATAGTCCTCCAACAGAGACATTCTGACATGACCCCAATAAAAGAAGTTCTAAGAATTAAGGGAAGTATCAATCAGCAAGTGTTCTGTCAGGAGTGTGCAGATGAGGTGGGAGAGTATGGGGATTTCTTGCATCTGTCTTACTTTCAGAGATATTAGGTTTTTCCAAAGGAGGACATTTCTGAAGTACTGAGTCATTGTAGGAGACACATGGCCTGTCTTGCTGGCTGCCGTGAAGGAGAATGGCATGAGAAGGGCCTTCAGAGCTCTTGTTGGTCCTGCTACTCAGCAGCCATGTCCCTACATCCAAGGAAATTTAATTACTGTAGAGCCACCTTCACCCTAACTCTGAACTACACTAGGATATGGTTCTAGCACAGCCGAGTGTCTAGAATTCTCCAGGTTGTTTAACGTTGTTCTTGAATGCTACCAAAACTACTAAGCCAGAAATACTGACTGTCTTAGAGTGGGTTTGAACTTCAAAGAGTTTACTGTGCTATCTCATTCAACTGCACTAGACCCAGGGAAAGGCAGTGAAGAGCAAAGATTATATTAATATATAACGCAGGGAGGTAACCTACAGGCAATTGTCAAATGTAATAAAATGCAAGCAGTTACTTCCACAACCTTTAAATGCAACTGAGTCAAAAATCTTGCCCAGTCAATTCACACCATGGCTGTTGAGCTGGGAGACGACTCTTTGCATGATGTATCTAAAAGGACATTGCACTAATATTGGCTAGTCTGTGCTCACCAGCAACCAAATCAATTTTGCATGTGAATTTGTTCATTTTTTGCTATCAGCCCTAAGCTGGGTCCTAACACACTAAGTTGAAAACACAAAGCAAGGCTTAACTCCCACCCTGAAAAGTTTGCAATCTAAGTGGACAAGAGAAAAGAAGCACTGAACACTTTCCCTAAATCAAGAAGAGCATGTCAGAGGGTTGAGGGCTCTCTGCGGGTTGGGAGTGCTGGTGGCTCCTTGGGGCAGCAGAGCTGGGCCAAGCAGCTTGCAGCTGGCTGCATCTTGGGGTGGGAGTGCACCCCAGGCCTGATGGAGGGCTCACAGGGATTGAACACAGTCAGGCAGTGAATCAGTGACACAGGGAAGAAATAACACTGCCTTGAAGACAAGGTCTTTAATCCTGCTTCCTGAAAGATATGGAAGGAAACCTGAACTGACACCCACCTGACCCATAGAGACACTTCAGTCCTGGTCCAGCTTTTACACCAGAGTGGGCAGGACAAACCTCTTTACCTACTTTTTTCTCCCCTGAAGAAGCTCCACATCTTCCAAAAGCATGGTGGAAAATCAATCTCTTGGCTGCCACCTAAGCCTGGCCTAGGTTATGGCTCACTATAAACGTCTACAAATGCGTCTTCAATAATCAAATGGTTATTTTGTTTTCCTGAAGTACCCAGAAAGATAAGAAGTGTTACTATGCTAATGGTACATTGAGAAAAAAAAGCATTTGCCAGGCTGGTGGTGCTGGTATGTAATTGAGGACGGCAGACAAGCCGTGGACAAGGCTCATTTCTGCATGTGGCAAACTGCACCAGTGTGAGCATGGCAGGGTAGTAGAAAACAAAACCAAGCAAAAAAATGGAAATAGTTATGCTGGAAGAAGTGCCCAGCACCAGGAGGCAGGTGTGATTTATAGCTCAGCACCGCAATTAGCTGTGTCCTCTGAGGAGAGGCTCTGGCTGGGACCGGGGGAGTGGCAGAGTGTAGGGGTGAAGTGCGGTGGCCAGGTGGAGGGGAGGAAGGCGTTCATCAATGTCCTGCTCACTCAGGGGCCCACTGTGCCTTTGTCTTCCAGCACTGTACAATGTCATGCAGTTTCCTACTTCTGGAATGAAAAATGGGCTAATTCATTCCTTCAGTCATGTTGTGGGGCCTTTGATAAAAGTAGCGTGCATGACCAGGTCAGAATAGGTGAACTAAAAGTCAGGTTTCTGACTTTCATGGAACTCTTGAGTTAGAAGATTGCATGGCCGAAGCCAGGGAATGTCCTTATCCAACTATTTCAAAAGCATACACATTAAAGTGTTCATAAAAGTTTTTTTCACAACATGTGATTCAGCAATGCATAAACTCACAGGCATGTGAGCAACCCCAACAAATTCAGCTATGGAGACAAAAATGCAGCAATGAGACTATCGTACACTGTACACTAGTTATTTGCTTAAATACCTTATGCCTTGATATACTTCTTGTGCAGAGAGAAACCCAGTGCATTTATTCGATTGTTAAGCACTGTTGATTACTTCTGAAATTGCAAAATATTAGCTGAAGCTAAGTTAACCAAATGCAGGGGAATGGAAACATGAAGAGTTCTGACATATCAGAGAAAACAACAACATGGAGAGGCTGGAAGCACTCCGGGTTTTGTGTGTTTTTGTGGACTGAAACTAACTGCACCATATTGGGATTCATTTTGCAAAGACTTGATCACTCGTAGTTCTTCTCTGGTACTGCCATAAGGCCTTTTTAGTAACATTTTTGTGAAGTCAAAGCATTGGCTAGGGTAAAGAGAAGTATGTACTACGGTTGCTTTTAAGCAAATGAGTTCTGTTTTTGTAACAAATGTGTTGTAAGGCTGTGCTTAGATCTATAGGAATTAACTCCCCCTGCCTAATTTTCCCCTTTCAATACAGTGTAAATTGTGAGGCAACAACAGACAAAATAAGGATACCCAATGTAATCTTAGCAAACCCTGCACTTTTAACAAGTCATCCTGTGATACCAAATTACAGCTTTTATGTATTAGATCTTCCAAAGGCTGTATCTTCCCTGTTATGGTGCAAACATCTCCAATGCCATCTCCTGAAAAGTAGGCTCTGCTACTTTTAAAAAAAACTTCAGCATGCAGCTGTTCCAATAAACCATGATATATTCACGGTAACACATGTTGCCTTACTTTCTTAACATCAAACCAGTTAGATCTCAAGGAAAATTGTGACTTTCTGGTTTTATGACTTCTTTTTTTTTTTACAGGATAGATAAAAAAATCAGGTGTTGCTTTGTAAACAAGCTTGTACCAATGATCGCGTGCAACGGTTTTCCAGAAAACAAGAGAAAGTAAAGAACAGGGGATGATTTATTTGTTCAAGACTTCCATGTTTACCTCTAATACTGAGGTTTTCCTTCTGGCATTTTTTTAAAGGCCATGTAACTGGACTTGCTGTGGCAATGTGCACTGATCTGCCTCTTTTTTGCTGACTTTTGACAAAAAGGGGCCTCCCTGCTGTCTGTATCTTCATTTAAATGATCACTTCTGCTTTTCTTTGGAGTAAAGATCCTGGTTGTTCCAGCTAACTGTTTCCAGAGCTGTTTCCTACAAATACCAATGTGAGGTTTGACAAGATGTCATTGTGCATTGAGTTCAAAAGCACAGCAATTTTGGCTATTATTTACTGTACTTAATTGTTACATATGTTGCTCTTGAGCAATTATTCATAATCGAATGAGTAGTGTAGAGTAGTGACTTCAGTTAATCACATTTATTCAGTAATTCTCTGTGTTGACTATGTGAGAGTTCTTATTAGAAGTGTGGAAAAAAAATCTGAATTAATTATCTTAGCTTCAGAATAAAAACCAATACAAACAGAAATAGAAGAGTATAGAACATTAAATGATCAATGCAACCCTTTTCCCCAGAAACACCAAACCCTGAAACAGTGGTTGCCAGAAGGCAGAGACTAAGCATCCACACAGGTAAGTATACTCTACTAGACAGAGGTTACAGTGATTTAGGAGGTGGCTGATCATGTGTGTAGTAAGAAATTAATATAATTTTTCTTTCAGAATTCCTAACATTGCAATTCACATGAAATTCTGGTTTTGATTCAACTTAGTTTTAATAGTTTATAAACTGCTTAAATTGTTTTTCACTGGCGATTCCTGAGAAAATTCGATATTCTGTCAAAATAATAACATGACATTACTATTCCAAGGCAAGGACCACACTGCACCTGCAACACTAATCTGTACTCTACTGGGAATTGACATGTACCAGAAAAACCAGCACTAGCTTCAGGGAAGTAGAGGATAGAATCATAGAATCATTAAGGTTGAATAAGACCTCTAAGATCATCAGGTCCAACCGTCAACCCAAACCCACCATGTCTATTAAACTATGTCCTGAAGTGCCACATCTACATGCTTTTTGAACACTTCCAGGGATGGTGACTCCACTACCTCTCCGGGGAGCTTCTTCCAATGCCTGACCAGCCTTTCAGTGAAGAAATATCCAACCTAAACCTCCCCTGGAGCAATTTGAGGCTGTTTCCTCTTGTCCTATCACTTGTTGCTTGGGAGAAGAGACCAGCACGCACCTGGTTGCAACCTCCTTTCAGGTAGTTGTAGAAAGCGATGAGGTCTCCCCTCAGCCTCCTTTTCTTCAGACTAAACAACCCCAGTTCCCTCAGTTGCTCTTCATAAGACTTGCGCTCTAGACTCTTTACCAGCTTTGTTACCCTTCTCTGGACACGCTCCAGGGCCTCGATGTCTTTCTTGTAGTGAGGGACCCAAAACTTAACACAGTACTCAAGGTGCAGCCTCACCAGGTTCATATTCAGTTGTCTGTTGACCAGTATCCCCAGGCAGCTTTCCAGTCACTCTGCCCCAAGACTGCAGCATTGCCTGTTGTTTTGACCAAAGTGCAGGACCTGGCACTTGGCCTTGTTGAACCTCATACAGTTGGTCTTGGCCCATCGATCCAGCCTGTTCAGATCTCTCTGCAGAGCCTTCCTAGCCTTGAGCAGATTGACACTCCCCTGAACTTGGTGTTATCCACAGACTTACTGAGGACTCAATCCTCTCATCCNGGTCAAGCAGGACCTGCCTTTCATGAACCCATGCTGGCTGGGCCTGGTCCCCTGGTTGTCTTGTACATGTCTGGTGAGCACACTCAGGATGAACTGTTCCATAATCTTCCCTGACACCGAGGTCAGGCTAACAGGCCTGTAGTTTCCCAGATCTTCCTTTTGGTCCTTCTTATCATAGAATCATAGAATCATAGAATCATAGAATAATAGAATCACAGAATGGTTTGGGTTGGAAGGGACCACAAGGATCATCTAGTTCCAACCCCCCTGCCATGGGCAGGGACACCCTCCACTAGACTAGGTTGCCCAAAGCACCATCCAATCTAGCCTTAAACACTTCCAGGGATGGAGCCTCCACAGCTTCTCTGGGCAACCTGTTCCAGTGCCTCACCACCCTCACAGTAAAGAATTTCTTCTTAATGTCCAATCTAAATCTCCCGTCTTTTAGTTTAAACCCATTCCCCCTTGTCCTATCACTGCACTCCCTGATAAACAGCCCCTCTCCAGTTTTCCTGTAGGCCCCTTTAGGTACTAGAAGGCCGTAATTAGGTGTCCCCGGAGCCTTCTCTTCTCCAGGCTGAACAACCCCAGCTCCCTCAGCCTGTCCTCGTAATTCTTGTAGACTTGCATCACAATGGCAAGCCTCCGGCCATCTGGGACCTCCCCTCTTAACTAAGACTGTTGATAAATGATGGAGTGGCTTGGCAAGCTCCTCTGCTGGCTCCCTCAGTGCTCTCGGGTGCCTCTCATCTGGCCCCGTAGATTTGTGAGTCTCCAGGTGGTGTACTAGGTTGTTAACTGCTTCCTCCTGGATCATGGTGGGTTTATTCTGCCCTCCATCCCTATCTTCCAACTCAGGGGGATGAATGCCCTGGGGACAACTGGTCTGAGACTGAGGCAAAGAAGGCAGTAAATACATCAGACTTTTCCTCATCCTTGTTGGCCATGTTGGATGGGGATTCTCAAGTTCAGCTTCCTTTCACTATTACCAGGTATTCAATACAAGGCTCCACAATCCTATTCCAGCCACTTTTGGGTCCTCAACTTAAACAGTTACTGCACACTACTGCTGTCAACATATGACATGAAGATCCATCCTGTCCCATCCAGAAGAAAGCCTTCATGCTGCTAGCTCATGGAATTAGTAATCTTGGTTAAAAGGCAGAGTTTATTACAGAAATTTAAGGTTTCAAATCCTGATAATGAAATGCAAGTAAAGCATTGATTAAATGTTTCACGTTGATTGCCCATTCTTTAACTTTTCTTTTATTTATTTTTTTAATTATTTTTTAATATAGGGAAATTATGTACCAAGCCACTGCATTCATAGAAAATGAAGTACTCAAAATTATGAAGTGCTGGTCTCAGAGTTTTAAAATATGTTTAATTTTTCCCTTTGTGATTATGGTATATGAAATCATACTTAAAAATTGATTATATCCTATTTTGTCCACTGATCCTAGACAGGGAGCATTTTGAGAACAATCCTACCCTGGCAGTTTCTAATTTTCAATTTGCAACCTGTATTTTAATTTTTTTGCTCTGTAAGTACTTCATCTGCTCCGAGAAAGCCAGTCTAAACCCTGTGGTATTTCTAAATGATCTGGGCCAGTCCCATTAATTTGTTCAGGTTGCTGCTTTGGAAAAATCTTCCACTTGGCTTTTTTTTTGTGGTGCAGGGAATCTTTCTAGGCTCATCTCTTTTCCCTTCATCTTGTAAAAGATCTCAGGAAACCATATTTGGCGACTTCAAGAAGAAAAAAAAAAAAGAAAAAAAGAAAAAAAAAGCTTTAAAAAACAGAACCTTCCAAAGGACTATTTTGTCAAAGAAACCCTGTACATTCCAGGAAAGCTCAGTTCCTCACTGGCAAAGCATCAGGTGGTTGTAAGTGTCTCTGGATTTGAACATTTTTTGTTCCTCTTACCCAAATTGTTCTGCATAACTGTTAGTAAAACCACCGAAAAAGATCTTTATTTTCCTTTAGGCAGACCTCTTGCTCCATTACTGTCATCCATACAAATATACACTTAGTAAGAGGCTATCAATGATACATAGTACAGAGCTGATGATACTTGATTTCTGTATTTGGTAGCTTCCCTTTAAAAATGAGCAGTCACCTCACTCCCTGCAGCCACTATAGAAGCAGTTGCCATTCATACTGCCTATAGAACTAACTTCAGCACTAGTTCCTAAGGTTTCTCCTACAATGTGGTATGATTCACAATGATGATGTCTTCCATAGCTTTTGTTTTCTACTTACTTAAAAAATTAATTCAGTTATCAGACTCTTGTTGATTGACATATTGGGGAATCGTGTGTCCATGGAATCCAGATCCCCCAAAGAAACTTCTTGTCAGCTGCTTTCCACATGGGAGGCCAGAAATCCAATGAAATCTGAGGCAAACCTGGAAAACCAGCAAGACGACACCTTTTTCTAATTCCACTGGCAACATTAGACCATATTCCTCATCCAACCGATTACATCACATTTTTTCTCATTAAGGATTGTATAAAGTCTGGAGTCTTCTACAGATACTTCTCATTTACACTTCCAGTGGATTTCTGAGGAAAAGAACCCACAAAACAACAAAAAACCCCAACCAAACAGATCAAAACCTGCTCTTCTAGGGGGAATGGTTGTTGCTGTTCATTCCTTTACTTTCTTCAGCGATGTTGCATGAAATATGATTTACTCAAAAGTGGCTAAGGTAATAGCTGCTTATTTGTCTTGAGCTTCATGGCACTGCATATCCCTTTCAGCATAACTGTGAAAAGCAGTTGCTTTGTGGCTGGCAACATCATGATCCCATACACATTTAACATTCTTCTCTGTTTCATAAATCCGCACAGGCTCATTTTTTTTCTAGTCCTTCTCCCCTGCTCAGCTGAATCATTATAGCAAATATTCTTCGTCATTGTTTCTGAAGAGATCTGCAGTTAATTTTTTCTAGGCTGCCATCCTATGAATCTTTATAGCATCTGTTTTCAGTTTCCCAATGGTCATTTCTACATCAATAATATCAAGTTCCTCTATCTTGCAACTATACCAAAGTTGCCTATTGTTCCAGTGGGAAACCTCTTTGATATATAGAACTTGACCCATCTTTTCATTTGCTTGTAAGAAATGATTCGAATATTTTTCTGTCTGTCATTCATTGGCCCTGAAGGGCTCCATTTAAAATAATTTATAACCCTTTTTGTGACTGACGTCACTTTTGTACATCTTTCTAACATCTGTAACTTTCACTGTCCAGATTTAGGTACAGGCATAGGCATAGGTATATGCTTATTTGTCTTATTTAATAGCCATTTAAGGTGTTTACTAAGATATACTTGTGTTGTATTTTTTGCCACTTCTCGTGTCTTGATAACCTCTCACCCAACATCTCTGAAGAGACTCAGCTTTGATTATTAGCCTTTGGTGATGACATCCCACATGGCTTCATCAATATGTTCTTGCTGTTCTAGAAAACCCCTAATACGCTCTCCACCAGACAGGCATAGGAACCGCTGAGCTTCTCCAAGCTTTTTAATAACGTCATCATTTTTGTATCACCCTCTATATTATGATGGTTAAACTACCATTTTTACTGGAGAGAGGTTTTAGCACTATGGTATTTCTGATTGCTTTCTTTGCAAATTATTTCTTTGCTTTCCTTGGTGGCATTGCTGCCCACTGCCCATACCTGGTCTGCTCTTCTCTTTCTTTCCTCCTGAAAGGAGGAATAAAGCGTGGTCTCTCTGGTTCTCCATTATACCACCTGGTGATACTACTTTATAAATTTTTGTGTGGACATATACATTATTACCACAAGATGATCAGGCCAGTTTCTACCATCTTCATGTGAACCATTGCTAGACGTGCCACTGCTGCAGGATCTGCAACAGTCTGCCTCTGTGTGTGTGTTCATTTTGCACAGGCTGAAGGGGATGTCACACTGACTTAATATAAGGCCACTTGGATGGTGTATTTTTCTTTTTCTTCTTCATGCTATGCTTTTGTTAGGGACATGGTTCTGGATGACTGCCACCTTCACACACAGCGTCTGGAATTTAAGTACAGTGCGTTACCCATAACTTGGTCTCAGTTTACTGTGACTTTTCACCATGAAGAGTTCAGCTCTGCTCTTCCTACTGGATAGAACATAATTTCTGGAGCCTGATGCAATCTGCTCCTGACCATCTGGCCTCACTTAGTTTTCCAGTTTTCCTCTGGTTTTTTTTTCTGAGGTTTTGCAGCTTGTAGACTCAAACGTACCTTCCATAATTCCATACACAAGAAAAAGGAACCCTTCAGCAGAATATTCTTTGAAGTTTGGGCTGTTTTCACAGGCAAGGTTTGACTCTTATCTGTTCAGCATACCAATTGTACACAATTCATGGCTCTAAAAATCTGAGTTTCAAATGGACCAGCTTTGTCCTCTGACCTGAGAGCTTCATAGAAATTTCAGACTAGGTACTAGAAGGAAAGAGGTGTCTTCATGCATACCTTTTAAGTTCACTGTGAGCTTACAACTATCAGCTGAAAGTTCATTACTGTGTTTTCAAGCACACAGGAGACTGCTTCTTAGCTGAACAGTTAAACTTTCCAACAGAGATAGAGAAAAGTGGGTTTATGAATGAACTTCCAGGAATTCTGTTACATTTTTCAAAGCTTTCTGGATTGATGAGTGCTACATGAGTAACCAGATCCCATTTGAATATCCGCAAGCCATAATATGACTTTTGTAGTTCTGAACTCAGCACTCTCAGAATGTATGTGTTGGTGAGCACATATTTGATTTAAGTGAGGTAAGTGGTGATGTGACAAAAAGTAGATGCTAAGTTGTGTAGGTTAGTGAAGGTGAGCAAAAATTGTGGAAAACTCTAGAATTACCTAGAAAAGCAGAATTTATTATGCAAAGAAGTCTAAGTGCAGTGCAAGAACATGCTGGATTTAAATATGTGGCCACATCTTGTATGCAGATCTTTTATCTTCTCTTAACTCTGTGCAGTTTCTTCTGGTTTTCAATTACTTTTAACCTTTTAAGAAAAACATCAGGTTATTGCGGACAGGACAATTAAGAAGTGTACTTATTGTGCAGTGGCGGTCAGAAAAGTTAATTAGATGTTAGCCTGCATTAAGAATGAGACGGAGAATAAATAGAAAAAGATAATGTATTCTTTTATGTATGCTGATATTCCAAACTCAACTTGAATACTGAATTCACTTTATATTGTATTATCTCAAAAAGAAGGGGATGAAAAAAAAAGTAACTGTCCAAAAAAAGGGCAATGAAAGGAATTCATTAGCGTTATGAAAAAGTGAGGTAATTGTATCTGAAGGGAGAAAAAAGTCCAAGGCTACTTCAAATGGAAAGATGTTGAAGATGCAGCAGTGATACAGCTAGAAGAGGTATAGTGGAATTGCACAGAGAAAACATGATAGCAGGGAGACTGAATCAGTGATGCCATTTGTAATGTCTTCTATAACAGAACAAAGGAGCTGTATAATTGCTTTCTGTGATTAAACAGTAGCTTCATAATATTCAAAAGAAAATCCTTTCCTTTTCTGTAATGAAAAATTAACTTGTGGAACGCAATGATGCAAGAAATTGAGCAAATAGTTTAATATGAAGCAAGGCTGGATTGCAGTGCCGAGAGGGAATAAGAAAAGGCCGTGCAATCACACAGAATAAAATAAAACAGCAGAGGTCATGGATCCTGATGCTGCTAGCCATAAGCCATTCGCGTACTGGCATTCATTTTGTTCATTATTACCACAGCTGTGCTCTGAGGGAACAGTGCCACAACACTGGTAAGATCACGACAGGAGATTAAAAGCTACCTCTCACAGAATATCCTGAGCTGTGACCATCAGTCTATTCCCCCACGTCATCTCCTAAACTTCTAAGAGTGGAGACAACTAATCTGAAACCACCGTGGTCTCCCTGACTGTGCTCATGCTGGAATGTACTCTTTGCCCACGCTTTTTGCAGGGAACATTGCATGTGGGACTGTCCAGGCAAATTACTGCAGTGGCTCTGTAGAACTGATTTATTGATTGCATTTAGGGGTTGAATCATAACACACTGCCTGTGATTGTCACTTATTCCTTCTCAACAGAGAAACCTGCGCAGCGTGCAAGCATTACATTGCTCTGGGTACTGAAAAGGCAAGAAAATCACCAGCATGTAACTCAGATATACTTAACTCCTGAAGGAATAAAACAAATCCACAGCCAGAGGAACAGTCATATCACACCTGAGATTCAATTCTGACCTTTCCTTTCAGCAGCAGGCTGCAAAGCAGAGCTGCACATTGCTCCTGAGAGGCTTCACCCTGTATGGCACTAAGTGCTCTGCCTGGAGCCCAGCCAAGCCGTTAGCCCAGCGGCGGGGATGCCCTACTGCACCCAAGTGGACTCCTTATGTGTGGTCTCTAAGCTTGTGCTGGGTTGCAGTCGGTTGCCTGCTCCATTTGGGAATCAAGTTTCTGGAGAGCTTAGGGAGGGAATTTTTGAGCTCTCAGAAGTATAACTATCTTAGGCTTTATCTTGGACTGATTCCCTGCTAGATGGTGTGACATGTCCCTAGGCTGAGACAAAAGGAAGAACAGATGTCACCTCCCCATTCCACTGCGTAGGTCTCTGGTGGAAACTGGTCCCACCAGGGGTCCAAAGAGCCCCATGACCTGCTCTATTCCTCCTCAAGCACAAGGGCTACAGAGGTCCCTGTTTTTCAGCTAACTTACTCATAAGAAATGATCCTTGCACACTCATATTAACACCAGGGACAAAGTATTCATTTGGTAAGGGTGCCCACAGTATGAATGAGTGTATGTAGGAGGACATTCGTAAGACTGACTTCAATGTGGACCATGTAATTCAGGAGCTATTTGTTGCTATGGAGTTCAGCTGAACTGGAAAGTGACAGCAAAAAACTCAGAATACTTGTGGTGGCGGGTTGACCCTGGCTGCAGGCCAGGTGCCCACCAAAGCCACTCTGTCACTGCCCTGCTCGCTGGGCAGGGGAGAGAAACTATGAGGAAAGCCTCGCTGAGATAAGGACAGGGAGCAGGCAAATCAGATTCAACTCAGGAAAATTAACTTAATCTATTACCAATCAAATCAGAGTCAAGTAACGAGCAATAAACCCAAATCTTAAAAACACCTCCTCCCATCCCTCCCTTCTTCCTGGGCTTAACTTGACTCTCAATTTTCCCTACCTCCCCCCCACCAGCAGCGCAGTGGGATGGGCAATGGGAGTTGCAGTCAGTTGATCACACATTGTCTCTGCTGCTCCTTCCTCCTCACACTCTTCCCCTGCTCCAACGTGGGGTCCCTCCCACGTGAGACAGTCCTCCATGAATTTCTCTCATGTGAGTCCTTCCCACAGGCTGTAGTTCTTCACAAACTGCTCCAGCGTGGGTCCCTTCCACGGGGTGTAGACCTTCAGGAGCAGGCTGCTCCAGCGTAGGTCCCGCACAGGGTCACAAGTCCTGCCAGCAAACCTGCTCCGGCATGGGCTCCTTTCTCCACAGGGTCACAGGTCTTGTCAGGAGCCTGATACAGCACGGGCTTTCCACAGGGTCACAGCCTCCTTCAGGTGTCTCCGCCTGCTCTGGCATGGGGTCCTCCACAGGCTGCAGGTGGATATCTGCTCCGCCATCATCCTCCATGGGCTGCAGGGGGACAGCCTGCCTCACCACGGTCTTCACCATGGGCTGCAGGGGAACCTCTCCTCTGGCACCTGAAGTACCTCCTCCCCGTCCTTCTTCACTGACCTTGGTGTCTGCAGAGTTGTTCCTCTCACATATTCTCACTCCCCTCTCTGGCTGCAATTGCTCTTGGGTTCTTTTTCCCCTTGACTATGTTATCCCAGAGACACTACCACCCTCCCTGATGCCTCAGCCTCAGCCAGCAGAAGGCCTATCTTGGAGCCAGCTGGCATTGGCTCTGTCGGACATGAGGGAAGATTCTGGCAACTTCTCACTGAAGCCACCCCTGTAGTACCCTCACTACTAAAACCTTGCTGCACAAACTCAATACACTTGTTTATAGAAGAACCTCAAACAGAAACGTAACATGGGGAATATTTTTATACCTTTAAGTAAGCCACTGAGAGGCAATTTTTGCATGATAAAAGAATAAACTGGTGTAGTTTCTTTCTGCAGGCTGGTTCATTTCCCTTCACTGGCAATGGCAAAGGTGTCCAGCTCACTCCAAACAGGAATTCTAAGCCAGCCAGACATCTGAGGGTGACTGGCCTCTGTTCAGTTGTAGCAGTGGATTTCTGTTGTCGTTAAACACAGTTCAGGTCTCAGCTTAGTCTGCTACTTTTTTAATTCAGTGCATTGTTGGACTAAGCACTTCTGAAGAAAAACAAAAATCAGTACACTTATCTATCCATTCTGTTATCCTGGATGTAAAGTTACTTGGGAATTTTATTTTTAGACTCACAGATGCTATGGGGAAGAACTTGCTATCTTTTCATCACAAAACAGGAGAGATGCCTGTCTGAAGTTCACATACTGGAACAGCCTAAGATAGCTACACTGGATGTGACAGAAGAACAATTTGGAGCTATGACATTAACTTAACGCAACCTGTGTTTTACTCAGAAAGAGTTTCAAGTGCATACATTCTGGTTTTACAGAAAAATAAAAGAATCTTTTAATGTAACTTGGATATGACAGAGAAGGGGTTGATACCCTACAAAACAAGAAAAAAATCTCCCATTCTTGTGTAAGAATTTCTCCAGTTTGCATGCTGGTGAATTATTCATATTTTTGCAGCTAACGAGTTTAAATGGCTTTGAATTGGTCTATGAAGAAAGTTACTCATGGTTGGTCAAAATATTTGTTGTGAACATTTGCTGTGAATGCAGCCCATTTTCTCTGTAAATCGCAGACAAGCCTCGCTAATTTCTGCGCACATATGCGCTATTCAGACCTCAGACAGATGAGACAAACAAGCCCTTTTCAGCACATGAGTCAGCTGTGAGCTCCTCTGTTTGACTGTTCATCTTCTCTGCTCCAGGATTAGTCAAGTGAGTCACCATGTTTATTCACGATTCTTCATTTTACAGTTATTCCTGATTATTCTTCAGGCAGGGGCTGCCCCATATGAGGAGCCTTTCCACATCAAAAGATCTTAAAGGTTTTGCAGTGGTTGGACTGACTGCCATTTCCTTTCGATGCCAGAGGGGCAGGGTAGCTACTCATGATCACAAGTTTGAATCAAGACATGAATCCCCAAGGACTGTATGTCAGTATTTTACAGTGCTTTTTCAGCAGAGGTGAGTTTTAAATTTCTAAAATAAATACATGCAGTAAAAAGCCCAGATGTTTTCTAAGAACACATTAACAGAAGCTGGGGATTTCTTATCAATACTTCATGACCAAAAAGGAGAATTTCATCTGCAGAAATAAATTACTTCATATGACTTATGAACATGAGTCCAAAATCCAGTGCTGACTGGATTCCAAGGGTTTTTCCATGAACAGTGTACCTTGGCTGTGTGTGGGAGCAGCTCAAAATGCTCCATCCTGGGTTCTCCCTCCTCCACCAGCATTGATCTGCTATGTTGTTCACATCTTCCTTTCTCAGCTTTTCCTTACAGTTTCTACAGCTTCTATTAGCTCAAATAATTTGGGACAACCTGAGCATGTTTTTCTGGTCCTTCTTTCCGCTTTCTCTTCTGTGCTTTATTCTCAGTGGGAATCCTTGTAGCAGGGCAATGCCAGCTTTGCCCACACTAGAAGCTAAGTGTGCATTTCTGCTCTCTGCTGGTGATCTACTGTGTGAGGAGGAAATAAAGTGAAATGCCCCTCTACTCTGCTCTTGTGAGACCCTACCTGCAGTACTGCATCCAGCTCTGGGGTCCCCAGTACAGGAAAGACATGGAGCTGCTGGATTGAGTCCAGAGGGACACAAAGTTGACCAGAGGGCTGGAGAACTTCTCCTATGACGACAGGCTGAGAGAATTGGAGTTGTTCAGCCTGGAGAAGAAAAGGCTCCAGGAAGACAAAATTGCAGCCTTGCAGTACCTAAAGGGGCCTACAGGAAAGCTGGAGAGGGGCTGTTTATCAAGGAGTGCAGTGACAGGACAAGGGGGAATGGGTTTAAGCTGAAGGAGGGTAAATTTAGATTAGATGTTAGGAAGAAATTCTTCCCTGTGAGGGTGGTGAGGCACTGGAACAGGTTGCCCAGAGAAGCTGTGGAGGCCCCATCTCTGGCAGTGTTCAAGGCCAGGTTGGATGGGGCTTTGGGCAGCCTGGTCTAGTGGAGGGTGTCCTTGCCCATGGTAGGGGGGTTGGAACTAGATGATCTTTGAGGTCCCTCCCAAATCAAACCATTCAATGATTCTATGATTCTATGTGGTCTCTTACCAGATTTTTATCGATGCGATGTTTGCAGCTTGCTAGATTCAGCTTTGGCTGTAGCTTTTTCAGGAGGTGCACTACGTCATCTTTTCTTCTTAGATTTTAAAACAGGCTTGATGAAAACAGTTTGATATTGCTTAGCCTTTTGCTAGCTTATATTTAATGTGATGGTGTAGCTTCATTTCTTTGTTACATTTAAAAGGTGATAAATTAATTGATTTGGTAACCTGAGACTTTTTTCTTTTTTTTAACAAGAAACCCCTTTTACCTGCATTTGCTTTTAACTAAGCCACCTTTTAAATATTACAAGAGAGAAGCTCTTAGTGCATACTAACTTAGGGATTTTAAGTTGAGTTGTCTGCAACTGCCAAGATAACGACACTGGTCCAAACTTTGTTAGCCTGCTGTCTTGTGGGACAATCAGGATTTTTAGTGGCAGTTTGTTTTTACTTACTACCAGACAATCTTAATGGCTTCAGCTGCCAGTACTTCTGTATGTTCATACTTTTAACCATCTGAATAATCCAATTAATTTCACTAGCAAGTCTAAAACAGAGCCTGTGCTTAACTGTTCAGAGGGAGTCATGTCAAAAGCCTTTACTTATGCTATCTTCTCCAAAATCTATCACTTTCTTGCAGCATGCCTTATTTGACCCCTTATTTTCCATCGGTCCCTCATCTTTATTACCCATGTATCTCTTCAATATGAGTGGTGGCAGAGACATGCAAATAGATCATTTAATTTCCCTGCAATGTCTTTATCCCCTTTAATTGTTCCCATTGCACCCTGGTACTCCACTGAGTCTTTTGATTCTCTCACAGCCTGCTTATGCCTCTTATAATTAAGTAATTTCTTCTTATTTATTTTCATGTTATGCCTTTGGCTAATCTCACCACCAAATCCCTCAGCTAAACCATCTTCATTTTTGTTTTACATTATTGTTCCTTACCACTAGCTTCTATTGAGCTAACTTCCCATTTTCCAAAGGATATTTGAAGAGCCTCTTTTGTGGTACCTTTCCAATCAGCTAAGGCAGATAGACCCTCTTCCTCCTTCCCTCCCTCTTTTTGTCTTTCTGGGGCTTGTGCAAATCTTTTGTAACTCATTAGTGGCTCACTTCAGTAGGCTCCATGCTGAATCCTTACCGCACCTTACACATTTTCCTTTGTTTAATAGTAATTTATCTCACTTTTTTTTTTGTGTGTGAGAGGGTTAAACTGGCGGGGAAAGGGGTTGGAGGAGGGAAGGGAACATTAAGCAAAGGAACAAAAGAGATGGGCTAATAGAAAATAGTTCTGTGTTCATGCATAGAAAATGATTTGGATGCAAATCAGTCACACAGCTGAATGATTTGTCTCAAAGCCTTAAGATTAGGGAGCAGAGGGCTTCCAGCCTCAAGTGGCACTCTGATTTCTATCCAGACCCTGCATTCACAAAACAGCGTGCCTGCAAACAACCCACCTGGAAGACTTGTGTGCTGCTTTCATGTCTCCTTGTACTCATCTGAACAATGTCTTTGTGTTCGCCTTACTTTCTACACGATGTCTTAAAACTGCAAATACATAGGAGGGGGAGAGGATCTGGGCAGGGGACAGCCAGATTAGTTACACACTAAGAAAATTGGCTGCCATATCTCCCAGGCAAACAATTTCTACTGAAAGTACTAGGAAGTACAGGTGAGTAATTGCTTTATAACCTCATAATTTATGTAGACACCAAACAAAGATTGGTGTGTCATCAGCATAGAGTCCGAGAGGAATATTTTGCACTCAGTCAAATTAAATATTTCATTGTGATTTGGAGTTTAAGTGGATTACAGAAGATGCCTTGTATGCACCACTTCTATACAGTCCTACTGAAATCAGTATGCAGACTTTAAAAGCACTGGAGGTAGCAGGATCATGAGTATGAGTTTGAATGTTCTATTAAGAAAATTTCTTCCCACAGATGAAGGATTAAATCTTTTCTTGTCACAGTGTGGCTCTGTTTTCACACCTTCAGTAATAACCAGAATTCAGCTCATTTTAGGGTTTACAAATGTGGGGTTAAATCGAGCTCTGGATTAGTCCATCTCCCTCAATCTAGACAGAAAGTCTATCCATGAATGATGGCATTATTCTATGTTGATGCCAACAAGAGAGTGGAGAAGGCTGGCATGTGTATGAGGATGTTTCTGGAGCTATTGCACACCTTTGATATCTTCCACAGGGCTGTTCTTGTGGAAGGCTGACCCCCTTGAGTAGGGATGCTAGGGTAGGATAGCGTGGGATATATTAAGTAGCTATATTCCAGGAATGCAATCACTTTTTTCATCACTGAGTCTAGTAAACTGCTGCTGCTCTTTGAAAGTCATCACCCGTTTCAGCTGGGCAGTGGGTAGTGTATTCACATCACAGTTTTGAAATAAATTTAGACTGAAAATAAATGTCACCTGCCAATCCAGTTGGTATGCCTTCACCTTACGTTGCTAAGGAAATTGCTCCTTCAGTTTGTCTCTTTAGCACAGCTTCCCCATATGATTTGGAAAGGTCAAGGTTGTCCTGTTACTGCAAATGAAGGAGGACTGGGCTCGTACTCAGCAGTAACCAAGTTAAATATCTTTAAGCTTTATGTATTTCAAATTCCCTCAACAATTATACTTCAGAGAAGGTTCTAACTTAGGCAGAGGGGCACAGTTCAGAAACAGCTTTTTCAAGGGACCATGTCTTTAGAGAAGGAATGTACATTTCCACTTGAAACATGCTGAGAGAAAAGAAAATGAATAAGAAAATACTCCACCATTTACTTCTAACAGAAATGTTTCGTGTGTTGCTGCCATTCAGGGGTAGAGATCTTGATGGTGGAGAAGTTTGTTTTGACTGCACATAGTTTTTTTTCTCTCAGGCAGAATTTGAAACAATGCTCTTGTAGGCTTAGATGACTTGTTCTAAATTAAAGAAAACAGCAGAAAAGGATTAAATGAAAATCTCCGTGGGAGAACATGGTGGGAGCCTTCCATATAATAGGCCTCGGGCCTAATCAAATTTTGAGACTTATGCAGAGGTAAAGCAGACCGCAATAGCAGTGTGTTAAAGTTTCCTTTTACAGAAGGTTAAGCTGTACTTTCTGAAGCTTTCCTTGCTTGTTGCTCTCGAAAAGTATCTGTTGTTTGTAAATCATCTTAACGGGAAGGGCAGATGATGAGAGGACCTTATTTAGTTGGGTGTAAATATGGAATAAGTCATTAAAGTGACCAATTAGCTTTTGTGAAATGCATGAGATTAAGTAGAGAGTGGCCCAGGCTTCTCAGTACAAATTTTCACATTGAAGAAAATATTTCAACATTTTCTTCTCTGTCACATGCTATCTCCTTCAGGGCTTCCAAGGTTTCTAATTATTCTCCCAGAGCTGAGGGAAGCCTTGCAGCCAGCCTATTGGTAGCTGCTAATTAATAAAGAGTTCGCATTTTGAGTGGATGCAGCTATTTTCCATGTTGCATTTGGTTTGCAGAAATAAGGCAACAGTCCCACTTTATTGTGCAAAGCATTGGATCATTCCCTCTGCTCAAGCAGGAAGCCAGTCAGCCTAGTTATAACCATACCACTTATATTAATGTCATACAGATTTATTTCCTTTTCTGATTTTCCTCTTTATAATAGAAAGAAAAAAAGAAGGAGGGGAGGAGGGGGGAACCCAAACAAAAAATCTAGTAAAATATATCCAAAGGAGCAGGGATTTAAACTGATAGCTTGAATCCGTTTCATTTCACCACAGAGAAATATTTTCCGGAAGCAGCTTAGCTGAAATCTATTGCAAGGAGTGCCAGAAGAACCTAAAAGTTTTAATTCAGGGTTTATTTTATCCACCAGTGAGCAGGACTTACCACATCAAGCAGAGGAATGCGAGTTTCAGAGCAGGAGTTCTTTAGTGCCACCTCTGAAACAATTCTTTTTTCAGAGGAATTCTACCAGAAGACATCTGCGTTCCTTGCTCATGGCCCAACCACAACAAAGCCGAGTGTCTTGAGGTTTGAAGACAACTGTAACCATTGATTTTTATTTTTTTTTCTGCTTTGGCTTTAGGAACTCCTTCATAGATATCCTTCGAGCTATCCTGCTGTCATTGGAAGTGCTCATCGAAGATCAGGAGCTTCAGATAAATGGCTTCATTCTAATTATAGACTGGAGTAACTTCTCCTTCAAGCAAGCCTCCAAGCTTACACCATCTATCCTCAAACTGGCCATTGAAGGGTTACAGGTAGGTGGAGGGTAATACATGTACCTGCAACTTTTATTGCTGCAGCCAGCGATTTTTACCTCAACAGGCACTGAGGAGGGTGTAGGGTGACGGGAGAAAATATTCCAGAATCTTTAGTGACCCACCCACTCGCAACATCGATTGATTTTCAGACATTTCATTTTTGCTGTCTTTTGCTTCTATTTCAGCTGTAAATCAGTGTAACCTACGTGTGTGTTACTTACTGCAGCATTAAGAAGGACAGTTAGAGATCTGAGGTTTAATCCATCAGAGAATTCAGAGGGATTAAAATCCAGCAGCATCTGCCTTCTGGAGTGTGCACTTGACATTCAAGAACATCTGTATGTAGAGGGAGGGTGGCAGGAGAAGAGAGCAGCTCCCTCAGCAGATGGAAGCGTGCTGTCGTGTTCATGCGCGTGTGTTTGAGTTAACTTATATGAGGAAGAGGAAGGACGGGCTCCTTGTCATGCCCTCATTCTGACTGCCTTAATTTGTCACACAGGATCCTGTTACGTTATGGTTCAAACCGTTCAGGGGCTGCACATCCACTTGGTGCTTGAAAATGAATAGGAGCAAGCTAAAACTGTTACAGGGTTAGGTGCTGTTACAGGATTAGGTGGAACGTGAGGGCAAGGCAGCTGGGGCCTGACGGGGGAACCTGAAGATGAGGATAAACTGTGGTGCTCAGAGAGGACTTCAGCCCTTTCCACTAGAGTCTATCTCTGCTCTTAGACTTGAGATGGAGTTTTAGGTTTGAAGTAGTCTGACACAATCTCGTTAATTGTGGATGTTTGATAGGACTGTTTAGGTTGGACGGACCTCTAGAGATAACTGTGTCCAACCCCCTGCTCAAAAAAGGGCTGATTTCAATCTTAGACCAAGTTGCTTAAGGACCATGTTTCACGTAGCTATATATTTAAAAGGAGAGATTTTATAAGTCATTGTTTTTCCATTTTATTTTTAGTACTTTCAGGTATCCTGCAGTCATAAATATCTCAAGAATAATCTTCCCTGGTGTGTGTGTATTTAACTTTAACTTATATGATAAAGAACCCATTTTGTTCAACTAATTTTTTGACTAACAAACTGTCTACAATTAGATCATGATTATCTCTATGTTATTATTCAAATATGAGGTAGAAAATTCTGCCAGCAGTTTTAAGCCTGTGTTCCCCTTTCTGGGGAATTTTCATCTGTTCTAACAAACTAGGAAGTCACGCTGTGCAATTAGTCCCTAAGACAATACCTTATCTTCTCCTGCTGCTACTATCGCTTCATCTGCCTCCCTTCACAGCATAACATTCTTGTGGTTCAAAAAAATCCTCCAGTCAGAAAGAAGAGAGAACCAAGTGACAAGGTGCCCTTGTGCCTGTCCAAATTTTGCACTTCCAGCTCTCCAGTAAGAGGCCAGTCCAGCCTTCAGCCCATCTGATTTTCGGCCATGGCTCCGCCAGGCTGTCTGCCTACTGGGTGGAATGAGGGGACATGTCCACCTTATGGCAGCTCCAGCTTTGAGTGGTGGAAAAGAAAGTTATTCCTTTCGAAGCCAGTTTCCCCTTCTGTGTCTGTTCACAGGCTCTTCTTTAACATCCCCACTACCTGGAGGGAGCCCCCCCAGTTGATTTGCAGTTGTTGGCAATGATATGTTTCTGGAAGTACCTAAGCTGATTTTATGATGGTGTCATTAGTCTGACATCCTGTGCTGGGCAGTTTAGGGAGACCGCCTTTCCTGTTGGTAGGTGGACATTTAATTTCTCATTTAAAGTCATGATACTGTCATCTTCTCCATGCTAAGCAGAAATATAACTGTCTCTCTAAAGAGTACAAATTGTGATAATGCTTCCTAGACTTTTCTAACCACTGGCAGGCTTGATGAGTTGTAGGAGTTGTAAATGTTGCATTCTGATTTACCAGGTTTAGAAGCAAGTCATTCATGCTTACAAACGACATATTTAGCAAGAAATGTTGGTGGGTTTTTTTTAGGGTGGGTGTTTTTTTTTTTTCTCTAATCATTGCCGTTGAAGTACCTTCATTAAGACTTTGTTCTATTATTATTTTAAAAGAACTACTGCTATCCTAATGTAAAATTTATGTAAAATGTAATTGAAATGCAGGCAAGACCTACATACAGAGTCTCAAAATGAGTTGCATATTGCGCAGCGAGGTCATTGAAAGTGAAAAAGTCAGGTTCTACTCTCATGAGATGATGTCTGAAAAAAACCAGATTGTTTTAGTTCCTTGTTATTTCTCAGAGCTAAGGCACTGTGCATTACAGATCCTCAGACAAGCAGATTACATGGCTATCCCAGTCTTCCCTTCTAAGAAGAGATTTTGGGTTATATTAAGTCCTGTGTAAATCTAGTGAAGTACATGGAAGGAAAATAATTGTCTCTCACAATTTCTGGTGGGATTGAACCATATGTATGTTGGTATCTGAGCAAGAAACTTCTAACCTCTTTGTAACAACAATTTTAATGCCATAGCCAAACCATTTTCCCATAGCTTTGTTAACCTCTCATCTGCTTCAGTGTCTCAGACCATTGCTTTCTGAAATATAGAGCTCTAAAAAATAAGTAGCAGTGTATTTAGTAATTTAAATTTATGCATTTGGGTGGTTTGGGTTTTTTTACTTTCAAATTGTTTTAAGCCAATTAATATATTGGCAGTTCTTTTTTTTTTTTGCATTTGAATTGTTTACTTCTTCCCTCAAATAGCTGCTGCAGTGCATTGCCACTAAGAGAACAAACATTACACAAGTGCATATGTTAATTCATCCTGTGTTGCAAGACCAACGCTAGTCAAATCCAATAGACTTGGCTGCAGAGATTAATATATTGCTATTATGTGGGATGCTCAGTTCCAAATACTGTAAAATGTGTGAATGCTCAGGGAGATGAAGTATGAGTTACACTGTTACATGGCTGAAATCATATTTTGCTCAATACTACTTTGTTCTGTTTGGATTTCTGTATATATTGCAACATACAAGATAGTTCATTATAACTCCACAGAGCATCTACTCTGTTTCTCAGTTATGCTATTTAATGACCTAAATGTAGGCTAATATCTGCACTTTAAACAACAGCTGTTCAGATGCTAGACAAGTATTTGTACAGTATGGCAGTTCTCATTACGCCACAGCAGCGAAATGTGTTCCTAGTGCCTAAACCATCTCTGACTAATGAGCTCTGCTCTTTTATCACAAGGCAATTGCAACTGTATGCTTTGAGCTCCTTCCGTACTCCTTCCTAGACCTTACCGATCTTTTGAGTTTTAACACATTAAAGAGAAGATTGTCACATGGATGGAAAGGTTTGGAAAGAGATGTATATAAAACCAATCTATTTTGCCAATAACTTGATGTGTTTTGACTTCTGATTCTTATTCTTTTAATGTGAACAGCTTTTCCCCTTCACATCATATTTCTCCCCTCTGTTCTCTTCATCTGTGAAGTTATACTTCTCTGTATGTCACGCTGATCTTATAATTATCCTATGATGGTAGACCAAATTTTTTTGTGGCCTAAGTTAACCAGAGACTGATCTTTCGGCATTTTGGGTAATGTTTAGAAGCATTTAAATTTCACAGTCATTGCAAGAAATATTAGTAACAACGGGGAACAACTAAGATCAGCAAACAGAGTTTTATCCCCAGACTTTAACTGGTAATAACCCGACACAAGTTATGACCAACAATGTCCATTAGGAAATCCATTTCAATTTTTTCATTTCTTAAAATTATCTGCAATTTATTATCATCCAGTAAAAATTTGACACCGGTATTTCTGGGAGGAGAGGGAAATGAAAGGAAATCGATGATGCTCGACGTAAAAACACCTTAATCGATAGTGGTGTTGATAATATTTTCCTGTTAAAAAAATCTTCAAATAAGGGAAACTTGTATAAGCTTCTCTTAGAAAATTGTTCAATGTACATTTGTCCAGGATAGCTCTGATGCTGAAATCAAGTCAGATAATCAAGCTAACATGTTTGTGTGGACATTATTGGAGGTTATTCCACTTCAAAATCTGGAATGAGATACCAGATTAGGGAAAACTTATCCTGCTTAGAATTATATGAAGCTTTTTGATCTTTAACATGAGCAATAGATTTAAAAACTTCTGGTTTGCTTTTTTTTTTTTAGATTTCCTCCTACTGTAATTATGTGGGATTGAGAAACTTAATGTCAGTTAAATTATAGCAGCAGATTACTTGCCTCCTGACTCTATCTTATACAATCAAATATTTTTCATGTTGTGCTTCAGAAGAAGAGCTAAATATAAAATATGCTCAAAGTACAGACTAAAACGTAGAGCTTGAAGGAAAAAAGTGTAGTTCAATATTATAGCAAAGATGTAATTTGGTTGGTTGGTTTTCCAAATCGTAGTGAAAAAGATGAGCTTTTTGAACTGATGAAAGTTTTCCAGTGAAAAACATTTTTTTTCTGGAACAATACCATGTTTTCAGAATAGAAGTATTACTGTGAAATGTGTTTCCAAAATTATCTGGAAAACATCTGGAAATACATGTTCTAAAAGTTTTCATCTGGAAATCAAAATACTTAATATTCCATTTCATTATGAGTGGTAAGAAGCACTTGATTTCTGTCTTAATTGTTAGAATTTCTTGCTTTTTCAAAGTTGAAATCAAGCTGAGATAATGAAACAGTATTTCAGATCAGCATGACCTGGGTTAATGGGTAAGATTGGATCTTTGTTATGGTTGAACTGGGGATCTGAACAGAACCCAGAGAGTCCCGGTCCATCTGGAGACTTTGCTAAACCCTCTGCCCTGAAAACTTGGTCTTTCCTCCACCAGCCTGGACCCTGGAGCAAGGAACCTGACTCTTCTATCCTTGCTTAAACACATTTATACTCTGAAACCCCAGGTAGGTGTGATCTCATTGACTTAGCACTTCCAGCTGAACTTGTTATGAACCATGTGAAGGATGAAGGCTATAAGATGCCTTACATAGTAAGTATAAGATACAACTACTGTTTCCATTAAGTTTCTGTTACTTGAAAATTTAAAGTGAGCGAGAATCCACATCATAACAAACTGAAGAACACTCTAAAATGACTTGTTCTAGCTCAACCTTTCTGTAGAAATCTGTAGTGTACAGAGAAGTCTGTCTAAGCTATAAATATCCTATGATGCTGTTATGTCTCATCAGGTATTTATAACAGGTCTTATTAACAGAAAAACAGAGAGCTCGCTGTCACTGCCTACTGAAGGCAGAGCAGATCAAATCCTCAGTAACAGAAGCTAGGCAAATAAAACCATATATAGGCACACATATACGCTGGCTTGGACAAGGACAAGTAAAAAACCAAAACCTTATGATCTCATGTAAAAAGGCCCTCAGCGTAGATTCTAGTGTCTTTTATCTCTGGGAGGCTAAATGCAGACTCAAAGGTCACTCATTTGTTTGTTCGACTGCTCCTCAGTCTTTCAGGTTGAAAATCTGAAAGACAAAACTCAGCAGAGAGCTGAGGCCACTTGCTGGGGTAGTATAACTGGCTGGGGCTCTGCGCACATCTGCAGGGTAATGCTGATTTATGGCGGCTGAGAATCAGTCCATCTTTCCCTTCCTCTGTTAGAAAGAAACTCACTTGAAGGCATTTTTTTTTTTAATATCTAGATTTTAAGGACTTGTAAAAAATTAAGGAAATATTTAGATTTTGAATTTTGTGCAAAAGCTTTGTCATTATCTTTTCTGGGATAGGGAAAATTAAGAAAAGGGGGTATTCTAGGCTTCATAGTTTGTTGATATGTCCAAAAGGCATGTTGTAGCTTCCCAAACTAGAATCGTGGCTAATAACTCTAGAAGACCTGCTAATAATTGAAGCTTATACTCACAGAGGCAAGATTAGCTATATAAACACGTGTTTACCTACAGAGGGGGACAAATCTGGTCTGTGAAGAAAACAGAGAACTCCTCCCAGTAAGAATGATTTAACTGTTTCTAAAAAGACAGCTTCAAGACCTAATGATGTTCAGAATCTGGAAAATGGCTATGGATCAGAATTTAGCAGATGTAATAAAATACAATGGGATGCTATGTTTCCTGAACATCTGTAGCAAGGAAACCCTGTCTTGATTTCAAATCCACTACTTGTACAAGATGTAAGTCTGCATATTTACACAGATATCTGGATGAAAGCATTTGTAGTATATACACATAAGAAACATACCATTTTTTTTTTTCCATTAAAGGCTGTCTCAAAAGTTCCCAAATCTGGTCTCTAGTTATATTTTACCTCAATATTAGAATGTGCTTCATGTCAGAAATCTGCATTTAACTGTGGAACGTGAAGTCACAGCTAATAACGAGCATCGAAAGAAGGCCAGTTTGAATCATTCCAGAAATGCTCATGCTATCTGTCTCCAGCAGCTGTTGTGGTATCTAGAGTGAGTACTCCCTGGCTGTCAGTGAGGGTGCCTTTGAAATTATAGGAGACGAGAAAAGGAATTGACTCGTTATATACAAAATAAAGGTAGATAAACAGATTTTGCTCTCTGAGAGAGAAGGCCTATGCTCATTGTGTGCCTATCACCTCTAGGGAGTTGACTGGAAGAAGGAAAAAGGAAAGCATAGTAGGCTGTAGACTCACATTTGTCACTTGAAAATTGGAATTAACTGCTTAGTAGAATTGATCAGTCCAGCCATGGTTGCCAGTTGGAGGCTTTGGGGCTTTTGGCTGTGAGTAAAGGATAAGCTGCAGTGTGGACAGCAGGAGAGGCTGGATATGTTCAGTGGAGTCTTTTTTTAATGTCAGTTGTTACATCTTAGGAAAGGTCTCCTCAAGAATTAGACAGGAAGTAAATAGCCCCAGCAAGGAAATTAGAAAGTTTATCGCAATAAGTCTGCTTAGAACAGAAAACAGCTGTTTCTTACAGGTAGCCAGCAAAAAGGCAGCTAGAGCTAACACCGATCGTGCTCAAACCTTCCCACCAACATAGGCATAAATAGCTCATGTTGTATGTTGAACCTTTCTTCCTCTCACAAAACGTGAACGTGGCCAAATGTACTTGCAGTAATTTACATTATCCCTCTCCTCATTAATTTCACAGAACTTTAGAAGTGATGCATTTCTAGTAACTGTTTAACTCTTTTACAACCCCACAAGCCTTTTCCTCTGTATCATGGAAACTGAGTGAAAACTTCCTGAAGAAAATGTTTACTACGGATACCTTCTTGCTATGAGAAATATATAAAGCAATTATGCAAAAACATAGAAGGGTTTGCATGTACAAGATTAAACCAGAAAGATGCAGGATTAGTGACATTTCAGTGAGAGCTACATGCCAGCAGAGGTGGAATGGGTACTATTTTGTTTGAGATGTGGGATGGTGATGGAGGTACATGTGGGTAGGGAGATGGAAGAAGTTAAAGCAAGAGGAGGAGTGATGATATGACTGTACACTGTGATATGTGTTAAGGATTATCCCCCAAGCACAGGTAGATAAGGACTAGGATCTCTCTAGCAGAGGGCTCATGCTGGAGCCTCACTAACAACTTCAGGACTGAAATCCATGTCTCCTGAGAAAATAGCTGTGGCAGTGTAAGATCAGTTGTCCTCTTACACCTCTGGCTCACAGTTCCCTTTTCAGCACATGCCTTCAAGGATGTGCTGCATCAGTGGAACTGGCCATGGGTGCCTGACCACTGTTGCGCAAGAGCCAGCAGCTCAGCTCACATGGCTACAGGGAAGGGCTGCGCCAGGACTCTGTGTGTACATTGTCCACTCTGCTGCTCTAGGCAAGGTAATAATTTCTGGTGCGAGTTTTTAACAAGAAGCTGCACACAATAACATTTTAAAAATCTGTAGAAAGGCAGTGATTTTGAGAAACATTTGCCTGCATGTTTTTTGGCTCCTATTACATTCAGAAAAATAGGACTTTTCTACCACACATAACAATTCTCTTTGAAGTCTCATCTATTATTATTATCTGCTCCTAAACAAAGCAATTTATAGATTCATCAATACTTTGTATGGTCATATATATTTGTATAGTTCATATGTGTATGGTAAATATGGTCAAAAGAGACTCCAATGTTTTTAGTAAGTTTGACGTAAAGTCCCAACAGATGCGAATGAGACTTTTGTCATTGCCTTGGTGGTGACGGTAATTCCACCCCTATTGCGCTGCGCCAGGAAGTAATTTTCCACTTCATAGGAGTTTTCCAGGCTTGTGGAAAATGTTCTTCAAAATCTGAGCACTTTTTCGGAAATATTTACACATCGGTTAGAATTTTTTGTCAAATGATATTGAAGCACTTTGTTTTGTTCTCAAAATATTTTTATGACTCTTCTTAACTGTGTAGAGCTTAACACTTGAAACAAACGTTCCTGAATAGCAGAGGTTCCTTGATACAACATTGTCAGCCTGAAGTATCTCAAACATCACAATCTTCCAAGAAAAGATGAAAACATCAAGTGAAAAATTCATCCTACTTTCTTCTCCCCTCCTTTCTACCCCCTGATTCCCACCAAGCTTTGATTTCAACAAATGAGTATTTTCTGAGGAAAAAAGCATTTCAGTGGAAATTCCTCCAGTAACTGTAGTGCCCTGTGATTCAAACCTTCTTATGATTCTTACAGGATGTGTTTTGCATCCCTTTCTGGTAGACACATATTAGACCATTTGAATGTGTATTCTGCTTTTCATTCTGAGTGCACTCCCACTGTTTCAAATTGTTTGCAGTAGGACCACTTTAAAGCATGGCCAAAGTGAAACAAAAGTAATTTCCATTTCAGGGGAGGCTTTCTGAACAACTCTAATCTACATGCAATGAAAATGCAGCTAAGAAAAAGCATAGCTAGCACAAATACAAGTACAATACAAAAATTCTTCAAAAAGCAGATAGAATCACAGTATCATAGAATGGTTTGGATTGGGAGGGACCTCAAAAATCACCTAGTTCCAATTCCCCTGCCATGGGCAGGGACACCCTACATTAGACCAGGTTGCCTAAAGCCCCATCCAACCTGGCCTTGAACACTGCCAGGGATGGGGCCTCCACAGCTTCTCTGGGCAACCTGTTCCAGTGCCTCACCACGCTCACAGTAAATAATTGCTTTCTTATATCTAATCAAAACCTACCATCTTTCAGTCTAAAGCCATTCCCACTTCTCCTATCACTGCATGTCCTTGTAAACAGCCACTCTCCAGCTTTCCTGTAGGCCCCTTTAGGTACTGGAAGGCCACAATTAGGTCTCCCTGGAGCCTTCTCTTCTCCAGGCTGAACAACCCCAACTCCCTCAACCTGTCCTCATAGGAGAGCTGCTCCAGCCCTCTGATCAACTTTGTGGCCCTCCTCTGGACTTGCTCCAACAGATCCATGTCTATTTAGAATGTCATCAAATTGACAGTTTTTCAGAAGAAAGGCAGAAGTATGAATATATATGACGAGCAAAATACTTGATCATTGTTTAAGAATTATGTATGTAACAGCAGTACACTTCAAGAAACTGAAAACAGAATTCAAGCTTGCCTAGGTTTATAGGGTGATATAAATCTTATTCTTCTATTTTCCAAGAGAATTTAGAAGCAGCTTTGAATTAGAAGTATGCTCAGTAATGTGTGTGCCTAATGTCTGGAAGAGACGGTTTCTGGTGGGTTGGTGGGATGGCTCATGTAAATGGACATCTGCAGTACTTACAAAGTATCCTACTCTAACTTCTGTGTGAAGTTTCATGAAGAGTCCCACTAGCAATCCTAACTTCATCAGGCTTTATGAACAAATACAGAAAACCTGAATTTAAAAGTTTCTCAGGAAATAACATCTCAGTATAACAGAGACAGCATTTACCTCCTTGTTATGGTCTTTTCTTTTATCATACCATTTGATATCATTTATTGCTAAGTATGAGGAAAGCTGTGAGGGGACAGTCCTAAAGAGATAAGGATTACTGAGACTCTACTGTAACTGAAATCAGTGAATTGCTACAGATAAAGCTTTGGACTTAACTAATCAATGTGAGTGGGCTTTCTGGTAACATTGGAGACAGTATCTGCTACTGTCTCTCTCTGAAATAAAATTAATCATTTTCCTGTGCAAAAAAACCCTAGCCCTGCATATTTCTAGACACACCACAAGCATTTTTTAATCAAAAAGAGAGCATGTGCACTCATAACCAACCAGGCAAACCTCAGTTTCTGTTGCTGGTCACTGTCTTTGCTTAAGCTGAGCCAACAATCACTGCAGCATGGAGACTGTCTGTAGTCATTTGGTATCATGTGTAGAAGAGCCACTTGGACAATTGGACTGACAAAGGAAGCAGAAAACAGACAAGCTGCAGTCCTCGTCAGATACTGCATCAGAATATCTGCAATGAAGCTCTTCTATAGAAGTCAACATTTTCTAAAAAAAGCCCACAACTTTTTATACAAAACCAAATAAACAGTACAACCACAAGAGCTGCTTCTTGTTGAAACTGAGAGAAACTCAGTTTCTCTGTAAGATTCTAGCTTCAGGTTGTAGTGTATCGCATATTCCTACCCAGTCCCTGCTATGGATATGTGGGTTCAAGTGGTCTTCTGGTCACCTAATAACAATTCCTGCGCAAAGCAGAACTACTTCAAATACTAGATCGGTTCAACTGCGGCCATCAAATCAGCTAGCCATTACCTAGCTTTTTCCATTTCCTGCTCTCTCTCTAGCTTTGATATTGCTTTCTCCTCTAAATACTACAAGATAAATAAAGCTGTGAGGTAAACCAGGTGTGCAAGGCGTGCACTTTGTGGTGCTGAGCCTACATGGCTAACAGCACTAGGTATTCAAACACACCAAATATAATTAACTATTCAAGAAAATTCTCCCCTCCAATTTGTTATACATGCCTGAGTGAATGTTAATGGGGTCACACAGCTCTTTGAACTGCTGCTGACAGAACAATAAAGAGTTCCTGTGGTTTTCAAGAAACAGCACAGTATAATTTTGCTTGCTTTGCAAGGGCATTTCTTAATGATATCATTATACCCTCTAAACTCCTAGTCCACTCTCAGAAACTCACAACACTTCAAATGACAAGTTACCTTCTCTTTTCCCTGGGAGAATTGAATCTCAATTATAATTTATAATGTGTTACTTACTCAGTGAATATTCTTTTCCTGTGCCTCTGAGAGGTGCCAGCTATGGTATTTTAATGAAGCACCCCCGTTTTATAGCCTCTCTCCTCTAAAACTGGAACAACAGCATTTAAAGGGCTAGACCTCTTATCCAGTTTGCTGGCTAAGGCAGGCAAATAATTTCCATTTGAACTGTCTTAAAAGACAATGAAAATAAATTAGATTTGTCTCTGTTCCAGAGATAACTTATGCCTGAACAGTATTGCCTGAGAACATATAAATAACCATACTAGCAAATTCCTGCCATCTGTGTTAAAATTCATTCAAATGTTTGAAGTATTTGACTCCTTACACCATTTCAAGGTTGTTTGTTTTGCAAAGATATTCTAGGCAAATTAGCTCAGGAATGTTTGCTAAACTAACAAAATAAGTGAATGTTGCTATTAGCTTGAGTAAATTTATTTGGTATCTAAATCCAATGATTGCCCAGCTTTGTGTGTGTAAAGGGAAAAAAGAAAAAAGAAACCCTTTGTAGCAGTGCATTCATTTTCTTTGAAGCTAATGCAGAAAATACATCTGTAGGATTTGAGGTTTAGACCAAAAAAATAAATAAATCAGTAAATAATCTTGCATGCTGGTAGGAGATTTTGTGAATTAGTCCTCTTTGATGATTTTTTTTTTCAAATTGGAAACTGTACATAGTACAAATTCTGTAATAACACCAGAATATAATTCTCAGAAATTTGCTTTGAACAGAAGAGTGCTATGTTGGGCATGCACACGGTTGAAAAGAAATACCTGACTTAAATGTACTTCCTTGCAATTAATTGTCAGGCTGCAGTTTTCCCTCAGTGGCATTATCTCAGATACTGGCTCTCTGCAGATTGCCCTGGACCAGTCAGTAAGTATCCATGCCACTGGCATGAACGGGGGCAAGTGATCAAGAATTTCAGCACAGTGAATCCCCAAATATGCCACCAGCACTGCTAACATGCCTGTGGTAATCACAGGCAAAAATTGATGTCTCCCTCTTTTTGTATTTTTGGGAGATGTCTCCAAGCCCAGAAAACATCTTCATGCCACCTTTCCCCTGCCCCTGGGGGCAGTGTTTTCAAGACAGACCTCTCTGAAACTGGGCTGGTTGGCACATTGAAAGATGTAGAATAACTCTTGGTAGGAAAATTTCACTAAAAATGAAACATCTGCTGATTTTCATGTACACTACATCTTTCTGAGAAACCTGCCACCAGTAGGGATAGCCTTGGAAGATGTGACGCATGTGAAGACTTTGGCCCCTTCTAATTGCCACTCAACTGTTGTCACATGTGAAGCAGATCTTGTATCCTTTAAACATGTCAAAATACTGTTTGTACATGCTAACTGTAGCAAAACACCAACTTTAAAATTATTTATCTTTTTCTTTTTATCTACCTTTCTGCCTCTTCAGTCATAAGCTCACTTTCCCCCCTGCATTTCTCTAATTGCTTATACACAGTAGAGTTTTACAAACTGAAATATTGTTACAGTGACATGATGGGAGCTTTTATGAAACAGAATAGCTATATCCTGCCATATCCTGGGTTGGTTTTTTGTGTGTTTGTTTGTTTTTTGTTTTTTTCTGTTCAGCATCAGAATTATGTAAATGAGCTCAGCAACAACACATCAAAATTGACAAGCTCCCTGTCAGGAAGTAGTACTGGAAGGATATTTGCAGTAGTTTCCTTTGCTAAATACATCAGAAAACATGCCATTTCACTGTTTCTTTTGTTGCCACACCTCCCACATTCTTGGTGTTTTGCCCTTTCTCAGATAATTTCTGCCTGAACTTAAGGCACAGTCTCTTTGGAGATTTTCTATCTCCAGTAAGCAAAGCTCACTTTTACTACCTGTAAAAGCTTTAAAAATGTTGCAACATGTGGAGGGATAAAATGGATAGTCATTTTTTCATACTACACACTTTTCCAGGACTTCTGTACTATCAGCACATGCTGAGATGCTATAGGAACGCAATAAAAGTGGTGTTCCAAAAAAAAAAAACCATTCATTTTCACCCTGCAGCAAAAGATAAAATAAAAACGGGAATAAATTAAACAAAACTGGAGTTGGTCTTTAAAATACAACTGTCTGTATATTTTTATATCCTGGGCTTGTAGGCAGGGGAGCAATAAACAAATTTGGGCTTGTGAAACCACAGCAATTCCGAGTAGGGTGTGACCCCCGCAGAAGTCCAGTAGTTGGTGGTGTGTTTAAAATCTAGATCCAGCAGAAGCAAAGCTTTGAACCTGAATTCACTGCAAAAGCCTCATCCCCCTGTGGGCTTGATGTTAACAGTGGGGCTGTGATAACTGAATTCTGGGAGCTATTGCTCTGAAATACTAAAGGAGCACGGGGCTGATGCTTTGCCACTGTCACTTGTGGCACCTGTTACTAGTCACTAGTAGAAGGGTGAGGAGGTAGCAAATGAAGTACTAGGAACCAGGTTTGGGACAAACGAAAGGAGGCAGCTCTTTCTGCAGTGCACTGTAGACCTGAAAGTCCTTGTCTCGAAGGATATGTGGATGCCACATCATGTCAAGAGACACTGGACAGGTTAATGCAAGAGAAATCCAGTGAGGGTGGCTAAGGAGATGGGAATCACATCTGACTCTAAAAGCTGAGAATAACTGAAGGCTGAGAGCGTGTTGGGTGAAGATACACTTACCTGTTCCTCCTCTTCCCTTGGCAGCTGAATAGGGCAGCTGGTCTAGAGAGAAGATACAGGGTCAGATGGGCCTTTGGTCTGGCTTGCATAGCTGCCTTCTGCTCCAGAAGCAGCAAAATTTTAAATCTGTCCTCAGTGATTCCTTCAAGTACTGTCTAGTCATGGCAACAGTTATAAAGTATTTGTCTCCAAGAGTCCAAAGACACTAAGTAGAAGTGGTTCTAAATTTTCCCCTGGAATGCAACCAATGTCAGGATGATGGACGGCAGTGATGGCTCAGGAGCACCTCTTGGCACTGCAGGACTCAGTTCTCCTCTTGTCAGTGCAACTCTGTGGTGTCAGGATGTGCATTTCTGGTCTATGTTGAAATACCTGAAAACAGATTAGTATTAACTTCTATGAATATTGATCAAGCCCATCATATAGAAATTACCATTTGCTCAGTCAGTGACTCTGTTACTGATGTTACTGGAACGGCAGTGTATACTTCTTTCCTTAAACATCAGTTTATTTCCAATTTCTAACATGAGGGAGGTATTTAAAAATATAATCTTCTGGGTTTACTAAGTAAGTAAAGATCTGATTCTGTTCAACAAGGTTCAAATGAGCAAACAACCAACCACCACCTCTCCCCAATCTCCCCCAAGAGGGAAAAAACACATCCCAGAATGAAATAAAAATGTCTGAGCCAATGCTGTGTAAGCTAACAGGAAATCATTAGATATACACTGCCCACCCCATCTGAGCTACATGTTTCATTTTGAAACAAATCTGTACTTGGAGGCATCAGTAATTATTTCCATTTATTTTCTGCTTCAGTGATATGTAAAGCTGCAGTTTTGATATGGCTTGCCAAATGCCTCTGTTGATTTACATAAAAGGTTCACAGGAGGCAGAAATATTTGCCTGAAGGATAAAAATAAACGTATTCAAGCAAACAGGATGCTAGTAAAAATGTAGTAAATTCTGAAATTTAGTGGAAAGCTGATTGTGTTTCTCCCTGTGCTTATCTAAGCATGACAACAGCAGAGTTTGGTGGACCAAATTCACGGAGCATTCAGTCATCCCCATTGCTGCATCACCTGCTCCAAAACGGCACTGTTGCCATCCTGCTGGACTCTTTTGAAAAGGACAGTGTGAAAACCTGGTGGGTTGCTGGTTCAGCCAAGTTGGGTGGAGGCAGGAGCTGAAAGTCTATTTCTCCTCTTGTAATGCTGGAGTGAGCACCGCTGATGGAAAGGACAGAGAGGGAGAGACAGCAGAGCTTTTTCCTCCACCCTTTTCAGCAACCCCCCCCTATGCTGTAGGGCCAAATGAAGCGGTGACCGTGATCATGAGATGAAAGCTGGACTGTGGCACTATTACACCAGTGTTCCATGGAGTGCCTGAAGCACAGGAAGAGCAAGAGCCTCGAATTCCCCAGCTGTGCTCTGGCAGAAAACCATGCAGTCTTTCCCAGTGGTTTTCATCTTCTTTGCAGGAGTTCTGCACAAACCACAGGAGTCAAAAGGGAGAGGGTTTCATTCAAAACCCTGCTGCTGCTGCTGCTGCTGTACTCCACCTGGCTCTCTTTGAGGAGCTATGGAAAGCTCACAGCAGATCCTCTCCTCCAGGTGGGCAAAAGATTATCAGTCAGGGCAGCTGCTCCATAGTACCATTACAGCCCCCCTCTGAAAGCATCGGAAAACCCCACAGCCCTCCTCTCTTTTATTTCCTTAGTGTCACAATTATTATTTTTTTAAAATAAAGATGCAAGTACAATCAGAAAATTTAAGATTCTGCATTTTCAGTCCAGATTTTGAGTCTCTGAGGTGCATTCAGTTAATGTCTTCAAGATTTTGCCTGCTGCAATGAAGGTTGGAACCACTTTCTTCCCATTTTAATGAAAGCCAAGCGTTAATGCAATACCACAGGAACAGCAGATGAGGCTTTAAGGGAAAAGTCACAAGACTGGTTGCCAGTGGTGCTTCTGTATCTCCACAGAACAGAAGGTTTACATATGCCCTCACTCCCCTGCAAAGCCCACTTGTGACCTGTCTGCTGCTGCTGGCCTTGCAGAAGAGACAGCTGCGTTGGATGTGGTCCTGATGGCAATGCGTTGGTTAGGTTGGATGGCAGAGGAGAGATGGATGGAGAGGTTGGACCTCTCAGCCAAACGACACATAGCATCTGTTGCTCCGAGCAAGGTTTTGTGAGCAGCTCTAACACTTCGCTCCTCACCAAGTCCACGTCTAAGTGTTTTGCATGGAAATGCTGTTTATTTTCAGCTAAAATGATTCATTTACTAAAGACAACCTCCCTCCTTCTTTGGATGCAGTCAAAAGAATTCTTTGCACAAAAACCTTCGTTGCTTACTTTTGCACAAGGACAATGTGGGGTGTTCTTTTCTGAGTGAAGGGTTAACATTAAAGAAATCATATTCTTCCTCTTCAAATCAGAGAAACAAGGTTTATCTTGAGCATGAGGAGCTGTGTTGCTACCTGCTTCCACTAGCACTGCAGAATCAAGCCAGAGAGGAGATAGCAAGCTTGATTTTACTGCCATTTGCACAGTCCCTGAACTCCTATGAAGTGGAGATGAGTGAAAAGGGAAAGCCCTGTTGTTATTGCTGATTCCAGGCTGGACCCATATCCCTTCCCAGCTCCCCATCTTGTCCTTTGCAAAATGGGAACAGTTTGATTAGGAGACCATAAATTCAGAAAATTGTTCCAGTGATATTAGAGAGATCTCAATCTATCTGTTGAAAGACCAGTTCAGACCAGAAAACAGGTCTCTACTTAGTGACGTGCGCTATCAACCACTGCAGCATCTAGAAATTCAGTAGATCCTCCACCATCTGAGCTATGTCAGTGAATGCTTGAAGGCTTCCTGGAAGATGTGTGCTATCCCTAGCCGAAATTACTGGATATTTTGCAACAATCACTTGGGGAAAATTTAGTGGCTTTTGCAAAGCAATAGTCTGGATTAGTTTTCCATCTTGCTTCATTCTGTCTTTTAAAGCTCCGCATGGCTGAAAAACAGGGACCCCTACTTGACCAGTTCTACTCAGTAGCTCTTCTAACTCACAATGTACTTTTACTGCAGTAAGTTCCCTTGTACCCTGGTTTTTGTTCATGTTTTTAACACTGGCACCAGTGTGAAGCTGAGAGGCCAATTAACATGTACATCTTACAAGGAAACAGACATGTTCCTGTACTGAAAAAAGGAGGTTTTGAATATGTGAAGGTCCAAATGAGGCACCTAAAAGGGTTTTGCTGTCCAAGTTGTTCTTGTACCTCCTCACTCAGCTATTTTATCACAAAAAATAAATTAATAAAGAGTATTGATCCATAGCTGTATCTTCACAGTACCTTGTAGGAACTAGTGTGCTACAAATGGAGGAAGATGAAGTGTTTTTTCCAAAGATAAAACCAGGGCTAATAAAGTGATTAATGAAATAACCTCCTGTATTTTGCCTGCAATGAGAAATCTCAATGGGAAAAAAAATGGTTCAGTGAGAATGAATTAAATAACACTCCACCTTCCCTGAGAAAGGAAGAACTGATAAGCACTGTAGACGTAACATCCCGGGTGCAAGTGGAAAAGAAAAAAAAAATTGGTGGAAGGCAACTGTCTGTCATCGAGGATTGGTAGTGAGTTTGTTTTGTACTCTGCCTCATATTCAACCCGTGATGATTTTAAAGACATCTGCAAAACAAGATAAATTTTTGCTGATGCAGCAGTCTGTCAGCAGGCAGCTGGGCTTCAGGGCACTCAGTCAATGGTACTGCAATTATTTACAAAGAAGATCAAGTAACCTCTGATTCTTTGGATCTTAGTCCCCTTTCACCTCTTCTACTTTCCTTTCAAATACAGGGCTAAAGGGAGAGAGATAATGTAAAAATGCTATCTTTGGGGTTAATCTCTTAGCCAAACAGAGGTAAGGAAAAAAAGAGATGAAAAAATTTACATGTGCATTTTCTCCAGTTTTATTTTTCAAATTCTATAAAAAGGGAGGTTTCAGATCTAATTGTAGAACAAAAGTAAGGAAAAAAGGGTCTAAATCCATCTGCTTTTCCTGCAATATATATTTTTTGTTGTTGTTTGCATCCTTTTAAAGTACGTTTCTGTGAACCGCAGCTATATCTAGGTTTTAGAAATCCCTGTGAGATGCAGGAGCTGGGTGTTTCCCTCTGAGATAGGGCAGCGAGGGAGCAGATGCTGTGGTGGAGTAAGGTGGGCTCATCCATCCATGGCAGATCATTGCAGTGAGTGCGGATGTTGGCAGATGGTTCAAGCAAAGATGATGGGTCTGGAGATGTAGACCTGAGCAGTCATCACTGCTGAGAGATCCCAGTTTGTGGGTCCTGACAATGGAGCAGGGGCTGCAGAGGAGAGCCTCGCACAGAAGATCAAGGAAGTTAGAGGGTTTGAGAAGGAGGTTTGGGGCAGAAGATTGGAAGAATTGAGGACATTCGGAGCTGTGTGGTGCTCTGGATGGATTTTTTGGGGCAAAGAAGGTGGGTGGCCTGCTATGCACTGTAAAGTTTTGGGAGCTTTGATTTGAGACAGATATGTAGAATTAGAAATAACCATGAATGGGATTTTTGGAGTGATAAGAACTGTGGGCTGTGGTGCAGCTGGAAAAGGGACAGGGGTTCTTCAAGGTTCTTAGACCCAAAAGGACAGAGAAAACTGGAGAGGTTTTGTGGGGATAGTTATTGGGCACACAAGCATTCTTGTGATGATCCTGGATAGGGAGCACACGCAGAGGACTACTATAGCACTCTGTATCCTTCAGCAAAGGAACCTGCCTTTTTCCATACCACCAGGGCAACCAGGTCCTGTCAGGTGGCCTGCAAGAAGCCTGCAAGTGCAATCAGCATTTAGTCAGCTTTAACAATTCCTAAAACTACCCAAGGCCTATCTCTATGCCTAAATATGTAAAATAGCATTTTTAAAGCAGGGGGGAGTTAGCCTCCCTTTTTCTGTCTCTCAGTTAACATGAGAAGCCAAAAGGATCTCATCACTACATCCAAAGGAAAATATCAGCAGGATTTTAAGTAGGTAGCATCCATATGAAAAGTCACTCCCTGGAGCTTGTTCTGTCAAGCGTGCTTAGCACTGAATAACCTTGGTGAGTCCTGGGAGTGTCTTTCTAGTACTAAAAACTTGCAGGACTATATTTTACTGAATCATCACCTTTTAGCACAGTTTGTGTGTATTCATACATGACAGTTCTTTTTAAAAAAAAAGCCAGAGCTAGGATTCTGAGTTAGCTAATTGGAGCTGAAAGCAGTGTCAGCTCCAGAGCAAGTTCTGAGGATAACTGTGTGCGTGCCTCTCTGCTGCAGTACCCTGCTCTCTGCCCGTCAGCCTCTTACAGTTAAAAACCCCATGACTTCATAAACCACTTAACGTAATGTCAACACTAAGGAACTGGTACTTCTTTATATTTTCTCTTTTGCTTACTGACGCTGAAAGGATTCCCCCTTTGAAATCTCAAACCCCGCAATAATTGGTCATATCTGCTTATCTGTTCCTAAATTGTTCATTTTCCTCACCCCCTGGTCTGCAGCCTTCTCCTGGTGGTGGCAACAAACAGGTTAAAACTTTAATCTGACATATGCTTATTGTAGCTGCACCTATAAAAAGTAGGAACAATATACAGGTTCATAGTTTAATCAATAACCTTAGCTCTTTGTCTAACTTAGGATTTTGTAAACTGAATTGTCAATACTCTGGTGCAGGTACATTTCTTAAAGTTCATCAGAAGATTTGAAGCCATGAGTAGCTATTTTGACCTAGACCTATATAATACTCACAGTGTTACAAAAAACCACTGTATTTATTTTGTTCTTAATAGCCTCCAACTCAAATCTCTAAAGTCCCCCTCCCTCCCTCCTTCCCTCCCAGCAGTACTCACTGCAGGGGTCTTGCACAGGGAACTAGAAAATGACTTTACAACCCGCACACATACCCCAGACTGCAGAGAAGATAGTTACCCCCTAGGCTTGTGAAGCTTTTGACATGTTTTACAGCACTGGAGAGCAACCACATTTTCTGCCTTGTGGATGAATAGTGTGAGGGGTAAAAAACACGCCCCCTTTTGCAGTCACGGTCCTGCTGCAGGAGCCCTGCACTGCAAATCTGGTATTAATCTCCTGTGCATTTCTAAACCTTCCCACACGACTCATGAAATGACTCCATAGCAGTAGCCACCTTCTTAAGAGCAGCAATTGAGCTACAAACACCAATCAGTTTAGATATTTTTATAAATATAGGCATGTAACATATATATGCATATACATGAAGTGGTGATGGCTCGAAGGAGGTCTCCTCCACCACTGATGTTCTGCTGCAGCTGCACTGAGCTCTTCACAGACCTGGGATTGCTGCGTGACTGCCAGGAGGTATGGATCAGCCCCCTCAGTTCATGCTCACCAGGAGCCCAAGGCCCTGGGGAGCCTGCTATCATTTGGAAGTGGCACCTCCTCACAAATACGTTGATGCATTTTTGCCATAGCAATATTTGCATAGATGTAATGGGAAAAAGTACACAGTGAGATTTTTCCTGTGCAGGCAAGGTTTTGCCCATGGCCCTGCGGAGCTTTCATTTGTCATCAACCATATAAGGCTTTTGGGTTTTTTCCCAGCTGAATAAGGTTCTAATTTTGGTTCAAAACCTGCAGACCACTTCTGTATATGTACTCACAGATGTTTTGTTTAGATGTCTTAATTTAATAAGAACTGCAAGATTTTGCTTTCTGAAGAAACAGCACAGTGGAAATTTTACATTAAACTTAGATTTTATATTAAACTTACTCAAAACTGTCTAAGATACATTTTTGGCATAGCTACCTTTATTTTCATTGAATCACAGCTTTACAATTTTACATATCTTGAAACTATGAATAATAGGCACCCAGCTTTCTTCAGGCCATTTCCCACCTGTTCTCATTTCAAAAGTTACATATACTTCATAACACTTGATATTTTAAGCAGTCCTCTATTCCTTCTTTGAATATAGATAAAATGCCCTATAGGGAAGGAGGTAAGATACTTTAATTCATGAACTATATTTTGCAATAGATGCAGAAATATGAACTAGAAACTTCCTATTTTTTTAGTTCAGAAAATTAAGGGTCATTTTCTCCTGGGCCATTTTCTCTTCCATCCACTAGCTTAAAAATTTTGTATCAATTTGAATTTTGCCAACAGCAAGATCTGACAAGTAAATGTACCTCTGAAATGAGTTCCCAGGACTGACAACATGCGAAATCTTTTGCTGACTTCAGAACCAAGAATTTCACTGTAGTGAGTAATTTTGAACTATTTGCTCTTCTCAGAGATGGTAATCACAGGGAATTGGATACAAAGGTGGGAATCCAGAAGACTTCTGCTACCATGTTTTTGAACTGCAGCTACTCATTTATAATTCCAATGAGTGATGCATTTAGTACAGGAAAGAAGAGTATTTCACATCACTGAAGTTCACACATTTTTCCTCTGTTGGCTAATACCTGCCTTTTTTTTCTGGCTGTGAATGACAGTTACTTGCAAATGACCAAGTACTTCTGAAATAATATTATCATTATTTTAGCTGCATTTAGAGCTATTCAGAAAGGTGCAGAAAAATTTCCCAAACCAAAATAATTTCATAGTCAAACTCTTTAATGAATTAGGAATGTGTAGCTCTGATTAAATAAATGCCTGTTTTGCTGCAATGATGTGTTGCTTCTCATCTCTTTATCTGTCAATGTTGTGATCAGGGCAAGGTAGAACAGCAAGTGTGGAGATGTGCGTGAGAGACCAAAGTGATGGGGGAGTTGTACCGCTTGTTGTTTCAAATGTGATGGGATTTTTCCCTTTCCCTGTCCTGTTGAGTCATCCCATAGGAACATGTATCTGTGAGGATTTATGTGATGGGGTCAGTATCTCATTGTAGGGTTATCTTCCCAGGAAGGCACGTAGTGTATTGCTTATGTTCATCACCACAAATCTTTGGCAGCTCTCTGCACCTAGGACAGGGTATGAAGTCCAGGGAGGGCTGAGAGCACATTGCTGGAAGCAGAGGTGCCATCGGTGCTGGCGTGGGGAACAGAAGTAGCCCCTCAGGGAGACCCTCAGAGAAGGGTCTAGGGGACTTCTTGAGAGACACCTGCCATGCTCACTGTCTCTCTGAGCCATTTTCCCTTTTGTCAGTGCACTTGCTAGAATACCTACCTCTCCTCAGAGATATGGAGGACATGATTAAAAAATGTAACTCCTGAGAACACAGATGTTGTGCTTTCAGCGTCCAGTCACTGGTATTTCTACTAAATGTTCTGCCATTTCATGGGCATGTCTCGAGAGGGCTGAGTTCTGCTCATGTAGCCATCTTTGTGTTCAGTGCTCAGTTTGAGTTGGACAAAATCCTTCATTTTTGCCTGAGGGTCATTAACCTGGGTTAATAAACTCACATTATCCAAGGTTTCCTCAATTGGCTGCTGAATTGGTGATGAGCCTTCCAATACATGGCTGTATCAGAGTGAGAGATTTAACATCATGTAATTAAAATCCCCATTATTCTAGCATGAAGGTGACTGAACTGACACAGACCAAACTATGCCTACTAATTCAGAAAATAATGATGCAGAGTGAAAGTGCTCAGCAATTCTGTCATCCAGAGGTCTTTCTATGCCTGTGCAGGACACAGCTAAAGAAACTTCTGGTGCTGGGAGGGACAAACAAGTAATTTATAATCAGAGAGGGAGTCGGATGCACAGTATGGCTTATCTATACTGCAAGAGAACAGGCAGAAGATGTTTAAGATAATCAACTTAAGATCTGGAAGGGAGCTAGATGAGAGAGATGTGAAGGAAGTAATAGTGCTTCAGATGTGATGTGGCACATCCATACTACATCAAGCGGATTTACTAATTTAGGTCATGCGTAATTAAGGAATAATCACTGGTGAGGTGTGGGCATGACTTTGGTAACCCCAGACTTGTCTTGTTGACTCATTTTCTCCCCTTTCCCCTTTTCTCCCCTTTTCTCCCCCTCAGATTATTTTTCTAAATATTGAGTGTATGGTACCGTGCTGGGGCATGTGTCATCCTTTTCCTAGTTAAGTTTGAGGAAAAAATTACTTGTTGAACTGCTGAGTTATAAAATATGCATGCTCAAATTATTCACTTAACCAGTACCTCTGTTAAATTTTTCTCAGGGATTTTTAGATCTTTGTGTCTTAAGTAAAATACAGATGGAAAAATTATTATTAATGTACTAAGTCTCCCAGGCAAAATAGTTTTTAAAGCAAAACTGCTATGACAAAAAGGAAAATGAAGATACTTAGATATGTGTTCATTATACCGGAAATTGAACTCAACAGGGGGTGGTACAATTTTCAAGCGATAATAACTAGCTCAATTAATTCAATGTCTTATGATAATCTTGTTACAAAGGCAAAATTTATCCCTGCACATGTCTGCACATGTCTGGGCAGGTGATTCTGGTATCAAAAGAGAATGATGGATTCTTAAGAGAAGGTTTGCATTTATGTTCAATCATTGTTATTTGACAATGGGATTATGAGATTGTTGAAGTGAACTAAATAACAATTTAGAAATGTAGAACAATTTAAGAATGTTGGTTCATTTCATAGTTAGTTTATCCAGGTAAGACAACAAAGTTTTGCTGCTTCTACACACAGGAATACTGCACATTAAAGGAAAAGTGGGACCAATCAACCAGGAATGATTCCAACCTCAGAACAATCCGTGCTGTACCCCTCTCAGAGAAATGAGGGAAACCAAGATAAAAATCTGCTAACAATTTCTTCTCTGATGTTCTAATCCCCTGGGGCCTGATGTCTGCCTCTCCCCTTGTGTGACTTAATATGTCCCTGTCACATGAGCAAAATGAAGCCACCTTTATTACATTTCTGAATAAGGGGATGTGTCATTTGGTCATGTATAGTCCATGCTTCCAGCTGTAGAATAAATACAAGAACAGGTCTTAACGTCTTCTGGTATCTCTATAGAGGTTACATGACACATTATCATCAAGTAGCTGCCAAAAGGAACCACACAGGTGGCAGTTTTGCAATTGTTCTAATTTCCATGGAATTCCAGCAGTTTTACAAATGGGTGCAAATGGGTTGCAGACTTCCTGGAAAGATATGAGCAACAGTAGAACCTTTGCCTTTGAGGCAAATCAGAAGCTTCAGAAACTTTCTGTCTGAAAATGTGTCAATTCTCTTGATCCAAAATTGTTTAATACTAGACTACATTTTTTTAAAATACTTTTGTCTCTTGCAAAAGTTTTTGTGGTGAGGAAACATGGTCAACTCTTGCTCGATAGCAAAGGAAAGGTAATCAGATACAAACAATAATTTTATCTTTCTGTCCTTCAGATGTACATCTTTTTTAAAACTAATCAGCTTGCCACTTTTGGAAAGAAGTAAAACATACATTTTTCTTCCAATAATTTGGAACCCACATGATTGTGGACTCTCCAGTAGATCTCATGTTTAGGAGCTGATTTCTTAAGATAAATGCAGCATTTGAGTTTCGAGTCTTCCCTGGCCTTCCAGTCTTCCCAGATTTCATTGGGGTCTCTCTCTCTGCCTGGATATACGGCATAAAGGAAGTTTTGTAATTTTTATTTAGATAAAAGGGTCTGGTTCCACTTCTTGGCCAAGCAAATACAGTTTCTAGTAGGGATTTACAAATGGGCTTGAGGGACTTCAGCCTTGTCATGAGAGGGAGTGGGAAATAATTTGGAAAGATTGTTTATTTCAACCCTCAGCCAAAAGATTTCGGTCAATCGCTGGCATCTGACCCTGGCTCTGCCCTCTCAGTCACACCCAGGCTGCATTTTCACCTGTTTCCAGATCGGTTTTCAAATGAGAAAAGTGTTTTCTATCCCGTTTCTAATCACGCTCACTTTATGTGGGGCAGCTCTTCTTTAATGTTTTATTTTACAACACTGGAAACAAAAGGAGGAATAGGGTTTCTTTCCAATTTCAGAGGTGTTCAGTTAGGCATGTCTGCTTAGCACCCGGAATCACAGCCCACAGCTCCTCCGTGTTAAATGGCAGCAACAGCAGCTATGCTTTGACATGCGTTCAAGTCATATGCCTCAACTGTGCTAAGGGTTTCTGGTTTCTGGCCAGACTGTGAATGTATATCAGCTACGCGGGTGTGAATAATAGCCGTATTTATTATATCACTGCTAACATCAGTAGCTGAGAGAGCTTATCACAGAATACCAGACTAGATGGGTTGCAGGTCCTAATCTAAGTCCATCTGTCCTATTGTGGAGAAGGTGGTCTGGAAACTGAATGATAATTTTATGGAGTGCAGAGCATCTTTTTCATGTAAAAGATATGCTCATGAGTTTAATTATTAACATATTATTCTATACTGTGCCTAATTAAGATTCATACTTAAGGTGACAATAAGATGCCTGCAACATTTTTAATATGGGAGACAGCTACAAAATGCAGCAAAATCACACAAGTGACAGGATGATGCACACACCCTCCTGATACCTGCTTTTTCCCCATTACTTTAATGGACAATTCAACACAATTCACCAAATGCTCCACTGACAAAAAAACCCATGTAGATCATCAGACCACTTTGTCCAGACTGTTTTGATAAGATTTTTCCATAAAGAAATATTTTAAATGCTCAGTAAAAGTAGATTATCTTGAATTCTGACGCTGATTTGTGAAACACTGAAGACATCTCACCTGAGCTGCACAATGAGGAGCCATATTGGATATTCAGGAGTTCATAGGCTGAAAATGTTATAGATATTGAATAAGCTGTTTATTCAATGTGTCCACGAACCACACTGAATGCCTTATTACCCACGTAATGACTAGAGACAAACAAATTGATTGTCTATGTTGCTGTCCCAGTTTTAAAGTTGGAAAAGCAATTGTTGTGGGTCAAACCAAACCAGAAAACATCCGTTTCATTCTTTGACTTGCAAAGAGGCTTCATGTCATTTTGGAATGTTTCTTTCTCCCTTTTCATATCACACTGAAGCTACATATCAAAAAGAAATCGGAGTTCAAAATAAAAGTTGGAAATAATTCAATTTCATACTTTCCCCCTACTCTTCTTTGGTAAGATGTTTTATCAGACAAATACAAGTAATTTCAGTCAATCTTTTGGTTCTTCAGTGAATAAATTTCTTTCTTAACAAATTTTGACTACATGGGTCTTGTCTCTACAGTTGAGGCAGATAGATGCTGTGTCCTCCCCACTTGCTAGTGATATGATGAAAATTGGGTGGCCGCTAAGGTGAGAAGGACCTGAGCTGAGAAGCCCCCTTGAGATGCAAGTGTATACATTACTTTGGACATAGCTTCATGTCAGTGTGTCTGTGCAGCTTTCCTGCACAACTTCTCACTCGGACAGCAAATGCTTGATGTTGCCAGAAATTGTTCTCCAACAGAAATACTTTGTTTGTTGTGGTCCAGCTGTTACTACCTGAAACAAGTTGATATTTAATTATACCACCTTGCAGTGTTAAAAACTAGACAGCAGTGGATAGAAGAGTGAATGTCCTTCACCGAGGAATGTAGGGTTTCAGTTTGGTCATGTTGACAGCAAGAGCATTTCTTGTTTACCTATCTAAACAATTAAATGGTCATGTAAGAATGGTTAAGTGTTTATAAAGGGCTTCCTCTGGTTTCCCAGTCTGGAGCTTGTTTACTTTGCAGGCCAGATGGTGTTCCCAGAGGCAGGGGAGAGGAGCATTTGAGTGCTTCCTTTGGGCCAAGCAACAGAGAGAAGTCCCGGGGCAGACGGGTGGCCTATGGTGAGGGTGTTCACATCTTGATTCTAAGGGAAGGCTGTGCATAGGTCTATATACCCTAGACAAGCAGAAGAGACTATACCTCTTTGCTGCTTTTAGCTGTTTTTGTTTCCCAGGGGCTTTTACAAGCACTGCAACCCTCCAGCATTCTGGATAGCTGCAGTGAATTGCTTCTGTAAGAGGCTGAATTAGACTTTATGGATTTTGTGTGGTGGTGGATTTTTTCCTAAAACCAAAGGGCTTTATGGATGAGACATTCTGTTTTACAAGAACACATTTTTTTTTTAATGACTGCCTGTTTCGATCTTCACCTGTTTTGGTACCGCACAGGAAATACGGTGAGCAGCTATAAACACACAGTGTTTGTTACAGTCGGACACTGTGGAGATTTTAGAAAATACACTTTTTTTCTTTTTTTTTTTTTGCATTCCCAGGAGTACAGGCAGTTACAAAAATAAAGAACACTGGAATAAGAGATGTGTTATGCCTTCTAGGGGATACGGTAGTCCTTGTGACCACTTCGGAGTCAGCATTTCACCCCTAGCAGCCAGAAAGTTAACTATAAGAAATTGTAAGAGACTCTTAACTATGTCATATTTTGGTGAGCTGAGAAAGCTTTAATACCCTTTTTATCCCTTTTACTCTACACTGAGTCCTACTAAATACTTGGCAATACCAGGAGATCCAGAAGTACTGCTGCAGAATGTCACAGAATGGCAAGTGCTGAGCTCTCAAATGGCAAGTGCTTCTGGATGAAGTGCAGTGCAGTTGTTTTCACTTTCCTTGCAAATTCTTTTCTTATAAACAATCATCACCTTTTATTCATCCTTTTTCACCTCAGAAAGACCACATGCCTCAGGCTTGGAAGCGAAGCTAAAAAGGAAATGTCAACCTAATGAAAAACAAGCAAGTGTTTTGGAAAGTCTGTACTTGTAAGTGTTCAACACCAGAGTGCTGAACAGCTCAGGTTCTCAGGTAGTTCAAGGAGATCTACTGCCATATGGGTCCCAAAGTCATCGTCATGCTGCGAAATATGCTCAGCTATTCTCAGCTGCAAAGATGACTTGCAAAGTTATCTATTATATAAAGCAAAGTAATCAAGGTGATCATGAAGAATCTGCTTTTTTTTACAAGTTTTCAAACCTTGTTGTTTAAGCACTGCATGGGAGAGCAGAGCTCTCACAGGATTCACTAGTACCTGAGGAGTTCATGTGAAACTTTCCTGGCTAGCAGTGAAGTGTTCCTGGAGCACACAGGACAGCATCTGATCTGAGACATGGAAGGGGAGCATCTGGAAGAACACTGTACTGCAACATTTGGGATCCTGATTCAGGCTCCCAGGATAATAATAGGTTTGACTCCCTCCCACAAAAATAATTTTTATTACTTTTTCCAGTGGAAAATTCTCCTATAAGACCCAGAGAGTCCCCAGAGTCTTTCAATGAAGCATGTAATGAGCTATTGACTGTAGCAGTACTAAAATATGCTGAAAAGACAAAACCAGAGAAACAGAAATCGTGATGGTATCCCCTTCTCCTTCTCATAACAAAACCTGAATTCCAGGGACAGTGTTGCACCTGGCATGGTCCCTCCTCTTTTGGTAAGGAATGTTTTGATACGAGAAAGCTAAACTTGCAATCTGTTCCGAGACAGGTAAGCTGGACTCCTAAAGCATCAATAGTCGTCAAAGTCCCCACCACTTCAGTTCATTCTTTTTTTTCATGTATAAATTGCTAGGATGGAGAATCATGACTGAATTGTCATTAGAGAAGAGATGTCTTTGGAGACAGAAAAAAATCTTTCAGGAAAAGAGCAAATACAGGAAGCTGTTAACTGGAGCCTGAGACCACTTTGGGAACATACCAAATTTTATTCTGGTTTTGTACTCCTTCCTGGTTGTCCACCTTTGATCACTGCCAGAGACAAAATATTGGGCTAGCTGGATCTGGCTCAGTAAGGATCTTCCTATGCTTTTGTGAAAGGATTTTTCAAAAATGGAGTTCAAGCAAAGAAGTGTTAAGCTCCTGAATATTTGTCCTGTTGTTAATAACTCATAAGCAAAGAGAAGGCAGTTGGAGATCAAGCTGGTGTCAGCAGCCAGTCGTTAACATAAGCTAATAAGATCAAAGGATGGAAGAGAAGGAAGCAATGTTCAGATTCCATTGTATGACTCAAGGAAATTCCTGCTCTCACATTTCCTGCTTTCCCTGGTAACAAAAATAGCAGGTAACATTCATGTGCCAAACCTGAGAGCACCTAGGGCATTGATCAGATGTAGAGGCCTACCTTAAATTGTTGCTAGTGCAGTATGTCCTTTGAGGAATATCTTTCTTCTTTAAAGAACAAAGGAGGGAGCATGAGGGGAGAAGAAGCTGGTAGGCAACCTTAGAAAGGAAGACACCCTGGCAAGTCTTCTGAAGCATGGCCTCCCATGAGACCACTGAATGCAATGGAGAGGCAAAGATGGCAAGGCAGAGTTTTCAATGTATAATGTTTTTCAATGAAAAGCAAAGTGGAGGGTGAGCTAGTTCTCATGCAAATGTCCAAGCTGTCAAGCCACCATGAGACTCACCTGTCAGGTATGTTTGATGCTCTTTCATATTGTCTGATGAATATTCCCTTCTGTGGTCTCATAGTAAGGCAAACTGCCAGTTCTCCTCTGTGGGCCTCTACCAATAAACGCAGTCCTTCAAGATAACACACAATCAGCATGCAGTATTGTTTCCATTTAAATGTCAGATTATTTCATCATCCCAAACCCATGGCAGTAAAGGCAACTTTTGAAATACACTGCCACGATATTGCAGTTGTTTCCTCAAAGTCTAGTACCACAAAGTATGAAAAGAAACATCAGGTTCTATAAGGGTGTGTGTGTGTGTGAAGCTTTTGCAGACACAGCCACTGCAATGTGTTTAAAGTACAAAGAAATATCTGCCACCTCTCCACCCCCCTGGCTTACTATTGCAAACCCATCTACTTGTTTGCTGCATATGTTTGGAGTCAAGGCATATAATCCTGCATGACACAGCAGAAGTGCATGGCTGAATGTTATGCTGCCAGTGCCATGGAAAACTTACCTGGGTTGTATTATGTATTACAAAATAAAAGTATGCAATACAAGGCTGATCCAAAGCTTAGTGTGGAAAATCAGATGGAAATTAGAATTAGATAGAAAAGTTCCTAATTCTCCTCAGGGGAGTCAGACCCTTGAGGGTCATCGTTCAGAAGTTTGTTGTTCTGACAAACAATCCTATAACCTGAAGCCATTTGAGCTGGGACTGTACGTTGGAGCTGCAGTTTCTTCTGACATTAAAATCTTCCATAAAACTGAGACACTCATCAAGCAGAAAAAAACAACACACAGCAAATTTCACTGCTTCACTGCACTGACAAGTGTTATATTCAGATATGCTTCTACAGAAAGCAGTGTCCGTGCCTTCTGTGTGTAAAATGCACAAGTGCTAGATTTTAACCTTTTCTTCAGTTATCTGGCTTCTAAAATCTTAAACCTATGAAAAGATGGTTTCTAAACAAGTTAGAAAATAAACATATGATTAAATAGATATAAATAAATAAGACTTTATATGTTACAGTATTTTATTTGGGGGAAGTGAAAACTGACAGTCTACCTGTTGTTAACCCACCACAGTTCTGTGGAGATCAGGTTAAGAAACTCAAACTTCAGGAGTATACACTTGGAGGAGCAGCAGAGGTGGACACATAGTAGTACCCAGCCCTTGTCTTGTAGTTTTCCACAGCTGTGCACCAGAAATACTCTCTAATGTCTCAGGGTAAATATGTCAGGTTCACTTAAGCCACTTTGGGAAATTTTATTTGTAATGCTATAGGGTGCCTCAGAAGGCCAGGTACCGTGAGGGACGGTAACCAGCAGTTTCAGAGAGGTTGTTAGCAGTGACGGGGCAATAACCCCTCTACTTTTTCAGAATTGCACCCCTGTATTCATGTGTTGAGTTTCACTTCACAGTAAATTTCCCTGTACCTCAGCAGAGGTAAGGCTTTTCATTTTATCTGTGTCTTTAGAATCACACAGAATTGCTGTGCGCAGGCAGGTGCTGTTTTCCTCAGCTTCCAACTGGCGCTGCTAGCGTCATGTTTTGCTAGGATGATCAGATATTTCTGTGGTATGTAATATTTATTTAGAAGATCGCTTTACAAAGCAGCAGGGAGGAATGAAGTTTTTGACCTGTGGCTCTAAAAACACATGGGAAGTCAATCAAAATGAAGGACAAAATGCACACTGAAATGTATTGTCCAGGATTTTGCTTCAACAAACTTAGCTGAGCCAAGAGAGGAATATGGATGATGGGAAAGGTGAAGGAATGAAAACAGTGGGGAAAAATCCTAAAAGGCACCAAAAAAGGCAGTTCAAGAACACTAGCATCAGGTCATGGTTTGTAGTCTGAATCTGAAAATTGTGACAAACCTTGCAATATAACAGAAACAAATATTTCTTATCTGCTAGAGAGGGACTTTCTTGGAGGAGTAGGAAAAGGCAGCAGAAGGCAGAGCAATGAAACAGCAGCGTTCCGCTGACCTGCACCTCTGCCTCCAGCTCAGAGAGGGGAGGCCAGAAAAGGCCAGAGGGAAGGTCGGAGAGAAACTGTAGAACTGTGTAGCATGCATGTGCATGCATCCATGAGCATAAGACAGTCCAGGCACACAAGGTGGAGCCAGCCCTACGAACCTAGCCCACATGGGTCCCTACCTTGGGATGTGACTGGAGAGGTGTCGGACCTGCCACGGGGAGCTGAGTCCTGCACCCCTGCTGTAAACACCAGGGCTGTGTGTATCCCTGGCTGTCACTGGAATTAAACATGTCTGATACTTTTATAGTAAAGACTCTATGAGTGCTTTAAACTCTCTTGCAGAGTATTTGATTCCAGAATATTTTAACTGCAGTTGTGCTTTATTTTTACTGCAATCGCTGGTACTACTAGTTTTATACTTTTGTAGGATGCTTCATTATTTGTCTCTTATGTCTCTTTTTTTTGGAAGAATGGGCAGTTTAAACTGTACATATGACATAAAAATGTTTTTTTAAGGAATGGAGAAACAGGATTAAAAATTAAACCCTGTTTACTAAAATAAGAGAAACCCTGTAAAGCTGTGATGTGACTGGATGACTAAGACAGCTATCCTTTCTTGAAGTGCTCTCTTTCTATGAGCAGATGGTTTGCTATTAAGACTAAGGGATCTGAAGCCAGAGAAATCATCCAGTTGTGAGAATGCCATAGGAGAGGACACATTTCCTACCCTCGCCTTCGTCCTTCTTGTCTTCTCTTCCTTAACTGCTGCTTCCTACCAATCTGGTCTCTGTAAATAGTGTGGGAGACCTGATCCTATTCCCTGCAAGGGAAAGGAGGCTGTTTTAATGGAGATACAAAGAAAGTGCTGTTTCACATTTCCACTCCAAGTTGAGAGCACAGCAACAGTGGGGGTAATAAACTGACCATGGCTAGATTGATGGAAGAGGGGAAGGAATCAGTAATCCTTTATTACCAAGTAACTATTTTAAGGTCCTCCTGCAAGTTCCTTATTTTCCCACAACTTCCCTTCCTTGGCACACCATCACTGATTTTTAATGCAATTCAGAATCTCAGAGACCATCAATTATCAGTGGTCTATCTGCTCCTGAGGTGGGCCATACTGTCCCTTGGACTCTTGGGTCTCAGCTGTAGTATCCATCCTGTCATTTCTGCCACAGTCAGGCCCTTCAGTTCCTGCTGTCGCATGTCCTGGGGTTCAGCTGTCTCAGCTGAGAAAACCTACTCCACCTACCCCACCTCTGCTTGTGTCCAGCTGGTGCAGCAGTGTCGCTTGCATCTGGGATGAGTCCACTGCACATCGGCATGACTGCTTCCCAACTTGATCACTGCTAGCATCATTTCACAAACCATACTGACTTGCTGTTTTGCTCTGTCTATCTCAAGACACCTGTGAGGCCAAAGTGACTCTGATGCTGACAAGCACAGGCATCTTGTCTTCAGAGTTCATGTGACCTCCAGTGCATCACTGGTGCCACAGTAATTTCACGATGTTAAATACAGACCTGGTTGTGACTTACCCCTCCTGCATGTATCTTCTCCACAGACCTCTCTAGCTGCTGACACAGGCAGCTTGACTAGGTGCAAATTTCCTTACAGCTCCCCCATCTGAGGGGTCTGGTGGGGAACACATTCCCACAGGGTTCTCTGGAACATATCTGTACACTTTACACCTTGATTTGTTTAGTTTATGTCAGAATTTGTTGTGCTTTCTGAGTTGCTTGAAGCCTCCAGACAGGGCTTTTTACACTTTTCTCCCATATCTAACATAATTTATGCTTAACTTAGTACTGTTTACACTGTCAGATATGTTGCATTTCCAAGCAAAATACTTCTGGCTCCTAGCACAACCCAATGGCATTCTGAGAAAATGGTTTCCTGAAGAGATAATGACCATGCATAAATGCATGTCCCAGTTTCATAAGGTCACCTCTCAGAGTGTTACTGCCCTCTCAGTTTCTCATTAGAGACATTGCAGTAGATACCCATTTTAGGTCAGTCGTACGCAAATAAAATCTTTCAAAGTTTTGCTTGCTTTTCACATAGAATCATAGAATATCCTGAGTTGGAAGGGAACCATAAGGATCATCGAGTCCAACTCCTGGCTCCACACAGGACCAGCCCAATGACAGCAGATGACTGAGAGCGTTGTCCAGATGCTTCTTGAACTCAGTCAAGCTCGGTGCTGTGACCACCTCCTTGGGGAGCCTGTTCCAGTGACCCACCACCCTCTCGGTGAAGAACTTTTTCCTGATCTCCAACCTAAACGTCCGCATCACAGCTTCACGCTGTTCCCTCGGGTTCTATCGCTGGTCAGAAGAGGGAGGAGATCAGTGTCTGCCCCTTCGCTCCCCTTCGTGAGGAAGCTGTAGGCCACCATGAAGTCTCCGCCTTGTCTCCTCTTCCCCAGGCTGAACAAACCAAGGGACTTCAGCCTCTCCTCACACGTCTTCCCCTCTAGACCCTTCAGCATCTTTGTTGCCCTCCTTTGTACACTCTCCAATAGTTTTATGTCCTTTTTGTACTGTGGTACCCAAAACGGCACACAGTATCTGTAAGAGCACTACTTTCACGTGGTGTTCTTAGTTATATTTTTCTCCCTAGAGCAATTGGCTTCTCTTATTGTAACCTGGATTACAGCAAGAGAAACTTTTTCAGGTAGCTGAGTCGTGGATCGTCTTGACACTTTGATCTTTCTTCCATACTCTATTGATAATTCCTGTATTTCCTGAAAGCATCCTCAGTTTCCCCTTTAGAATAGAATAGAATAGAATCATTAAGGTTGGAAGTGACCTCAAGGATCATCTAGTCCAACCATCCCCCCACCACCTATTACCCACTAAACCACGTCCCTAAGTACCATATCTAACCTTTCCTTAAACACCCTCAGGGATGGTGACTCCACCACCTCCCTGGGCAACCCGTTCCATTTAGTTGCTGTTCACATTTGTCTATCCATTGAATTCACTCTGAGATCCAGAAGCTGGCATCTTTTTAACTCATCCTTCTAGTATTATTATAAATTTTAGCTTTTCCGTATTTTTCAATATTTTTCTTTATTCAAACACTTACTGACATAGTTCTATAACGGAAAAAAGCTTACCTCTATAAGACCAGAGTTTCACTGACTCCTACATTGACTTGTCTTTGCTGATATTGGTGCCCCTGGTGCACCTAAACATCATGAAAAATCAGGCTGTATCCCACAGTCCTTCAGGTGGACAATCCATTCACCTTCTACTCTGCTGTTGTACATGACTGCCACAAATAAGACTGCTTTCTTCCTTTACCAATCTCTGCTGATGGCTGTAAATTCTTATGTAGTGTGATCCTCTTGCATGAGGGATTTGTCCACTCTGAGTTTCTCAGAGTCTTGGGCTCTGTAGACCGCATCATGCTTTCCTGCCTCAAGCTCATTTGCAGAAGCACTGTGGGTTTCTTTTCATGTCCACAGCGTCAAAGCAACATCTAACCTCCTCAAACTTCAGGCAAGTCCTTCATTGCTTTAGAAATGTTAATTGCTTTGCTGTAAATTGATGCTGGGTATTTCAGAAGATGCTTCCTTGAATGATTTTTCACAGAACTTAACTGTGCTCTTATCACAAACTGAATTTGATTCCCAAAACTGGAAACATTTTTAGTGTTATGTCAATCACAAACATAATTTTATTTTTACTTTTTTCTTTGCAATGTCTGTTTAAAAACATACATCCGACATATTTCACTTTACCTTGAGAGTAATACTCAAATTGCTGTAATAATCTTTCATAATTAGTCCACTCTGCCTAAGTTAATGGGAAAAAATTTTAACAATCAAGATGCTCTAGAACTTCTCTATCAGAAATTAAGCTACCTTTCCAGTGGCACTTCTGGCTTACAGATGCAGACTGAACTGCTAGGCAAACAACTTCAATTATCTTCTGCAGTCTGAAAAAATTCTGATGTTGGTTATCTACTTTTCTGTTCAGGATATTTCCTTAGTGTTTATTCTTGGGAAAATTAGTTGTTCAATAATCACCTCGAGTGAAAAATTTGCTGTGTTCAGTGATGGATTTCAGACTGGACAGGTTTTCATAACCCAAGACCCTTTACAGCTCAGCCAGTTCACGTAGCAGAGCCTGACTGACAGAGTAGTCTCTCCCAAATCGTACAATACAGTGTGTCCAAAATTTGTTTTCAAGTCAAAACTGAAACAATACAGTGCTGGGAGCAGAGAACAGGGGCAGGGGAGGAGAAGGAAGCTTGCTAATGGTTTGGTCCTAAAATTTTGGAGTGGATGATACCAATAAGCAGTGATCTGACTTTCCCGGACAAACCGGTAATAGAAGTGGGAAAGCAAGATCTTAGTGCAACCTCTGCGTTGTGTGCTGTCCATGGCTCTTCTCTTGAATTTTTGTATGGGCACACCACTGCTTATATATGATAAAAGTGTGTCATTGCCAAAAGAAAAGCAAAAACCAAGAAGCCCAGGTCAAGCATCTGTCATGCATTCAGCAGTACTATTAACTTGTCACTAACGCTTGCAGACAAATATTGGCTTTGGTTGCAATCTCCAAGAGTTTTCCAAATTGCTGGATGTCCAGCACAAGTTGTTTATTTCCTGCAAGAAATAACCTAGCACTACTGAAAAGCTGTCCAGTGAACAGCATAAATTAACAGTCTCTCCTAAACTCTGCTACCTTTCTGTGCCAGTTATAGATTTCAATAATAGGGAGGTTTTAATTAAATTGATGGATATAAGTGGAATTAATATGCATGGGGGCATGTGTGAAATACTGTAGCAGTTAATAAGGAATTCAGATTTTCTGATGATTTCTGTTCACCCAGCATATTCCTGATAACAAGGAAAGCCTTCATTCTTGGAACAACAGTTCAGTGCAGGGAGTTAGTAATATAGATTTTCTTCTGAACAGATTATTTTCTTTTATTTAATGCTGTCATTTATGCTCATGATACGGGTTTTGTGGCACAGTGTATCGTAAATAAGCCTCACCTTCCTGCCCATTAGTCTATAATAAATTCTGCGGCATATTTTAAAGATGATAAAAGCTTCAGCCTTAAATGGAAACTGCAGCCTGAAGCCCTGAGTAACAAGAGATCAGTCAGCGATAAGTGTGGAACATGACTAAGTAAATTACAGGGCAGGAACAGTCTGACAGCTTCAGATGCCTGCATACACGCACACAAAATACCACAGAAACATGGGATAATTAAGGTTGGAAAGCATTTCCAAAAGACATCTGAACTCATTTATGGCTTAAAGCAGGGCAACCTTTGAAGTTAGATCCAGCTTTGAGTTTAGATCAGGTCGCTCAGGGTCTTATTTATCTGAAATGTGAACATCTCAATGGATGGGGCTTCTACAGCCTCTCCAGGAAATGTATTCCTGCGTTTGACTGTCCACAATGAATTTTCTTCCTAATATACGGTTTGGCTTTCCACCACTCCTGTCAATGATCTTGTTGTTTCTCCCTGAGAAAATGTGGCTGTCACCTCCTAGGTACCTATTAATTAGTTGCAGGGAGCACTGAGATTTCCCCTTAACCTCCTCTTCCGGGAGCTGAACAGACCCTGTTCTCTGAGCCCCTCCTCATACGCCATGTACTCCAGCCCCCGACCATCTCGGCAGCTTCCGATGGCCTCACTCCAGTATGTCAGCCTCTCCTGCAGTGAGTAGCCCAGAAATGGACACAGCACTCCAGATGTGGTCACGCAGATGCTGGATAGTTGGGAAGGACCACTTCCCTCACTTGCTGGTTGTGCACTTGCTAGTGCAGCCCAGGACACAGCTGGCCACCTTTGCCATAGGAATACACTGCTGCCTCATATTCAGTTTGCCTACCAGGATGCCCAGGTCCTCTGCTGCAAAGCTGCTTTCTAGTTGCTCGGTGTCTGACCTGTCCTACTGTGTGGGGTTATTCTAAGATAAAACACCTCGCACTCGATGTGGTTCCAGGCAACTCATCTCTCCAGCTTGCCAAGATCCCTCTGAATGGGGACTCTTTGCCTTAGCCTCCAGCATATCAGCTATGCTCCACAGCCTGGTACCATCAGTAGAGCTTCTGAGGGTCAGTTACTCCTCACTATCACCCAGGCCATTTATAGAGTCATTAAGCTGGCTCCAGTATCAACCCCAGAGGAAAAAAAGAGTAGTAAATGACTATGAGGCATACTTTGTACCTCTGATCTCAACACTTGTATCTCAGCAATCTGATCAGTTTTTCACCTGCATCATTTTCCACCTCCCCAAACAAAATCTCTCCAACTTGTTAGAAGGAAAATATGGAGCATTATGCCTAAAGCGTTGCTAAACTCAAGGTAAATGATTTGCAAATGCTGTGATACTCAAGCAGGGAGTGCTAATAAAATGCTTGGAGTTTAACAAAGAGAATATGCTGCTGCATGCTTTCAGGTGGAAAGAGCTCTCCATGGGAGTCCTTCAAAGGAGAAGGTACAGACTGACTGCCCTGTATCTATGCAGCAAATTTAATGGCCTCCAGGGATATGACATAGCATACTTCCAACCTTTGGGTGGAAAAAGCCTGATTCATTTAATACTTCATGTAATAGTGTTCAATGTGTGTCTTTAATCCAATATAAGGAGCAAGAGGAAGAGGAAAATTTGTATGGCTTTTTAATCTGAGGTAGGTGAGAAATGGGGTCACACCTTCCTGCTAGCTGTAGTTTTAGTAAAATCAGAGAAGTCTTGATTTTTTTTCTGCTTTTGGCCTTAGAAATGGTCAGAACAAACTTTTATGAGTAGAACAGGAGAACGAAGGAATCATTACCTTGCAGACTGATGCTATGCTGCCTCAAGAACAATTAAAAAAGCCTTTAGGGGCAGGCAGTGCAAGCAGTACTCGGGCAGTAAACTTAACTGCTCAGACTCCTCTTGTTTACGCACTGCAGTGGGAGCAGGTGATCATATAGAAGAACTCACAGGACTGACAAAGTGTCCTGGAATTATCCCCGCAGCCCGACATCCATGTTTGGTTGATGATAACGAAGAGGCTGAGAAGCTGCACTGGTTAGGGCCCTGCTTTCCTTGCACCTGCACAGACAGCAGATATAATTTTCCTACCACTATCTTTTAAAGCTGTTTTGAAGTCAGAGTTAAGGTTGCAGAAAAGCAAAGCAGTGAGGAATAAGAAGTGTGAACTGAAGGGACGTTGTGTTGTGGAAATGAGCGCGCTGTTGCAGAGACTATAAGCACGTATTTTGTGTAGCAAAGAGTACGAAGTCTAGGCGGCAGAGGATAAAAGCCCCGATTCAGAGCGATTATGAGATGAGCAGCCCTGGCTGTCACCTAGCATTGCTTCAGGTGGTGAACACAGCACAAAAGCCATTAAAATTCCCATGTCACTCCTTTAGAAAAGAAGAAATCCCAGTATCAAAGTATAGCTCCATGGGGCCCTGACTCCTCCTGTGTTTTATGATACTTGTAGGAGCAAACACTGCAGGGAGAGCTCTGCCTTCCACCCGCGGGCCAGGGCTGCAGCCGCTCCCTTGGGAGAATGTAGCTGATGAACTCTAAGGATTTAGACTGATCACAGGTTTTAAGGCAAGAGGGTATCACTGTGACTAGTCCGGCTTATCTACCTCCAAATATTCTTGAATGAGTTCTGGCACATGCACACAGGGCGCTGCAAACTCTCACTGTGGCAATAAAAGCACGTGCACTGGGAAAACGTTATGTGAAAGGTTGGGTCCATGCCCCAAAGGCCTTGAGCTTTAAATCTCCACCCTCCAGTAGTCATAAAAATACTTTTGAAGTGCAGAAAACAATATTTCCCCCTGCAAGCCCATTGAGAAACACTCAAATCACTTCCTTATCCCCACCTTCCAGCCCCCAAAACTGTCCCCATAACAATATGTCTAGTTCCCTGTTGAAACTTTTGGGCCCAAAATGTAAAACTCTGGCAAAGTTCTAACCAACTGCAAATGGAGCATCAGACAATCTCAGCTATTGGGGGTGTTATTAGCAATGCCTACTTTTACAACCATGGGTGAAAAATATCAGTGTGTTCTCTGCACTGCGCAGTACAAGGTTCCTCACTGCAGAACGCTCTTTATAACTTGTTTCTTAAATGCAGGGTGTAGAAAATGTTGTGAAACTTAAAATGCTGTCACTGTAAAAACAGCTTTTGTAAAAATACATTTTCCATAATGTATCTTTACATGTATCTTTACATCTTTCCACATGTATCTTCAGTATTATTCATATTTTTTTTGTTCTCAAAACTTATTTCAAGAACATTGAATTATGGTTACATTTCTCATTACCAAGGCATCTCTTCATTGTTAAAAAAAACCACAAACCACACCAGAGAAAGAGATCACAAAAGGGCAGACACAAAGAGATTATATTCTATTGCAGAGCCAACACATCGGTCTGCTCCTGTCGATTCAGGCCTGTGACTATGTGGGACTTTGTGATACACAAATACATGAAATGAGTTTCCCTTCAGCTTGGAGGGATAAGAAAGCTAAGCAATCTCACTGACATAGTAGAACAAGGACAGAGACTGAATCATACAAATAATAAAAGACATAGTGGTTTTTTTTTTCCCCTAGGCTTGTATTTTGAAGAATAAGAGGTTGTACATGAAGCAAAGCTGCTCCTGCTGTCAGGTGTTTACCTAATGCAGAGTGAGATACCCTTTATTGAAGCCCTCCAGAGCTGGGTTTCCACTGTTGCACAGGCATTTAGCATTTTGACTCCCTTCAAAACAAAGTAGGTCACAGGGTTTTCTCACCCACCCTCATACACACAGACACACTCTCCTGTTGAAAGAGAAAAAAGAATTGAAAAAATATCTTCACCATGAGGACACTCTTCAAGGTACATTCATCAAGGATGAGAGAGACCATAGAAGTTGTTTAAAAAAGGGGTTGTGCGAGAGCTAGGTGAAGGGAAACCTTCAATTTTAAAATGAGGTCACAGTCTCAAACAGATTAGGGTAAAAACTGAAATTCTTAGTGAAATAAGATGGGAATCTAGCTTCTGTTTAGTAGATTGCCTTAAAAAAATGAGAGGTAGAAGTCTGCCCTGGTTTTGGCTTAGATAGAGTTAATTTTCTTTCTAGCAGCTGGTATAACGCTGTGTTTAGGATTTAGGATGAGAACAATGCTGGTAACACACAGATGGTTTTGGTTGTTGCAGGTAGTTGTAGTGTCTACACTAAGTCAAGGACTTTTCAGCTTCCCACGCCCTGCCAGGGGCACAAGGAGCTGGGGGAGCACAGCCAGGACAGCTGGCCGGGCTGGTCAAAGGGACATTCCCTGCCACAGAACATCATGCTCCCTACGGAACTGGAGATGCTAGCCAGGAGGCAGATTTCTGCTCGGAAACAGGCTGGGCATCGGGTGGTTCTATCTTCCTTTCGCATCCAATGAGCAATTGCCTTTGTGCATCACTTATTACTACTATTGTTATTCTTCTCTTCTTTTTGGCTCTATTAAACTGTCTTTATCTCAACCCATAAGTTCTACCTTTTTTTTTTTTTCCCCCTCCTTTTCCATTCTCTCTCCCATCCCACTGGGCCGGTGCGCAAGCAAATGGCTGTGTGGTTATTTAGCTGGGTTAAACCACAACAAAGCCTATGGTACCTTCAAGGAGCAGTATGGAGAAGTCAACACAGTGGATTTTTTTAAACTTCTTATTAGATGCAGAGAAATTTACTGGAAAGGGAATAATCTCTGTCATAGTTTGTTTCAATCAGTCAACAAATGACAATAATTGATTATTTTTCTGACCTGTGGTAGGTTATAATCTCATCACAATAACAGTTTAAAATCTCCGTCTCTGGAGGTATCCAAAACCCACCTGGATGCAATCCTGTCCAACCTGTTGTAGGTGATCCTCCTCTAGCAGCGGGGTTGGACTAGATGATCTCTAGAGGTCCCTTCCAACCCCTACCGGCCTGTGAATCTGTGAATCTCCTTTACATGCCACTCTATATGTGAAGGAACATGCAAAAGCTTTAAGATAATTCCAGGCTTTGTTCAAGCCAAACTACAGCAGAATTCTGTTCAGCGCCAAATAGGTTGCCTAACACTATAAATAACAACATCTCGTTTACTCCATCATCAGCTTTCAATCACCACACAAGTGTAATACGACCGCATGATTTCTGTATAACACCTTGGCGCTTCCATAGGCAAGCTGGAAAGCTTTTCTGCAACGCCAATAGGTCTCCTGAGAAGAAAGGCAAGTGCCACAAGACCTTTTTTAATTGCTTTTCTTTGGCTGACTTTAATTAATGCTGTGGGCATTTGTCCTCACCATGCCAGTTTGTCCTTCGTTGCCCCTTCACTCAGACACAGGGCTATTTTGGGAGAGCGTGGATACATAGACACAGCAAGCGGCGATGTGAAGAAAATACAGAATAAAGGTTTTACATACATGATGTAGATTCTCAGCATGATGATGCATATCTAAAGAGACAGTCTCTGTACAGGTTTTTTTTTGTTTAAAATCCCAGTATTGGACAAGAAATAAGTTGCTGTATTTTGTCCTTTTCAGGACTGGCTTTTTGCATGTCCTTGACTCTCTCCTTTCAACAGCCTTTAAATCCTAGTGCATTTGCTTCAGTGTCGTCTTCTCTGCCCTAACTCCTTCACTCCCTGTGCTTTCAGCCACAGCGTCCCATAGATCTATTGCCCTTCAGGATGGGCGCAAGGCCCGTCTATGGAAACAGAAATAGCTATGGAGAGAGAGGTTTAAATCAGGTCAGCTAAGAAAAGTTGCAGATTTTGGCTACACTGGTTAATAGCACTAATTAATTTTGTTTAGAACTTAACCTTTAAAAATCACTTTCAATCTTTAAGTTACTCTTTTTTAAAAAGTGTATATTAAAATAGAACATTTTTCAGGTCAAGTTTTCCATGCGAAACTTTCTGACCCTGGCAGTTCCTGAGTGGATTCTGTGCCAGGTGCAAGGAAATTAGGGTGGTCTTTCCTTAATGATAGCTTAATGCTGACTTTTCTTTCATTGCTGTATGTGCTCATCCTGCATGTGATCATATTGCTTCAGAAGGTCCTTCATTAAAACCTGGTTACAGGAAAAAAACAATTCTTTATCAGACACCCAAAACTGAGAGCAATCCACCAACAGCTCAAGCGGACACAAACAGCATTTCTTTAAGTCCTGGAGTCAGAGAAAGGATTGGAGGGACGTTGCTTCTCCTGGAAACCTGACATTTGCACAGAGACTTTCTTCTGAAGATGTTTTCGAGCAAGCAACCAAAGTTCATAGGTCACAGCCAGCCGAGGGCTCGGTGACCCAGGGAGAGCAAAGCACCGCAGCTGACCTGTGGTCACACACTTCAGCCAGCAGCACTGGGGTTCCTCCAGCAAGCCTCCAGGCCAGCCTTGCACTGTGCTCAGTGTATTTTACAGTTTCTAATTAAGCCCTAAAATTCTTGCAGCTTTGATGGTCTTCCTGCTCCTTTTCCCTTCCCCCACAACTAATTTCAGACGTTCATGTTCAGTGAGATACAAGAATAGAAGCGACTCGGCTTGCAGTCATCCTCACTTAAGAAAGCTGGATATGAAAGTGTTTCTGAGCTACAGTTTACACCAAAAATCAGGACACTGGAGACGATTTAGCCTGGTTTGCTAGAGCTGGCTGCAAAGATCATATAACAAGTTTCTAAACTAATTTTGAAAAATAGCCTCCATCTAATTCATGTCCCTTCCTCTGCTGCCGCCTGTTCCTGTGATCCAATCTACCCCTCCCTGGCTTCGAGTGTGACTTTCACTCTTTCTGCTCCACCAGAAGCTCCCTGATCTGGTCTCACCTAATCTGACCTAACCTAGAGCAAACTGTGGCACTCCAGTCACACACATGTGTGGGCTACTTCCAAATCAGTGTGTCAGTGCTGTTTGTATTTTTTTTTTCAATCACCTTTTGAATTCCTCTCTTCTCTGTGTACCTTCTCAACCAAGTCCCTGAATGAACTTGCTGTTTCTCTATCAATAACATTTTTTAAATTTTTTTTTTCTTCTGGAGGGAGCCTCAGTTTGTATTTTAAGTGTGTAAATCACTGAAATCTACAGGAGCATATGCCAAGCAGAAAAACAGCACTGGTGTATGGTGTCAGTCCAGCAAAGTCACTCTTTCTGGGAAATTTTCTGTTCCTAAATTATTCTGAGCTGGTTCAGCAACGGGTTTCTTGTGAAAAGGTAGTGAAGAAATCCCCCTCTTGCCCCAAGGTTACAAGTTATTTTGTTAGACCAGATGATATGACAGCGTGATTCTATCAGGACAAATCAAAGTTTACTGAGCAAATCTGTGTTCTATAACCTGATTTATTGGTGCCATCTGCCAACACCCATGAACAGATGCTCTGTAGGACCTCACTAATGTGCAATAATGACTGGGAGAAACCCACTGCAAATGACTGAATTTTAAAAGTTATCGAGTGTAGCGGGAGAGATAACAAACATAATGAAAAATGTCTAGAAGAATGCATCCTAGTGTTCATTTTTCAATTCCATTTCCCTGACAGCAGTACTTCAGAGCGTGCTCATCTACATATATGGGTATGCAGTGTAAAAATAAACCAAGCACTCATATTTTCCTGTGATTTTCCTCCAGTCCTTTGCTACTGCATGCTTCAAAGAAAAGAGAGCATTTTGGTGTGAGCAGTTACAGTCACAGCTTACCCAAAATCAGTGCATTCTTCCCAATTGCAATAATTCTTTTTATGGTTGTATTCAAGCAGGTCAACACTGCCATATTGCTAGCACTAATGTCTTTTTTTTTAATGGTTTTCCCCTACTCTGCAGCTATTTCTAAGCCTTGTGTACTCTGAGGGCACGCCAAGGTAGAAGCAAACGAGTTTGCAATTATTGCCACAGGCAACATTAATTTTGCATTCCCGTCTCTTCAAAAACACAGGGGACCAAAAAGAGATAACGGAAAGACGAGCAACTTGTCCGGACGGAGATTTGAAACGTGCCTGGGCTCAGAGCAGTCACCGCAGCAGGCGAGCGGGAGCAGCCCTGGCTCCTGCAGCCCCCAGCACTGCTCAGAGAGGTGCAGGAGCAGCCCAGTCCTGGGGTCCTCATGGCCCCCAGCCCTGCCGCTGCCTCCCATCACCTCCTGCCCATGGGATTTCCCAAGCTAGGCATTCACCTCTTAGGAAATGCATTAAAATTAGAAGCTGAAGCTGTAGCGATGGAGGGAGACACTTTGCCTTCTCTCCTAGCACGTACTGTAAGACAACCTGCTCTGTCCGCACCAAGGGCTGTAGGTGGCATTCATTCAAACGCGCTCAGGAACATGTTTTTGACAGACACAGCCAATCCATTATCTGACAAAGTCACAAAATCAGAGGACAACAACTTTCAATCACTGCCACTGTTTCAGAGGCTGAGTTTGGATCCAGAGCTGGAGAGCAGAGACCCTCCTTCCCTTACTGTGCCAATCCATTAAAATCACACACTCACGGAAACTCTCCACGGAGAAACTATCACCGAACTATTAATAAAATCTTCCCGACTATTAATATGGCCTGTGGGAGCTTTAATCCACCATGGGGACTGATTATGTAAGTGCACAGGCATGAAGATGCTGTTTTTACCTTCGATTTAAATGACCTTTTGGTTTAAACAGTATCGTTTATGATCGAAATCTTCCTGAATCTACAGGAAATTATTTTCTTTCAAAGGGGATTATATTTTGATCTGCAGTAAACTGGCAACTATGGTTGAGAATAAAGTGCATTTGGATGGTAAGATGTGTGTTTGCTCTTCTGATTGCAAAGGGTAGAAGTTATGAAAGCATTTTAAAAACCTTTGTGTCACAAAATTCAGATGTTCTGTAACCCAGAAATATGCTGTGATTTGGGTTTTGAGCTCAGGTCATTTGTCTATGCAGCCAATTCATGCAGTTCGAAAAGATTGGCCCTCAGGCTGGATTTATACCTTTTTGGTGTTCCACCAAAAAGTTTTGTTTTTCTGCCACACTTTGGCGTGAGGAGATGCTGGAGGATTGTCTTGATTTCCAGCTTTCAGGCAGCTCAGAACAACAACACAGTAAAAGGTTTCTGATGCATACTCATGCCAAAAGAAATAGATGTCGTGAAGGCAAGAACAGGCAGAAATAGTGAAAAATTGTCTCTCGTTCACCTCGTAGCTATTGCTTCTGAGCTACTTAGTGGAACACTATGTACTGAGGGTTTTCAGTCCCAGACTCATTTCAGCTCAGAATTTTCCCTGCACAGGAGTTCTGAGCAGAGAAGGGGAACAATGATCTCCATAACATTTTTCTCTGAGCTGCAAGTTTGGAGAAACTTCTCCAATCTGAAATGAAAGATATATTGAGGCCTGTATGGAATTTGGGGTGTCTGTGGCAGCTCTGGTGTTCATTTATTTCTCTTCTTTGGGGATGATGATGAGGGAAATAACTGAAAACAGTGAAGAAAAAAATATGAAGTTAAAAAAAGACAAATCAGGCAAAAGGAAAGTCCCATCTTTGGCACCAGTTTCATTCAGTCAACAGGAACAAGTAAAACCCTGTGTTTAGACAATTTTGTCTCTCTAGGTTAATCTTTGCAGTTTGGGAAAGGTGCCACTGCAGCATGGTTAGATATATTCCTTGTTTTAGTTCACTTCAGGTCCCAGTGAAGAAGACCTGGTCCGACTCTGGAGTGAGCTAGCTTCCCAAGCCTGTGTCTGGAGCTCTTTCCCTGTTTCTTCCCTGCTACTGCTGAGCAGCAAGCTAGCCAGATCAGCACTGGGTTGGATGTATTTATTCACACTGCAATTTCATCTTTGAGCAACTTGTTAATATGCCCAGCCTGGTTATCAGATAAAATGAGAGTAGTGCCCACAAATAATTAGACCATTCCCACCTGCTATATTTTATTTATGCTATCAGAATAAAATGTAAATATATCCTCAGGATTGGGTATTTTTAACAAGGAATCAGGTTAAGAAAAGGCTCCGGGATCCCAGGGTCCTTTTCACAGTAGGCTCCAAAAAATGTACCTCATTATAAAATACACCTTCCCAAGGAATCACAAGACATGAGAAATCAAAAGAGAATTCCTAAAAGCAAAAGCTCCACAGCAGAAAATCAATTTCAGCTACTTTCACCTTGCCCCAGGGAAAGCAGCAGAGACACTAAGTGGGGTGTGGGAAAGGTCTCATACATCTTCCTGGAACTGCACAAGGCAGACCTCCAGACAGGAGCTTTTCTTTCCAAGACAGCTCTGCTCTAATTAGGGACTTCTGCAAAATTGGTATGTTGCAGTTTCAAATAGTGTCTGGATGATTCCCATATCAAATTTCTTCAGTTTAAAAGAAAAAAAAAAGTCTTTGTCCTTGTTCTAATTGACAGCCTTACAAATGCAGGTGGACTGAGGGATGAAGGTCAAATTGAGCTTATTGTGCTTAATAGGGCGAAGAACAAAAATTAGCAGAAAGTTACACACACACAAAAATGTTCTTTGGGTTTTTTTCTCGTAGCCATCATACTGCCTTTTCATGGGTCTTTGTGTATTTTCAGGTGAACCTTCAGAATTAAAAGAAAGCCTTTAAATAAAACTGCTGTATGAGGAGCTTTCCTGTAACACTTAATCTACCAATGTACCAGAGAGAATCTAGTTTATGGACTCAACAATCTATGTTGGGTGGACATAAAATTGATTTTCTATGTAGGAAAGTACATCCTTCTGTTTAGTCAACCTTTTCTAGGGTCAGTCTGCCACTTTAAATTTCTGCTGGTTCCTGTAATTCTCAGAATTCAGACCTTTCTGGATAATGTGGTGTTATTAAGGCTGGTCAACACTTCTTAGAAAACCATGTTCCCCCTTAGAAATGAAGTTTGACTGACATTTCTCACTGAAGATTGTGATTAGTATCATCGGTGCAGCCTAGTGAGAACGCAAAACAAGTTATCTTTTTTGGGGGCAGTATAAATCTCTGTGTCTTAAAGTTATTCCCTTGCCTCCCATCTCTCATTTCTTTACTGTCCTTTGCTTCGGACTCAGACCATATCTTCTACACTGAGCTATGGTGCTGTGGTACAACCTGGGATGTCTGAGGCAGTTGGCCCCAAAGAGCAAAGGAGTCCAGAACTTCCGCCATATAGATACAGCTTGTGGCATGGCAGCTGCCTTGACAAATATAGATTTTATTATTTTTTTTTAAAGGCAACTATGGAACATTACAATATTTCTTAATATTATTTTTTTAGAATATTCTGTGGAAAGTTTCAAATCACAATTTTCATTTCCACGTGGGAGGAAAGAAACTGAATATGTGGATCTTGCATGAGATGATGGGCATTTTTGGCTCTGGTCTGCTCTAACACCCAATTTTAGGTAGAAAAATTACTTTGGGCTTCACTTCACACTTCTGTTGGTCAAAGTTTTTTCTAGGTGGGCTCAGATTCTCTGCAGCTATTTCTCAGCACAGCCCATTTGAAGTCACTGCAACCTGCAGCACTGCAGTAGTTTATTTCAGTCAGACCTGTGTCCCTAAACTCTAATGAATTTTCCAGCAGCAATGGAAATTCAGTTGTCTTTATAGTGAATGAACACCTCCACAGAGCGTGTGCCATCCTTAAAAAGCTCAGCTCACAGTTGTCTGGTACTTCAGATGGGATCACCTGTTCTGTTACACTGCTTGGCCTCCTGCACGCCGGCCTGACTACCCTCTAGCCTTGCACAGAGCATTCCATATTGAGATTTGTAATGATTTCAGGTAAACTGATGTGTCCAAGGTGTGAGTGGCTTATGCTACTGTATAGGAAAAGAAAGAGGTATCACTTAATGCCTGTGGCTGCTCACAAACATTACCCAAGAATGGTTTAAGATGACTGCCAGGGCAATCCATGGTCACTGCTAAAGAGCAAATTCCTGCCAATCTGTCCTGGGTGGTAGGAGGTGGTGGGACACCTACGTAGTGCTAAATCTGGGGAAAAAAAATAGGCCTTGAAGCAGCGCAGAATCTGTACCGAGCAAGTGTGTAAGGGGATTTTCCATATCATCTCACAAATCCACCCCATACCCTCACCAGCTGTGCTCAATCTCTGACGCTCCGGAGGAAGGTGAGAGAAAGCCCCAGGACACCCCGTGCTAATTGTGTGGGCAGGGGAATGAACCTGCCCGAGTCCGGAAGGCAAAGCCCTGAAGGAAGAGACCTGATTATACTCTGTCTTTACGTGCTGAGCTGTAGGGGTTAGGAGCACAGGCAGGATGACTGTTTCGCCAGGATCTCCCTTCACAGCACAGAGACAGGCACCCCTCCTCTCGCTGGAAGCGTATTTGCACGCAGGAGCAGCCGTCGCCCCCCTGTTTATGCGATGTGAAAAAACCCGAGGCTCTTCCCTGACTGACTGCCATTTCTTAGACGCGAGTGTAGGTACAAAATACCCATCACAATATACAATAACCTTTAAAGACACGCCAGCAACCTCTTCTTTTGTTAAGCGTGCCACACCGGCATCTCCCCGTCGGGACGCTACCTGCATGTTAATGCCCAGGGTGTTTGTGCACAGCCTGGCACGAGCGCTTGGCTCCCGCAGTTTCCATGGTGCCGCCATGGTGCGCTCTCCCTACACCTTCACTCATCAGCATTTCCCACCCATCCTCCTCCCCGTAATACGCTGCTCGCTCACCCCGAAAGGTCAGCCATTGTAATGATGATTTTAGCAGGGGGGAGGCAGGGAGGCCGAAGGGTGAAAAGGTGAGCTGTATGCAGTGATGTGCGTGGGAACCGGGGGCTTGCCTTGCGCCGCACAATGAGAAATTAGAAAGCTTCCCCTTGAGGGAGCGGTGCTCATCAGCCTCCTCTCACTTCCCATCCCAGCCGAGTCAGATGCCCTGATGGAGCTAAAGAATGTTCAGGCAAAGGGTCTGGAGAGCCTACTTTAAATCATCAGCAATTGAAGCGTTAGTGTGTTGAGAGATGGCGGCACTGCATCTGCTAACAGAAGAAACCGATGCAAATGTTTCCAGGCATCTTTCTTTTTCCACCTCCCTCCTGCCCCCCTCCCAGCAAGCCCAGCGCTTGTTTGCAGATGGAAAGAGGCAGACTTCTTCCTCTGACTTTCATCCTATTGACTGACGAACTAAAGCACTGCATCTATTAACTGCCTTCCTTTTCTTTCTTTCTGTAGGACAGCTTTCCTGCCCGTTTTGGAGGAGTCCATTTTGTCAACCAGCCCTGGTACATCCATGCCCTGTACACGCTAATCAAACCATTCCTCAAAGACAAGACAAGGAAAAGGGTAATTAGAAGGGGCTGGGAGGGGGGTCGTAGGAAGCTGTAGAGCTGGAGTCGCTGAGTAGCTGCCTGCCTTCTTCTTTCTTTTTCTCTCTGCATTTTTCATATGACCTTAGAGAATTGTTGCTTTTATTAAAACTTAGAGTTTGCAATGATCTGGATTGAATCAATAGCTCAGCCAGTGACCAGAAAGCTGTTATCACTAGCAAAGTGTGGATACATTGTAATGGGACTTGCTCATGGATAGGGAGAATTGGCAATGTGGAGGAATTACCAGGCCTGGCTGAAGTCATCTGCAGTGAGGGAAACTTCAGCTCAACACTTTTTGTGGGAGTAAAATTTCCTATTTTCTTCCTTCAGCAGGCTGACTGTTTTCACATGGTGGTAACTCACTTGTTTCCACATAAAAAAAAATAAAAATAAAAGCCCATGCCTGAAGGCTGTTTGCTCACACTGCGGAAGAGGCAGGTCTTCTGCACTGACACCCATGTGAGCTGTGCTCCTGCAGTCACCTTAGCCATTTGTCCTCTGCAGTCTATCAACCCACCACTGCATCATCCCTCAGGAGGCCCCAGAGCCCACCCTGGGGTGTGTCTGACCAGGCAGCACAGGGGTAGTACCAGCCTGAAAGCAAAGAGGGGTTAGAGAGACAAATGTTGCTGAAGTATTGCAAAGTGGCGACACAGGCCTACGCTCCTGGGAAACGCCAGTCCCGGCGTGCAGGGCTGAACTGTCCTCTCATGGACAGGCGCTGAGGACCTCCTCTTCACGCCTCCTTTCAGTAAGCTCCGCTACTCCCTGTTCTTCTCACTGCTCTTCCTACAAGCCTCTATCCTCTTACAGTAGCAATAATCAGTCATTATTCCTGACTTGAACTGTCCCTGATCTGGTACTTAAGAAAGTGAAATTTCCATGTGCCAAAAGTAAGCAAATCAGGATTTTCAAAAGTGTTTATGGTCTCATCCTAATCCTCCAGCTGCACACCCCAAAGCTGATCCCTCTCCTCCTACCCACCCGCAGCAGCACTGAGTGCTTCAGAAATTCCCACCTGAAACTGCAGCGTCAAGGAATGACGCTCCACACTTCATTAATGCTGTTACTATTGTACTTAATGAAGTAAGAAATCGACGATGACTTTGAACTTTCTTTTTATTTGTTAAAGATCTTTCTTCACGGTAACAACCTGAACAGCCTTCACCAGCTAATACATCCTGAATGCCTGCCCTCTGAATTCGGGGGGACTCTTCCTCCGTACGACATGGGGACATGGGCTCGAACGTTACTTGGTCCTGACTACAGCGACGAAAACGAGTACACCCACACCTCCTACAACGCCATGCACGTGAAGCATGCGTCCTCCAACCTGGAGCGGGAGGCCTCGCCCAAACCCATGAAAAGGTTAGTGCTGCCCTTGGAATCATCTCTTACTTGGCTCTCCGAACAGGTCTGGCATAAATCTAGCAGGAAGGCTCATCTAGCTCGGAGAGAGGCTGTAATGTGATGAATGTTGACGGTAAGGAGCACTTGCCCCTGGACTGCGCTCACGGTGTGGTGGGAGAAAGGAAGCCTCTCTGTGGAACTGCAATTATTGTCTGATTACTGTGCAGGAAAACAAGGGGAAACTAATGAGCCCCTGCACAGCGTGTTGCAGAAGGTGGATCGGAGCGAGATACTCTCCTGTAGGGCATAGTGCGGCCAGCAGCACCGTTTCAGTGCTGGTCCCTGTGACCTGCTGCTGCAGTGGTGCTGCTGACCCCAGCTGCTAACGATGAGGGGTTTGCCTCCTCGGAAATGCAGCTTTTGTACCGTGAACACCACTGCCCTCTAAAGGGAAAACGGGCTGGTCTCCTCCCGCTGCTTCTGCTCCCACTTTCTCCATCCGGCCCCGCTAAGGCAGCAGAGCTGCTCTTTTAAGATCTCTGATTTTAGGTGTAGCAGTCATGCATTCTGCTTGGAATGCTTCAGTTACACCTTTTGAGAGTATCGCTCTCAGGCATTTGCACCGGTTGCAGGGATGGGATGAGGAGGGTTGGATACCTGGGTGGTACAGCAGAGCCAACACCAGCTGCAGCAGCGATGGCTGGGTTGTCTCCGCTGCAGGAGTGTAACATCTGCACTTGCCTCACCCTCTGTGTCCCACTCCATGACATTGCTTTCCATGCAGATCGCAGCGATGTGTCAACTCACTGCTGCCACTTGATGAGTGTGGTGCTCACAGACACGGCGTCACTCTGTGTGACAGGGAGCAGCCATCATTCTGTCACAGCAAAATCAAAGCTGACAACACAGACGAGCCATAATGTCATGCAATTAATTTTAAAAGACTTTCATCTTCAGAGGAAAAAAGAAATTCATTCTTGATTCACAGCTCCCTGTCAGGTCAGAGGGATGCCACGCTGCTGCAGCTGCAAAGTGAAGCCTCGTGCTGGAAACACTCACACTTACAAGTGACATTAAGTGCTGTGAGTCCCACGACTCGCAGGGCAACGAGACCACAGGGCTATGGCCCTTGCAGGTTGCAGCCAGGTGGTGAAGCGAGGTGGCCATCTGCATAGTCAGCAGTTCTCACTCCTGACTGCCAGCCAGGACTGGGAGCTAGGACAAGCTTACAGAGTCTGTCCTAGAGAACTGATTTTTAAAACAACCTTTTTTTTTTCTTTTTTTTTTTTTTTAATATTAGCAGTGGAACAGACAATGATTTTAGAAGGATGCTAATTAAATATTCCTTAATTATTAAAAGATATATATTGAGAGTGTACAATTTCTGCAGCTTTATAGAAAGAAATCTGCAGCGTTGAAAGCTCCGAAGTGTTAAGAGCTGTTCACAGGTAAACCTTTGCTGAGGATCAGATCCTTGGCTGCAAAGATGGGAGGGACTTACTGTGCCCCCAGGGGAGAACCTCAGCTTGAAAATGAGTTCAGTGCCAGGAAACCCTGCCCCAAGGCAAAGCCTTCACTAATCTCTTCACTAATACAAAAGTGCATTAATACAAATATGGCGAGTGGATGAATCTAATTTGTCATGTTGCCTCTGGGCAGACTAGATCTAACTTTTAGCCTAATTTTGTTACTTGATGGTTAAGTGAACCATCTGATCTTGCACCCCGTGGTCATTACTAGCTGTTGGGGGTGAAAAGTTCACTGCTTCGACGGGTTTTCTCCTATGAGTATTTGCTTTGATTATTCTTCCCCTGAAATTATGTTTTGGCCTATACTTGAGGTAAAAGCCTATGCTTGGGAAGCATAATTGTGTGCTTTATTAGATTTATTAGACCAGATTCATATTTAAGGCCTATTAAAAGGTCTATAGACTTCTACCGGCATTACCTGTCTTTATATATCCCCTGTCTTTGCCTTTCAAGGTTCACAAACCTTTAGCACGAGAGTCTCAGGCCATGGCTGAGATTCCTGGATACTCCTGGGAGGTTTAGATTAAGCAGAGGTGATCTCCTAGCATTAGTTTTAATCTTAAATATAATTCCCTCACAATTGCCCTGCCATTTTTTTTCCTTTATTAAAGCAATTTTGCACTTCCATTAAAAATCTCTCCTCTCCTCCTCCACTCACAATGTAAGAATCTTTAAACCCTTGAGCAAACATGGTCATTTTGTAAGCATTTCTATGCTAAAATGTTGGGTTTAACAAACAAAAGAAAACAAAAAAAGGTGGCTGACCCTTTCTCTAGCACTTGTGTTCCTCTGAAAGGGGTAAATATATGAAGATTGAGCCTTCTTGGGTTTCTGTAATTTAAGGATGAAAAACCTTCCTGAACAATTACGGGTCTTTTCCTCTCTGACTTCCCTGATATCGCTGCAGGTTTATGTGCCCAATAATTAGCTGCAGGGGAGGGCAGTGTTTATGAGAGGTGGATTTACCCCGAGCGCTGGGGAGGCAGAGGTTGCTCCCCCTCTGGATCAGCGTCCTGCTGTGTGACAAGGTGCAGGGTTGCAAGTTGCCCCTCCTGGCTCTGCGGCCACTTGCTGTAAAGCCATACAAGCACGTCCTCACTGGAGCTGCCACTGTGTTAAAGCTTGCTTAATCTTGGAGCTCAATGCTTCTGGAATAGCTTGGAGTCTTGCACTGTGTCCAGAGAAATGTTCCTGTGAAATGTAGTACAAATAATTCTGACTCAGAAAATTGCGGACCTGGCAAAGTAGGGAAGAGAGAACCTCTCTCAGAGCCCACCATCCTGCACCTAGAGAGAAGCTCATCCTGGGTACAACCCATCCAAATATAGTGTCTAGCAATTTTAGTAGCAAGGATGCTGAGAAATCAAGATAGGAGTTACAGATCTGGAAGAAAAATGCCAGGAGATGGAATCAGGGAATAACTGAGGAAAGTACTTTTGTAGCCACTTAATCTGTGTTAGAAAATGAATGCAGAGGGGAAGAAAGGGGGGGTTTTCAGGATGTGACTGAAACCAAACCGGAGCCATCACCTGAAAACTAAAACAAGTCTCAAAACGCAGCCCAGGAGAAAAGAGCAGCAAGCAGCAGTGCGAGGGAGTGAAACTGGAGCAGGTACGTTTCCACAGGCTGGCTTCAGGACTGACAGCAGTGCTTTGGGTCCCCTCTCCAGGGCAGATGAATACAGATTGAAACAAGCTCACCTGGGAGTTGCAAGGAGGGTGAGGAGAGCATATTTTTCTGGCAAGAAGCTATAGAAGAGAGTGGTTTGTTCAGCTTTGCAGAGCAAATGTTGAAATGGATGTGATCTTTCTCTAAAAATACAGAAGGAATAAAAACTGTGCAGGGAGAATAGGTATTTGAGAAAAAGGACAGTTTAGGCATGAGAGCAAATGGGTGTAAACTGACCAAAGTGTACCTTGGCTGCAAATTAGAGGAGGAGGTTTGCAAGACATCAGAGGAGTGAGTTAGTGAAACGGCTTGTCAATATGACACCCTAACTGATACATGAGTGGTAAGTCTGAGGTGTGTACCAATGGTCAGAGGAGACTAGAGTTGCCCCTCAAAGTCTCATTAGGTTCCAATTTCTGCTCCCCTTAACAACAACGGGACTAGAACATTATCTCCTCCCCACAGGCAGGCATGGTTTTTCCCTGTGACTTGAAGTTGCACAAGATTTGTTCTCAAATAAGAGTCCTTCAGAGAATGGAGTCATTGTAGATGGGGAGAGGATTGAAACTCCTCTGAAAAAAACCTGCCACTGACTCTAGTTAGCAACATGATCTTGAAAATTTTGAGATTTGACAAGTTTCTGTAATATGGAAAATCTTTAATCAAAACTAGTGCAACTGTCATTTTTCCACCGGTGGCCACATGAAGCCCCACTGGGGCAAAATCCAAACAGTGGAAATTGCATTCCCATCTGCAGTATTATCTCACACCCTGGGAAAAATCCCAGAACTCGAGTACTGTATGAGCAGATGGGAAACAAAGCAAACCAGCTGATGACTCCACATAATGAGTCCTAATGGTCAGGGGAGAGGGAAAAAAAAAAAGTGCAACAATAACAAAATCCATTCAGAATATATCTGTTTATTAAGATTCAGCTCAGTGAAGTTTGAAACGGGCAAGGTAATAAACATGCAAACCAGCATTAATACAGTAATAGCAAAGCAAATTTCAATCCAAGAGCTCGGTCGCATCCATTTGATAATCCTGGGAGCAGCAATGGCAACACACACACTTCCCCTGTCTTGGGCCACCTCTTCCGAACCGTCTGCATCCACGCAGGGAGCCTTACAAGCTATGGCATCTGAGAGCAATGTAAATGGTGTGAAAATTCAGAGCACAGGGAAGAAAATCACCTCCCTTTCAGCTGTGGCCAAACCTTCTGCAAGCCCTGATGGTCAGAAAGGGGCCTTGGGTATCTTCAGTCAACAGGGAGCTACCACAAAAGCAAAGCATTTGCCTGAGGCACTCGTGCTGGCTTTTGCTGACGAGCTGTTTTTGGGAACAGCCGGAGGTTTTGTCTGGCTGTGCAGTGTGGTGGATGGTGGATGGCTAAGCCTAGCCATTGAAGAGTCAGAGACTGCTCTCAACATATCACTGTGCCAGTAAGGCACAGTCTTTGGGCCAGCCCCAGTGGGAGAAGCCGTGCCTGCAGCTATTTGGGCACCTAACCGCACTGAGCGAGCACCCCCCATGGGAGAGATGGATTCAGCGACTGGGGAAGATGTGACGGAGCTCAGTTCTTTGAAGACTTTCTTTTTCCTCCGGTGTCACCCTGCTCTCACACTTGGGTCCAGCAGCAGCAAGTAACGTGCAGTAGCACATTGCCTCCCTGTGACTTGTTTTTCTTTACAGGATCTGCCTTTCTGCAGCTGCATCTGGGTCACTTCTTGATGTCGGAACTTAATCTTTAGTCCAAGTGACAAAGGCTGTTCTCTGCCTTTGCTTGTTCCCTGTGCAGTCACCAAGCACAGCCTGGGAGCTGACTGTTCCTCCTCTGCCCTCTCAGGCATCAAAAGAGCTCTCGCTTTTAACCTGCTGCCAGTGCAAACAAGCCTGAAAACCTAGTGCAATTTAAAATTGCCCTGCAGAGAAAGGAAATTTTACCTAATAGCTATATATATATTCTGACCAAACAACCCGTGCTGTTTAATCAAAATTATTTTATCAAAGTTTAACTAAGGATAACTTTAATCAAATTTGATGTTAAAAATTATTCTTAGGATAACATGGATTGCAATAACATTACTGCCACCAAGTCAAGCTCATTACAGACTCAAGAAATTCAGAGTTAGGATAAAACTTTTAAAGTAGAGCCAAGCAAGTTAATTCTGAAAATATACAATTCATGCATCACGACACCATTAACTTTTCCTTCTGTGAAGCAGAAACCTGAGTACCTAAGATGTGATGACCTGCCTAGTGGTTCATCAAAAGCCCCCATATCAGGCATGGTGAAAACACAGTGAAAAGAACTGTTGGAATGCGTTGCCCCATGTTGGTGAGCATGTGGATTTTTATGTCCTAGATTAGAGTGAAATGATTTTAAAGTACAGATTAGGGTTTGCCATTATTGCCTCCTGATGTGTGCATTTTCTAAAGGACTGATCTTCAAATGAACTTGTTGCTGAAACTAATTGTTGGTTCTCAGAAATGGGATCCTGCTCCCAGAAAGAAGGGTATCACAACTGGTACACACGGATGCTGACTGGAACAGCTTTAGATCCGAAAGGGGCCATGTGTAGGGGTGACATATGTAAAGGGTTTTATTTATTCAGACTGGTTCCTCCATATGCCCAGCTGGGCTGTACAAGGCAGACTTTTCTAGTTGTTATCCTTGGTGTGACCTTAATGTTCCTTTGCCATATGTTTCTGCTTTTATGGGTCATGTTTAATGCCAGTTCACAGTCAGCACCAATTCACTGCAGTAGTAGTAAAATACCAGCAAATAAAAATCAGTACGAAAATGTGTGAAAACTTCTCACTACCCATGGATGGCACCTGGGTTGCTCTGCTTGTGGCTGGGGTGCATTTCCACATGTGCTGGGGAAAAAGGGAAAGACTCCATGTCAGTTTTCAGTTAAGTAGCTCTGTAATATGAGAGACCTATGGTGCAGGACTCATATTCACATTTTATTTTGAATTCTTTCAAACAATGGAGAATTTCTGAATGCTTCTGTGGAAATGCTTTCTCCATACACAGATTATGAATGAGACATGTCTTGACAGTAAAGCAGAGGTCCCAGGGATGTGCATACCATGTAATGTATGCATTATCTAGCAACACAGACTATTAGCTGTTAAACAGTTTTATAGCTTTTGACTGCAATTCTGCTAATTCATGAGTGAGAAATGCAAAGGAGACAGTCAATCTGGCACATTAGCAGGTCCTGGGGAGGCTGCAGGGGAGACGGTGCAGAATACCCTCAGGAGCCAGGAGTGAGAGCTGCCCAGGTGGGGATCAGAGTCGCCATGGCTGAACCAAGGACAGGAGGGACGGGTAGCTTGGTGCTGGGTGTCCCCTGGGATAAGGCAGGAAATTGGTTGCTCTCTGAGGGCAATGACAGGATGGTTTTCATCTGTTTGCAGCACTCAATTACCAGAGACCAGTGCTCGGGTGCACAAGCACAGGCTGGAGGTGGGAATGGCAGAACCAGCGCTGTTCAGGCTGCCTAAAATATTGCATTGTAAATTATGCCTTCAGCTGGCTATAAATTTGCCAAAAGTTTAGTAGTTTAGATTAGAGACATGACACTTCATAAAACAAATGGCTTTCTACTGCTTATGGCTTTCCACTGCTTATGTCTTTTGCTGCCCTGTGAAAAATCCACCTACATCTGGCTGAGTTACAAGCCTTTGAAAAGGCAATTCACACATGCTCTGTAGAAACATATTTAATTTTAGCATTTAATGACCCTAAGGATTGCCTCATGCTTTAGCTTGGTCTCCCAGAATAAATAAACTTTTTCAGCTTGGGCTGATGGTTCAACACGTGCAACGTGCATCTCCTGCCTAGGCCATGGGGTGCAGAGGGCTTTTGTAATTACAACTTTCACTTGTGATCACAGCAACTTTCCCTGCGCTAGGGTGGGCTGTAGCAAGACCTGGAGCTGGGATTTGGCAGACCAGCACCCCATGCTCTTGGGGCTGCCTCCTCCCTGCTGTTGGCAGGAGAATTGGAGAGATGAAGATTCAGCAGTGAACCCAGTTGAGATACTGGGAACTGGGGTTGTTGGGATGGGAGCCCAAAGGACTGGAAGCAGCTGGGCTAGGAAGCATGCTTCATGGGCAAGTAAATGAAGGTGCTTAGGGGGACGGCTGATGGAAACCAGGAATCATCCTTTGGTTAAGTCTGTTGGGTGCAGTCTCAGAGTACTGGATCCTGCGCTACCACCCTCCCCAAGCCCCTGTGCTGGCCTGGCAAGTCGCTTAAACCCAGCTCCACACAGATGGTGAGATTGCATGTTGCTTACTTTCAGCCTGCCAAGCTGTAGACTCTGGGGTCTAATTTTCAGAAATACTCAGTGCTCACCTGCAACAGAAATCAATGGGATATGTTCTTTGAACACACAAGCTGACATGTAAAGCTGAGCACTCTGCAAAATTGGACCCTCAGCACTGGGAATGTGCACCCCACATTAGAGGAATACTTGGACCCTCATCTCACTGTGCTTCAGCTCTCCACATGCAAAATGGCAATTAAAAAAAAAAAACCCTCACAGTCGTGCTATGGCAGTAAATGAATTAACATTTAAGAGGCACACAAGTACTGTGCTGATGGAACTCCACAGAAAAGCTCAGGAGGGAATTAACAAAGGCTATCTTCAGAGCAGGCTTGGAATAATATGCAGAAAATGTGTCACCGAGCCACACGCTGAACTGCTAGAAGAAAGCAAAATAAATAGCCACTTACTAGCTCGGCACTATCTACCCTGAGCACTGAGGGAGGAAAGAGCCCTCCAAGAAAGAACAGTGCGTGCTCCTGGGGATGGAACGCAGTGCGGGGGTCACAACGCCCACGCGCACCCAGCCGAGTGACTGCTGCTCTCACAACCTACATTTTGGCTCTTCCTGCTGTGGTGGTGTTTGACTTTCCAGCCTGAATAGTACATCTGCAGGGTTGCTTTCACGCCGCAGTGCTGTTCTAGCTAAGGACAGGAAACTTCTGATGTAGGATGGGGGAGTAGGAAGACCGACACCCTTTGCTCTCAGGGCTCCATCTTCCCTGGTTTTGCCACACAGAATAGAAAAGACTGATTTGGTGGCAAACTTTGTTGGTATACTGGGAACTGGCGACACGGGAATGGGACCAAAAAAGGCAGACTGAAGGGTGAGGCAGGTGTAAGGACTGGGGTGTCTAAGCAAAGGTACTGAAAGCTGTTGGGCCAGAGGTAGCATTTGGTGGGCAGGGAACTGGGAATGAGCAGGAAAAGCGTGAATGGTGATGACAGGAGTGTGTGTGTGCATGAACAATATTCATAGAGTGGGGAAAAATATTTTCTTCATTATTTGGCCATTACTTGCGCTATCTTTTCTTTGGATATCATATCCTACACGCTTTTTGGCAGCTCTTGCCAAATCTGCTGTAAGTTGTTGCTGACTGCTGCTGCGGTATTGTCTTTATTTGGCCTCATGACTAGGCTTACCTGCTGATGGGTGACATGCTGCACCCCAGGGGATTAAGGATTTTCCAGGAACTCCTGTCTGAAGCAGGTGCTCCTATTCCTTCTTTTGGAAAAACAGGTGTGTAGAGGGGTCAGTCTATAGCAGAGAAAGGAAATGGAGCAGAGAAACTCCCACCCAATGCCCTTCCCCTGTCCTGGACTTGGGATGTGACCGAGGCAAGATCTTCACGCAGAAAGTCAGAAGCACTTAGGAGGAGGAGATATCTAGCACATCCACACTGATAAATGAAAAAAGACCAAGGTATGCAACCCTAACTGCAAGACTGGTGGCACAGACAGACTCCTGTCTGTATTGCTCAGGGATAGCCTCTGCTAGAGCAGTCTGGTTGCATTTGTCCTGCACGGTGCCTGGCTCTTGCCCTCCTCTGGGTCTCAGTGGCCTTAAGGCATAAGGCTGCGTATGCTATGCCAAATAGTAAAGCATTTCCATATGTTTTTGCAGTTCAGAGCATCTGCAGAGGCTGAGAGCTGTGTCACAGCCCACCAGAGAGCTGCTTTTACAGGCAGTGCCACAGGGTATGTGCTGCATCCCCTGGGGTGTGAGCTAAGGGACAGGTTGCGTCAGGGTGCACTGCCGGCTGCGCTGTGGTTAGAGCGAAACACGCTGCAGTGTCATCCCTACTGCTCTTTGCTGCAGACCCTGCAGTGAGCTGTGTCCAGGGTTTGCAGAGGGGAGAAGTAGCTGGGGCCAGCTATCGGGAGAGGAGGGGCATGGAGATGGCTGGTGAGCTCGAGGAGGATGAGGGGTCTTGTGCTGGGGCTCACTCTGTGGCAGTTGCCTCTTTAGAGGTGTAGGTGCACTCACAGAGACTTCTTCACACATGCAGTTAAGCACAGATCTGGGCCATGGTCACCCCTAGCTTTGATGTGCCAAGGCTCTACTCAGAGACTGCTCCCTAAGGTATGCTAACCACAAGGGAGAAAGATGGTCACTGCTGCTGCAGCAGCTTGTCACCAGTGTCCTGTGGGCTAAGCACTGGGCTGGCAGTAAGGTTAAGCCAGAGTTTCCATGCTGCTTTGTCCCCTGACTCACCATGTTAGTGGACCACTTAACCAGTTCAGCTGCGCCCTTAGACACGGACGCTGCTTCGTCCCTTCGGAACGCTGCGGCTGGTGTATCAAAGCTGTTCCTCCGGGCAGGACTCTGCAGCACAGCGCTGCACGGACTCAACGCAGAGCTGTGAGCCAGCACAAGTGCAGAAGCTGCAGAGCTGCGTTAGCAAGAGATTCCAGCAGGGTTTATTGGCCTGGGCAGAGAGCCACACCTCATGGCTTCTGCGCTGGAGCTGTGCACCGCTGAGCAGCGCCTGCCTGCGTCTGCCGGCACCACCTGCGTCTTTCAAGGCTCCTTCCCCATGCATTTCATTTTCAAGTGCTTTAAGTACTAAAAGAGTACCTTTTACCACAGTTACTTCACGTCTCCACATCTGCATTGTTTCTGTAACACTGGGGAAATAAATCCTTGGTTTTCCCACCTGAAGAAGACATACTCTTGAGGTGTGCCGCAGAGCACACTCTGGGGTGCTGTACCCTTTTCTGCAGTCTGATGAGGAGAGAGGAGGGCAGAGAAAGAAATGCCCCTCAGACCTTGTCAATACAAAAATTCACGGGTGTGATTTTAAAAAAATGCTTATTATGTTCTCCAAAGGGAATGAATAATTGGGAGAAGAACAGCCCTGACGTGCTGGTGAAATGGGAAGGGAATTAGAGGTAAATGAGCAGATGGGAAGTGAGAGGTAGATGAATAGAGTCACACGATGTGATCTGATTGATTTGCTGCAGTGTGTCACTCCGAGAGCTTGAAGCCTCCTGCACTTGGGGAAAAAAACATGCCACCCTCCTCCTTGCTGCCAAAACCCTCCAAAGGAAGCCCAGCACAAAAGTAATACGTCCTCGCTCCTGTGGGCTGCAGCACATCAGCATCGCTGTGATGAAAAGCATAAAATGAGGGATCAGAGAACTGGAAGATGACTTTTAACGCAGGCGTGCAGGGACACACTGGCAGTTACTGTTAGCTCAGTGCAGGGTACTGGTTTTTTATTTTTTGTATGGGAAACAAAAGTGATACCCAACAGATGTCAGTTTTTGTGAGCTGATTCACTCCAGCTGTATTCTGACAAGAACCTTCTGAAATCAGTGCAGCTAGAAGACCTTCATCCAGTTTTCTTACATGGTTTTTGACTGAATTTGAGTTGCATTAAAATGACCACACACACACAAAGCCATCTGCTCTCTTAGATATTGATTTACATACCTATGCCGTGCTGTCATTTGAAATATATGGCTGGCCTGCTGGAGAAACAGCTGGAGAGTGTTGATTTTCCAGCCTTCCAAATATTCTCGCTGAACAGTAAAACAACCATGGGGGGTTTGATTGACGCTTTAAATGGAGCACACTCAAATGGAACCTTCACTTCAGAAGTGAGACTGAGAATTCATTTCTCTTCCCATTTTCATTTTGCATTCCTAAGCAAGGTTACCTAGTGTGGGCGACTAGCCTAGGAAAGGCTATGGGCATTAACTTGTCTCTTTAATTACTTCAGATTTAGCTCCCAGGCCACAGTGATCACGCTGTACTTTTACAGGAACTAAGTCTTCCTCACATATCATGTTAAAGAAAGATGAGCATGGGGCCTGCCAGCTCAGGGCCTTACGCAGTGACCTATCTGTGCGATACAAACAATTGCCTACTTGTGTTAAATTTTAACTCAACGAGATCCTCCACAACGAAGAATCTGCCAAACTGGTTGTTTTGGACAGGACTTTTATCTCAGAAAGGGAGAAAGCCAGAAGGCTTTGAATTCAAATCTACTCATTCATAATTCAGAGCTGCAGCACATACAGGACACGTGTCACTTTTCAGGTGAGTATTGAAGGTGATATAGTGTGAGGCAGCCGTGGCTATGATGTGTAGGAAACATTGCCTTGTAAATCATGGAACCTGTCCCCCCTGGTGTTAACAGATGAGAACTCATAGAACAGGGACCTGAATGTAGGTAATCCATGAATCATATCATACGACAGTATGTTTAGAACAGGTCAGATGAATTGCACTCTGAGAATGTCTATTTCTCTCTGCCATTTATAGCACAAAGTGATCATATATATTCAATGGTGAGACGAATCACAACACAAGTGACTAAAATATGAGAAGGCGGCCAAGGCAATTACTATTTTCTGCCTAGAAGATTGCTTCATATCTGGCCCAGGTCAAAATGACTTGGACGTGTTTTGAACGTTACAAACTAGTTGCATTCATGCTGCAGAAACAACAGCACAGACTGTTGCCTAAATATAGGCATCTTGTATGATTTTAGGCACTGTGATGTCCTGTTGGCATCCATCTGTTACTCCAGGAGAACATGAGTCCTCCATAAGTCTTCTGTAAATCTTGGGTCATAACAGGGAGCCATGAAAGGTTGTCTTGGATATCCTAAGGTACCTTAAATGGTGGCAGTAGGTGTCTACATTTAGCAGCTGAATGTCATCCACACTGTCAAACTTGACACCCCAAAGGCATAATGAGCTTGGAAAGAAAATCATTGCCCTGTCAGGATAGAGAAACATGAACTGGGATGGTTCAGAGAAGCTGATATTTCTCTGAGCACAGAAGCACAAAAAGGTTGAGGAAGGGACCTCTGGAAATCATAGAATCGTTTTGGTTGGAAAAGACCTTTAAGATCATCAAGTCCAACCATTAACCTAGCACTGCCAAGTTCACGACTAAACCACGTCCCTAAGTACCTACTCCTGCTCAGAGTAGGGTCAGCTAGAGCAGGTTGCCCAGGACTGTGTCCAGCTGGATTTGGAATATCTCTAAGAATGAAGACTCCACAACCCCTCTGGACAACTTGTTCCAGCGTTTGTCCACTCTCACAGTAGAAACGTTTGTTTTTACATTAAAATGAAAGTTCCTGTATTTCAATTTGTGCCTATTGCCTCTTCTCCTGTCACTGGGAGTCACTGAGACGAGTCTGGCTTCATGTTATCTACTCTACCTCATCAGGTATTTATACACATGGATATGGAAAGGCAGCAAAATAAAAATGCTCTTGTCCAATGCCATGAACTTCTGCTTGCCATAAGGTACCAACAGAACAGCATCTACAGCATTTACAGGACCAAAGTTTAAAGTGAGCTTAACAAACAAGGAAAGTTCTGTACTGCTCATTTACCACTGTACATCAAAATGGCTTAAACTGTTGTGCAAGAAGGCTTATTTTTTTGATAATTTCAGTGCAAAGATGGTTACAAATTACAAGGACTAGTCAGGACAAAGGTACCTGGGTGCCTGACTGCAATTTATTTTTCAATAAGATAGATTAAAGTGGAGTTAGATACCCAACACCTTTCAAGAACCATGATTAGTTTCTTCTTAAAAATTTGAAATGTCATAGTAAAATCCTGTGAGGAAAATGTTACTGTAGTTACAACAGGTAACAGTACTTTTAAAACAACAACTAGTCTTAATCCTATGTTCAATACTAGAGTCAGCATACAAAACCCCCTAAATATTGTGCAAACTGGCAGCACATACCTTGAACACAACTGCTTTCCTGATTATGTGTTAGACACACAAAAGCAAAATGAAACCAGCCTGTGAGGTGCCTTTTTTTCAAACAGAATTTGTTTTATATTAATTTCTACAGCCACAAAATGTAGGTACTGGTCAGCTGAAAATGTTTTCTACAATGGTGGCCTATTGTAAACCATCTTTTCTCTGTCATTAAGTAAAGTATAGCTATGAAATACGTATTCCAGTATGTTCTGGGGCAGTAGAACATAGCTCTCTTGCTTTATTACATTAGACTGTGATTTGCAATGACATATATTGCTAAAATGCTTTTCCGAGCATCCATGTTTTTAACATGTCCCATAAATGAAGAATATGAAACAAGTATTTTAGAGTCTTGTTGAGAACTGAGTAATTTTATTCCTACATAAAATTTAATTTAGAAAAAAAACAACCTGGAAGCATTTTTCAGCAAATGAAAAATGGATGCATTTGGAAAATGGAAATCCAAACACGACAGCAAGTCCTTTATTGTGGTGTCTTAGACAATAGTGATGATTGTTCAAATCATTACTATGTCCTTCAGATAGATATCTGAACCGCTTATTTTAGGATAGCGGACTAAACAGCTTCTGGCAGAAAAGGAAAAGAGATATTGCTGTTGCTGCAGAGCTTGGCGGATACTAAAATCTCAGGTGGATCCCTCTTCATGTTTTTTAGAAGGGCTGGGCACAGCATTTTAATCATTTGGCATCTTGAAACTGGAGGTCAGGTGGGCTGCAATGCATTTACTCAATGCTCCAGCTATTTTGGCTCAGTGTAAAGAGCAGCAGCATGGGACCTGCGTACGGAGTGTGGGATTATGTTGCTCCCAACCTGGCGTGCATTTGGGTACCAGTATGGGGTATCTTGCTGTTAGAGATGCAAGAGTTTTGGGGTTTTTTTCTCTGTTACGAGGTCAGAAATAATCAGCAGCAATCACAAAAGGCAAAACTGTGGGATTTTTCACATTTGACTTAGGGCAGAAACATTCCACAATTGCTGCAATGGATCTGCAATTTTTTATATTAATTTTAGGGTAGTGGGTCAGACAGAAAACAAAACATTGCTGACAAGCATTAGTTAGATATTATTTAATAATAATTTAATCTGATAGTTCAGAAAACTAAAAAACTGGTGATATGATTTGAATGCACTCTGTATCAGTTTCAAAGCCACATGATCGGTTTTTGCTGCCATATGGTGGAAATGTCAACTGCCATTTTACATAATATCCAGAATCAGCTGCTTTTCTCCAGTAAAATGTAATCATAAACATTATGTGTGTCACATTACTGTAAAAAACACACAGTGAAAACGTTTGGGCAAACATATTTTCTTTGAAAATGTTAGTGTAAAATCCAGTTTTTGTTATCTCTCTTTGGAGATATTTTTTTTTTAAGGAAAATTTTTTATTATGCTTTAATGGAAGCTTCAGGTATAAGAACAAGAAAAATAATCACACAAGTTATTCACAGCCATGGTATTCAGTCCTGATTAAGTGCTGCAGCACTGAAGAATGCAATTTATTAATAATTCTTATCAAAAGAGAAGTGATATCTAATCTCATGAAATAGCTAAGGCTTAAACTGAAGTTACCAGAATGGACAATGGGGAACTACAAAAACATCCTGTAGGGAACGAGAGTTACCCCTAATTCTAAAAGCTATCCATGAGAGAACCGGCTCTTTAAAGCAATACTACGCAGTATGCAAATGCCTGGGCTGGAGGAATCTACAGCTACCTTTGAACAAGTTCCCTTTTTAAACATTCCCGATTCACAGAGTGATTTTTGCTCTGAAGCTTATTGCCCACTCCAAACTGGAAGGCAAATCCTAGTCCAAACCAGAGAAAATGGAGGATAACAAATCTCTGTAAGAGTAAAGCCACCAGTTGCTCCTCCCATAGCTCAGTGAGCAAATGCTGGAGCACACAGACCTCAGAAAATGAGAGATTCTTGAATTTTCCCACTAGTTTAAGCACATTCAGCTTTTGTCACTGTAAAAAAATCATGATGCACCACTCTTTGTAGTGTTCACTGATTTTTTACATGGGCTTTATTTTGCCCGTTAGCAGAAAGGATAGACTGTGCTTCCCACCTCAAAGTCAGAAATGGATTTAAAAAATGGACTAGCCCTGAATAGAGTTCTCCTTCAAGGGTGTAGACAAGGAGATAAATTGCAGGACTAGGCACTCCAGAAACTCCCTTGTGGCCATATGAGTTCTGGCTTCTTCATTGATCTTGGGTAACTCATGGAACTTCTGTCCCTTAAACTCCTACATCAGTAAAATGTGGGTTTTTTTCTACTTACCTTTCTTAAGATTCATAGCAAGAAAGATTCACTCCTGCAAATAACTTTGCTTGTGCAAGCTATTCCAGCAAGCAGTGGCACAAGCGGTTTTGCCTAGGAAAGACATTAAGGACCAGCAGATCTCGTGGTATCTCAGGATCGGGCCTTAAGATGGTGAGTGGGTTCAGCATTATGGATAATAGCTAATAATAGCTAATAGCTAATATTTCAATATTTTGAAAGCATTTGAGTCATGCAATGAGTCACATCCCCGTTCCCATTCAAAGGAATGCTTCTCAAATTGCTTGTGCGTTCCACAGAAAAGAAATAAAAATCCCTAAAGGTGAAAACGGACAAAAGCAAAAATCATGAAATGAAGCAGAGGGATCCAGGAAGGTGAGTGCTTTGCAGCTGCCTTCACTAGCACGCGTGTCTTCTTGCTTTCAGGTCCCAGTCTGTGGTGGAAGCCGGCACGCTGAAACACGAAGACCAGGGGGAAAGCGAGAACACCCAACCGCTGCTGGCTCTGGACTGAGCTCCCGCGCGCCCAGCGCGCACAGACACATTAACAGACTTCCACCGTACCAGGAACCCACAGAGCACACCACCACACGCACGCGCGCGCGTTCTGCTTGAGAACAAGTCCTTCGTGTTTCCTGAGCAAGTAACAAATGTCACCAGCCATCTGTCCGTGCGGCCAACGCTGAGCAAAAACTGAGAAATTTCTATTGACACAGGAGTCCACATACAAAGAACTATTTTTTTTTTGACTTATGACATTAAAATATTGGAAATTATGGGACTGCATTCTCTGTTCAAAGGAACCAGGGTGTGTCAGTAGAAGTTTTCCCGAAGCCTCCGGCAGGGATGCTCAGTTGTACAGAAGCAAAGGTTAAATGTGTTTTAAAGAAAAACATCTCTAATTTAAACTTTGCACTGTAAGGAGCAGTTGAATCTGGCTCAGAGGGCAGAAACAGCAGCATCTACAGAGTGCTCAAGTTTTACAGAAGGATTTTTGCATTAAAAAAAGAAAAAAACATCAGTGCCAGCATAATCCCATTCAACATGACACTTTGTGACTGCCTCATCCGTGCTGCTTATAGGGGGGTCCCTTATTTCAGTATCTAGCCAAGATTATTCTTAACTTTTGAGGCCCTTATAAAACTGTCGGCTAAGCGGAATGTGCTGTGTGGGCAGCAGACGCACACGATTTGAAATGCAAATATTTAATTTTAATGATGTGTTTTTCCACAAGCAACTTGGGAGCCTATTAGATATGTGCGTGTGCATGTGCGTGTGTGTGCATGCACGCGTGTGTGAAGGGGTGGTGGTGCTAGGGAGACCCATTGGACACATTCACCAGCAATTAACGGTTGAATCCAGATTGTTTCGTTTAGGTCACAACAGCAAACAAAAGCTCTGCAGAGCCATTCACCCCCCTTCCCTCCTGCAGCCAGTGAAAGGTGTAGCCAGAAGGGTACGCTGACTGCAGATGCAGGCCATGGTTACAATTAAAAAGGAAAACTTAGAATTAATTATTCAGTACAAGCTTCTGGTAGAAGGAAATGTGAAAGAAGAACTGAAATGCCAAAGACCAGTTTGTTGTTTCTCTATTTGCTCTAGCTGCAAAGAGAGCCCCATTCCTTCATTGAAACGGAAACCCAATTAAAGAAATAAAAGAATAAACATTACCAAATTGTATGTGCAGTGACTTTATTTCCTAAAATGGTTACAACCACTGTACACACCTTTAGTCTTTAGACAATTTACTGGAACAAGCGGCTGGCAACAACACATCAAAGGTAGCAATGTAAACCATATATATAAAATGAGATGACAATGGGCACAAGAGTTTTTAATGTGCCTCTGGAACACCCACTGAATTCGTAAGTGATACACTGAAGTGATGATCTAGATCAGCTGGACATGGTCAGCCCTAACAGATGGAGTAACAAAATACTGCCTTTACCTACACCGTATTATGCGCACCCAGGGCAGAAAGGACATCCTGCCAGATCCTATCAACACGCCTGGGATTCACCCGCTAGTGTTTGTACAGAATAGCCACATTCAGACCAACCTCCTTCTGCAGCAGCATGTCATTGATGCTCCCTGTCACAGAGGCCAGGCTCTGTGTGAGTCTTTAAGGCAGTGGATGGTCCCAGCAAGGCAATACAGGAGTCAGAAAAAGAAGCAGAAGCTTGCAGGAACGTTAAACAAAGACGACAACCGAGCCCATTTATCTTTGGGATTTCTTCCATTCCCTCTCCTCTGGCATTACCAGCTATTACAGAAAACTAGGGTATCAACTCCTGGCCACAGGACACTGCTCCCTGCCCTTCCCCGGGCTCATGAAGACTCACAGGCATTTGGATTTGTCACATCACAGAGAACTTTCTCAAAAGAGAAAGCAAAAAGCTGAACAGACAAAAGACGACAGACATTGGCTATTATACTACAGCATTAATGAGGAAATACTTTGGTTTACAATTTTTCGCTGTTAATACACTTACCTCCACTGCCATTGAATCTTTGCAATGACCTGTTACAATCACTGTTCATTCGAGTGGGACTTGTTCTGCCCAAGAAGTGCAAATATCACTGAAATCTAGTCCTTGAGGATTAAACCTCGCTGAAGATTAGAATTATTTATTTTCTTTAGCTGTGACATGAATAAATACATATGATGTCTTGTATATAATTGTATGATGCCTGTATTTAACTGTAGGATCTTATACAGACACTGTGTTTGCAAGCAAGGTAACGAGAGGCAGGAAGGAATCGACCTCCTAACATCGTGACAAGTACGTACTGCCTTATAAACAGGAGACTACATCATCCTTCTCTGTCATGTCCCTCTGTAAATAAATCTAAAGAAAAAAATAATATTTAAATTGCAATGGTTCTCAATTTACAAAAATGTTTCCATTCACTTCTTCCACTTGCATTTCCAATGTTAAAAAACTTTCTCAAGATGAAATACCAGTTGGCAAACAGGAATACCTAAAATAATATACCACTTATTCACTACATAATTTCTGTAGTTTGATATATGTGTGTGTATGTGTATATACATGTGTGTATATATATCTCCCCCAAGTATATACCTAATCCAGTTGCATCTAACAAAAAAAAAGATGCTCTCAGCCCCTTCACAGGTAGGCACAGAGTAGATTCACTTCAGTGTCGCAGAGGCAATTTGTAATACACTTTGTCATATCCGAGGCACTTAAGATTTCAAATGGCCAATATGTCACTACACAATTGAATAAACGGTGCTACTCCAGCACACACACATCTTAGGTAGATTATTTTTATCTATTTGCCAGTTGCAACTGGAGAAGATAAAGTATGAGAATTCAAAGGAACAATGAAACAATCTGAAGGACGGCATGGATTTTTACAAATAATGCTCCAAAGTTTCCACCACTCCTTTAGTATTTACTCTGAGGTATAGAAACTAAAACGCAACATTAATGACAATATTCCTAAACCACAAATTTCGGTTTAAACAGTTCTTGATTTCTTCTTTACAAACTATGTCTTTATTTTACAGAATTACAAAACAGTTTATAATTTGTACTGTTCGATCACTTCACAGAGATACAAAATACAGCCTCTGACTAAACAACTACCAGGAGATTTAAAAATCCTTTTTACTACATACGAGTACCTTATTTCCAGTTTTACATGATTCCCCTAAAGCTGTCCAAATGTATGTTTGTATTTTCTTAAGCATGAAACCTATAAATCTTTTCAATGTTCATGATGATTAACTGAGAACTGTTACTTCTTGTATATTGTGTATAGTCTCAGTGTTAGTTTTGATACGGACAACACATTAAAGCCTAATTATCATGGCTGTCTAAAACTGACACTTGATCAGACAGGGTTTATCAGCTTAATAGTCAGAAAGGAAATTAAAGTGCACACCTCCAGAAACCGGTTATACTAATTTATGGTGCATTCACCGTGTGTTACACGGCATTACAAGATTCAACTACCTAGTAAAATACAAAATCAGAAAAGCATTCAGTTTATGGGAACGCAAAGCTCCTACCTGTATTTTACTTCAGCAAACATGGCACTCTGGTCACGATACGTGGGTACCATGATGTGGTCTCTGCAGTATAAGACCACTGAGCATTGCACAAAGACGACAACTGTTCGGTGTCTTTTGGACAACAAAGCCAAAGCTGTGGAGACTCAGCAACCTCAATGTCTCCTTGCTTAGTGTTTTTGTCTCACAACCCTCGGTAACGATGCCACTGCTCTTGATGAGCTCTGGGCATCCCAGCACACCGACCCACACCCAGCCAGTTTTGCAGGCCAGCCAGCCATAAACATCACCACTGCAACCTCAGGTCTCTCTTTCCTCTTAGTGTTCTTAGAAGTTAATAGTGGAAGGTCCTGCACCCTCCATCTCCCATCAAACAGTACAGGCCTCAAAGACCATCCAACGGCTTAAACATCCAACTAGTTTTCTTTCTTGAAAATAAGGCCTTTTTAGCATACAGTATACTGTAAACAGTACTGGAATAAGACTACTTCAGCATTATGTCACGCATTTCAAGGCAAGGAAAACACCATTAGGTCAACTAAAGCATCACTGTAGCACTCTGTAGGATGCTGGCAGCAGAAGTTACTGCCAGTTAACAACCTGAAGCTCTTTGCCTGCTCTGCATTCTGGCAAAGAACAAATTGAACTTTGTCCTTTTGTCCAAAGCACAAGAATCTACTTCTTCACATATTTTTTTCTGCTGAATGACCACCCAAGTGGCAGCCTAGGAGGAGCCCCTGGAAGGAGGTGCCCCAGACACTTCTTGGGTGGAAAATGGATATCACAACACAAGCCTTTGCAATGATAGGAGAAACAGCAGTTCACCACATAATCCTAAGAACTGCCAAGCACTTGGAGATCTGAGCCTACAGATATCACATTTGCTCAACATCTTTGAAAATCACATTATCAAACTGAAGGGTGCCTGCTATCTGAGAGAACTATTTTGTTTTAGAAGGACAGAGCTCATGAAGTAGCTGATTATGCAAGTTTCTGTTTGCGTTTCCAGGAAGGCAAGAGAAGGCCACACTTGGCAAAAACGAAATCTGTTCATATATAATGTTTTCCTTTTGCTGATAGCTAGAGATGCACTTGTATATATATATGTATGTTTTTTTTTTAAAAAATAGTGGTTGATTAAAGAAGATTTGTTCATAATTATGCTATAAAAATACAGTTACTCAGGTAGAAAAAATACGAAAGACACATAACCCATTCACATTATCTACGGTTGATTACACAGGGACATGTTCTACGCCTAAAGCAGCTAACATTACAACTGCATACTGATTTTCAAAGCTGGTTGTGTGCATATGTTTGCAAATATCTTACATGTTGCTTCCCAGATAAAAGCCTGGGCAGTACTTCCCAGATGTAGAATCACAAATCTCATGCCTGAACATGGTTGGACAGGTGACTGGCTGGTTTTGTACACATCATACAGGCATGGCAGACACATCTGCACGTTCCTCCGTTTGAAAATCCAGACCTATTGCTCTTTGGCTAGCAAGATTTGTATTTTCAAACTTGCAGCCTCAAAAACAATACTTATCAGTGCTGTATCAGTATGAAAAAAAATGGCTTTTTTTTTTTTCCTCTTTTCTTCTTTCTTTTTTTGTAAATCAAGTCCTCTGTGATTGTAAAATGTCATCTTTATCTCTTCTAACCCTTACAATACCCACAGTCTTCATACGCTGGATGAATTAATCCCATTGACATACTCCAAAGGGGTTAAAGCTCCTGTGCTACTTCTTAACGTCAGAAGTAACTTAAATAGCAGGAAGGGTGCGTCTCTGTTGTGCTGTTAACTCAGGGTGCCACACATCCACAATGAATATCAGGCGGTAATTTTCAGCATCCTGCCACACTTCATGTTCAAAAGAGTCATCAAAAATAAGAACTTTCCCTTCTTCCCAGGTTCTGCAACACAAAAAAGAACATACTTCAGTGTAGTTATTTGAAGTGCATTGGAGCGGGCAAGCTATATATCAGCTCTGAAGATGCTCTTCGACATACGAGAATGATTTAAATGGTATATTGCACAGTCAGAGTTTCACTATCGAATATAAAGAGATCAGAGTATCAGAGTTTTAACTGAAATAAGCTACAGAAAGGTCAGTTTAATGGATGTTCATATTATTGAGGGATTGTTTAGCCTCACTCTGCATTGTTATGCCCACATACACATTCAGACTCTTATAATATTTATTTATATACTTTTAACGAGTTGAGTCCAATAAGCAGGGAGCGGGTATAATACTGGTGTGGTAATCAACTCTTCTCCTTTTCTAATCAGATACATACATAATGAGCAATGGAAACTGAGGAAATGACCAGCAATATGGTCATATGGTTTGAAAACAAATTACATTAAGTCAATCTGCTTTTTCTAAAAATCAGAACAACAGAATTAGGCCCTGATCATGCTTAAAATTTCAGCGATGTTAACAGTCTTTTCCCATAAATCCATTCAAAGCACAGAGCCTAAAGATTTTTCTTCAGAGGAGGGTTGCAATGCCGTAGTGTGTACTGGGTTAACTATACTGTTAAAGCTGAACTGAAAAGATGAGACCGTATAACTTAAAGCCCTCCTGGTTGCCAAGTAGTGCTTGGGCAGAGCAGATCACCGAAGGGACGTAAGTACCCTGGGTTTGTGTTCTTTATGGCATGGAAGAGCCAAGTTTTAACAGTGATACTTTTCCAAAATCTGTACCTTTGTTAGGCACAAACAGGGATTCACACAATTTATTCAAAGTGGTTTTTGAGTACCACCAGCATTTGAAAAATTAACAAAATTACCAGATTTAAAAGCAATGGCAAGAGGCAATGTAGAAGCGAGATATTAATTGTTGGAAGGACTGGTATTCCTGTCAATTTTATGAAAGACAGAATCATAGAATAATTTAGGTTGGAAGAAACCTTGGAAGGGCATCTGGTCCAAGCCTCTGCTCAGAGCGAGACTTACTGCAAAGTTAGATCCAGCTTTGAGGTTAGACAAAGTATCTCAGGTTCTCGACTAGTGATTTTTGAGTGCCTACAATGAGATATATTCCACCATCTCCTCCAGTGTTTCACCAACCTCATTATTCAAATTTCCTTCTATCTAGATGAAATTTCCTTCACTATCACTTGTGTCCATTACCTCTCATTCTACAATCGCTCACCTACAAAGAGTCTGGCACTGTCTTCTGCACAGGCACCCGTTAGTAGTTGAACACAGTAACTAGGCTCCCCTTTAGTCTTCTCTCTTTCAGACTCCAAACCAGCTCTCTGAACCTCTCCTCATATGTTGCATGCTCCAGTCTCCTGATCATCTTTTTAATCATCCACTGGACTCCCTCTAGTTTATCAATGACTTTTTTGTTACTGAAGAGCCCCAAACTGGACACAATACCCCAGAGGCAGTGTCTTGAGTGCAGAAGAGAGGGAAAGAATTGCTCCCCTCAAACTGCTTCCTACACATTTCTTAATACAGTCCAGTACACAGTTAACCACCAAGACATGATGACTCCTGTTCAACTCATCCTCTAGGATGAGCAGCTTTCTATCCAGCCATCACCCAGTCTGTATTGTTGCAAGGTGTCAATCTCTTATCAGTTGCAGGGCTTTGCATTTGCTTTGTTGAACTTCAGGAAGTTTTAGCTGACAACTTCTTCAGACTGGTGAGATCTGGATTCATAATTTTGAACAGAGGTTTAATGCCTGGCTAAATGCAGTCCTGAAACGGCGAAAAATCAGCAACCACCACTGATAACGTCACTTGTCAGAAAGTCACTGCCCCTCCGATCCCAACCTTACGCACTGCATTTAGACACGGTAGCTGATTACGTATTACACGGTTTGTCTGTTGTGAAGCCAGGCAGTGGTATGAGCAAAGCAAATTCATTTTGCATTGCAGCAGGACAAAAATGTGTACCTGATTATATCCCTTCAGGTGAGACTGGGTGAATAACTGTTGGTGGAATCAATAATGGTCAGTGAAGTGTTACCTCCTAAAGCCACTCTGCGATGACTACATAATCAATTTTTTTAACAGGATCCCTTAGGAGCTGAAGCAGTCCAAGCGGATGGATGTCCTTACAGGGAATTAAGAACTATGAACAGTAGCGATGATAAAGAAACAAAGATCTTGCCAACAAAGATGGAAATACATTGCTTAGCTCATTTGACTGTGATCATTCACAGAGAAAAGAATTTCCTTTTTTCAAAAACAGAGTGAAAATGAGATTTAGACTCCTGAGTCATCTCGGTATTTTTAATTTCACAAAACCAAAAATTAACCATCAAAATTTATGGGGTTGTGCTGTAATGCTCTGAAGAGAAATGGAAATTGAGATTGGATCATTTCAACTAAAATGATCATCTAAACATATTTTAAGCAAGAGTAGATAAACCAGAGAGTATAATACAGTAAAAAATTTACACTGGCTTGCACACACACATCAGCCTTGAAGGCCCAGATAACAAGCCTTTTGCAGGTTTCAGCTATGATCACGTGGTTTTTCTGCAACCACATCAGACATCAAAACCAAAAATGTTTTATGCCATGTAGACATTGAGTCTCTGCTACTGTACTGAAGTTAAATTGGTACTAATCAAGTTAATGGGAGTCCACCACTTGCAATGCTATAATGTAAAAAATAAATCAAGCCAACTTTGTGTTTTTTTTCGTGGGGGTGGTGGGTGGTGTGGGATTTGGTTTTGGATTTTTTTGGGGGTGTATTTTGTTTTGGCTTTTTTTGTTTTTGTTGGGGAGGATGTTGGGTTTTGGGGGGTTGTGGATTTTTTTTGTCTTTTTTTGTTTTTAAAATTAAGCCAAGCCTGAAGAATCCTGTCCTAAAAAGCCTGAAAGTGCAGCTCAGTTAAGGACAATAAAAACTCCAAGCACCCAGATGAAGTAGCTTCAGAGGTTAAAACTCAGAATCTGTCATTTCCATCATAATGGGCTGGGCTGTTTTGCACAAGAAAGAAACAGTCATAAAGTTGACAGAACTATTAGCCCCTTTTGAATAGATTACAAACCCCACCATTAGCATGCAAATAAATATTTTCTAGAAGCCTTCACTGTGTGAGAAACACTTCACAGTGGGACTATAGGGATGGGATTATTCTGGTCTGGTGCTGAGTCACTTCAGGGTAGTTTCTTCATCACCTGAACTGCTCCAGTGTCACCTGTTACAGGTGAGATCTTGGACCCAATTCTGCATAAGACTGTAATTCTGCACCTTCGTTCCAAAACATGATTACTTTGTCTGACAGAGACGTTCCATTTTGATAACTAGATAACATTTACCTACCATTTTTGTGCATTGTACCCTACACTTCACAGAGCTGGGACTTCAAAAAGGCCCAATGACGTAAAATTACTATAGCTGTACTGAATACCAATGAGATGTACCGGCTCCTAGCAGCTACAGCAAGACTCTTCTGCAAGTGAAGGAGTAAAACATGGTGCTAGACAGAGCTGAGTTGCCTGTCCATCGAAGAATAAGTTGCATCCTAACATTGCCCCTTTAAACACTCACACAGGGTGGCACAGAGGTAACTGGGCACAAAACTCGTTCCGTTCTCTCATACGCATAGGAGTGGGACAAGAGGCCAGAAGAGACCTGGCCCTGGTATGCTAACCTTCATGTTTAAGCCAGGTGTCCTATTTGAAACCACTGTTTTACCACTGCTCTGAACCACCAGGAGGGGAGAAACTGAAAATGCCCAAGGTAGGATTTCTTCCTGGCACTGTCCCCTTCCACAGTAGTTCATCCACCTCCCCTGTAATGTGGGAACAGAAGTAAAACCCCCACTTTCATTGCCATCAGTAGACACACTCAATGCTTTCGGGGAAAATCCTGCCTTTGATTTTGAATGAAAGTAATGGAAGTTAACACCTTCCAGCACAGGCTGTAGTTAGCTCTTGAATATTTCACATTTCAAATGAGCGAGTCCAATGCGTAACACAGGTTCAGGAGCCTGGACACTGAGGTACTCGGTCTGCAGTGCACCAGCAACAGGCATTTCCCCACTCTTGACTTTGAGGGAGTGTTGCTACCAAGTAGGAGGTCATTAAGTTCATTTTCCATACCACCATCCCTTCTGTATGGGCTAAGACAAAGAAGAGTGCCAGCTGTAATAAAGGCTGGTGAGCTGTGGACACCTGCTCTCTTGGCAGCAGATCAAACCCACCACTTTGTTCAGACAGGCCACTAAAGAGCCACCTAAGGGTAATGCCATTCAGTCACCTCCAACCTGAATTCACGATACTGTACTCAAGCAAAAAGACTGCACGTCTCCACATTAGTCTTTTAAACCCTTTGGCTACCTCTTCCTCCATCCAAATGCCTATCTTAAACTTATTTTGGGTATTGAATTGGAATGCGGGAAGCAAACGTCCATCACTACCTAGATGTAGGTAGCGTAGATCGTAACACTGACTGTGACAGACTATTAAATAAGCTATATGTTGGCAGGAGTCTATAGCGACATTTTCTGTTATCAACAGTTGGATAATTCTATCCTCAAAAATTGTAAACATTTCTTGTTGTAGTTGTTCTCAAATATTCTGAAAAATATCTTTGCTACATATTGCAGTCACGCAGACAGCAGTGGCATTTCATTTCTCGATATCAAATATATCTGTACATTACCACCATGAATTCAAAATTAATTATTAATTAATTAATTATTATTAATTGAGACAGATTCTTCCAAAAATATACATATAGATATTAAGCATCATTAGAATTTCACATAAGTCTCAGAAAATAAAGTCTGTAAGCAAAAACCAATATAGTTAATACTATATTTTTCAGTCTGTGTTTAATAGTATCATGTAAAAACCTAACACGTTTGCTCATATTTCTCAGGGGAGCACATGCCCTGATTGCTAATGCATAACTATTACATTTTATTTTGTTTTTTATACTGTGCAGAGGCAAAACTGGTCTTCAAGTCAGCATAATTTTTCCCTAAGGTGTAAGAATTCTTACTTATAATGTGCTTTAAAGAAATTTGCTACCTGTGTAACTCATTGGGCTGAACACTTCATAGATATGTTCGTCTTCAAATTAACTTCATTTGGAGTATTTTTAACTGAATTATAACAAATAATACTAGCTAGGAAGAAAGCTGCTGTAAAAATACAGGAGTATTCTGTTATGATGGTGAAAAGGAGGTATAGCTTAGTCTCAGCTTTGGCTGAATAAGTAAAGAATTCTAAGCAAAAAAAAAAACCCCAAACCAATCAAAACAAATAGAGGTACTCTGTTGGCAAGTATATTGGACTGGCGTTATAAAAGTAAACACAGAGACTTCATGGACTAAACTCACTGTTATTTCTATGCTATGAGCAAAGAACAGCAGCTTTGTCTCCCAAGATTCTTACGGCGTAGTTTGACAAATGATATTTATATGTTTGTACCAAGAGTTAGGGTGTAAGTTGCCTGTTTAATGAAATACAGTATGCCTCCTCATCAGTAAAACATCATTTTTTCCCTTTTTCTTTTTTATTTAAATTTTTTATTACATGTGGTCCCAACGCCTTTTCAGCCTTGAAGAAGGTGGAAGAAAAAAAACCCAAACCATACCTGTTCTCTTGGGCACACCGAATTCTGCAGCCTTCCTTAGGTATCACCAAGCCCAAATGCATCCTCAGCCGACAATTGGTGGGCCCTGTGTGTGGCCAGACATGGGTCCCCGGGTGCATGATGGAGTATTTGATCTGCAAGAAGAGAAATGTAGGCCTTCAACACACTCAGCTTCATAACCATTCTGCTACGGATGTTCAGGACTTCATTATTATATTATTACCCTTGATGATGAGCCAAAAGCGCAACGTCACCTTTTGTTAGAGTCTCAGCACAACTGCACTTTCTCACATCCTAAAGGTGTATGTGCATCCAGGTGTGTGCACAAGTGAATATTTTTAATTTTGTTTAAAATAATCAGGATTCATATTTCAACCTGAAAATAATTATCTCCTATCTACAATCAGAAAAACACCTTCTTTCCTGTGGAAAGGCTTACACTCTTATCGTTTAAAAGGGTAGACCGCAGGAGACACAAGGCCTGTGTTAGCCAGACTGACTGGCCCCTCTCAGATGACAACTGGGTTGTGAAGTTGTCCCACTGTCAGCCTTGGCTGGGGCAACCGTGGGATGGTGAAGTTCAGGATCATGAGAGGAGGGAGAAGCAGGATTGCTAGCTACAGCTTCAGGAAAGCAGACTGCCTTATTCAGGGACCTGCTGAGAAAAAATGAGATACAGTGCTGGAAAGGACTGGTTGATTTTCAAGGATGACCTCATCCGAGCTAAAGAATGGTTCATCTCTATGTGCAGGAAAGCATGGAGACCTAGACAAAATTGAAATAAAAAAGAAGCATAAAAGAGGTCGAAGCAGGGTCAGGTCACCCAGGAAGACCGTAGAAACACACTCTGAGCGCACAGGGATCAGGTTAGGAAAGTCAAAGCTCTCCTGGTGTTGAACCCAGAGATGGAAGTGAAGGGCACAAGAAAGGTTTCTACAAATTAATCAGCAGTAAAAGGAAGTCTAAGGAAAACATGGGTCTGCTGCTAAATGGAGCAGGAGATCTGATGACAAAGGACATGGAAAAGGCTGAGGCACGACATGCCTTCTTTAGAATAGAATAGAATAGAATCATTAAGGTTGGAAGAGACCTCAAGGATCATCCAGTCCAACCGTCCCCCCACCACCTATTAACCACTAAACCATGTCCCTAAGTACCACATCCAACCTTTCTTTAAATACCCGCAGGGATGGTGACTCCACCACCTCCCTGGGCAACCTGTTCCAATGCCCGACCACCCTTTCAAAGAAATTTCTCCTAATCTGGCACAACTTTCAGCCGTTCCCACTAGTCCTGTCACTTTGCCTTCAATCTTTACTGGTATGGTATGACTGACATTCAGGAATGCCAGGCACCGAAGACCAGTGGAAAAGACTGGAGCAAAGATGACTTACCCTCAGTGAAGAAGGATCAGGTTAGGGAACATTTAAACAAACTCCACAAACTGGTCCATGGGTCCTGGTGGGATCCACTCAGGAGTGCAGAGGGAGTTGGACGGTGTGTTGTGAATCTACACTCAACAGTCTTTGAAAGGTCATGGCAACCAGCAGAAGTCCCTGAGGATTCATAGAAACCAAATAATGTTCCTGTCTTAAAGAAGGGCAAGGAGCAGGATCTGAGAATGAAATATATATGTACACACACATACAGGATATAGGCGAGTCAGTGTCACCTTGATCCCTGGGAAAGCGATGGAGTAAATAGTCCTGGAAATCATTTCCAAACTGTGATGGATGTGCTCAGTCTCTTAACAAACCAGCAGTAGTTTGGTATGGCTCCAAAGAAGGTAAAGGCCTGAGCTGTAGCTGGGCCAAGAACTCCTCTAGTTTCAATCCATTCTCTGAAAACCCACAAATGAGTAGAGTGACACAGCAAGAATTGATGCTTACGATCTTGGAACACTGATCATGTGATTAGCACATGAATATCATGTGGCTCTTCCAAGATTCATTTTCAGGGAACAAAGAAAGTTGTGGGTACAAGGAGTCTCATGCATACCTTTCCCACCACATGCAATTTGGCTAGAAGCCAAGCACTTTATTCCACAAATATGGCACTCTGAACGATCTTTTTTTGAGCTCTCTCTGCTAGGCAATGTGGCTGCATGGTGGTGAGCTCCCCTTGAGCTGGGACACCTCTCAAGGTTGCTCCTTGAGGCAGAGATCTTTTATCAAAGGCAGATCTTTGGTAAGATCTACCAGACTGGTAGCATGCTGAATTAATACTAATTAAACATTACTAATCCATGTAGCTATTAAATATTAACTATTACAAAGTTCGTGTAGCTAATTCCATTAGACATAAACCTTTGACCGAGTCTGAGACTAAGACTGGACCTGGCAACACCTAAGCTCCACCAGGAGTTTAGAAGGCAAAGGGGGCCACTCTGAAACTCATGACTCAATGAGTGGATTGGTGGAATAGGGAAGATTAGGGGATATTGTTTATCCCAACTTTAGTAAGACTTCCACACTGTCTGTCATAAACATCCTCATTGACAAAGTGATGAAATAGGAACTAGGTAAGTTGACAGAAAACTGGCAGCTCAGCCAGGCTTAAAGAGTTGTGATCACAGGCACAAAGTCCAGCTGGAGGCCACTCATCAGAGGTATACCCCAGGGTTCAATACTGGGTCCAACAGCGATTAATAGCTTCACAATGACTCAGATGATGGGACAGAGTGCATCCCTCTCAGCAAGTTTGCAGATGATAGAAAATTGGAGAGGAATGGCTCGTACACTATATTTCTTTTTGCTGCCACTCATAGAGACCTTGGCAGGCTGGAGAAAGGAACAAAAAGGACACTTATGATGTTCAACAGAGAAGTGAAAAGTTCTGCACCGGGGAGGAATAACCCCATGTACCAACAAAAGCTGGTGGACAATTGCCTGGAAAGCAACTTCCCAGGTTCATGGGGTCCTCATAGACAACAATTTGAACGTGAGCCAGCAGTGTGGCCTTGCAGCAAAGACCATCAACATCCTCTGAAGCTGCATTAGGGAGAGCTTTGGCAGCAGGTTAAGGGACGTGACCCTGCCCCTCTACTTGGAGTTGATGAGATGTCTTGAGTGTTGGATCCACTTGTGTGCTACCTACTATAAGAGAGACATGGACATACTGGAGCAAGTCTAGTGAAGAGCTATAAAGGTGATTAAGGGATTGGAGCATCTGACATACAAGGGGAAGCTGAGAGAGCTGGATCTGCTCAGCCTGGAGAAGAGAAGGCTCAGGGGGATCTTATCAATGTATGTAAATACCTGATGGAAGGAGCGAAGAAGACAGAAACAGGCTCTTCTCAGCAGTATCCAGCGAAAGGCAAAGAGGTAATGGACACAGATTGAAATACAGGAAATTCCATTTAAACACAAGAAAAAAACATTTTTACTGTACACTGGAACAGGCTGCCCAGAGAGGCTGTAGAGTCTCTGTCCTCGGAGGCATTCAAAACCTGACTGGACACAGTCCTGAGCAACCTGCTCTCGTTCATCATGCTGTGAGCAAGGGGTTGGACTAGGTAGTGTCCAGAGGTCCCATCGCTTCTCACCTCAACCCTTCTGGGATTCTACAGCAATGCAATGAACAGAAAGTGTGAATAAGGCACGACAGTGCTGAGAAGTGTATTTTCAACTTAGAAATTTGCACATCAGGCTGAGATATGCCAACTTTGATAAATCTTAGGGTTTAAGGTTTGCTCTCCAACCGTAACAAAATCAGCAGAAGACAGTAATGCCTTAGACGTTCCCACCATCTGAGGTTTCAGCTTACCAGCAGTTTCTTACGACAGCAAGTGATAAGCTCCAGTGGCCGTGGTGAACACAGATGCTCCAAGCCACCACTTCTGCTACACCAAGATGCGTTAACATGATTGACCTGTCAGACCCTAACGCAATGCAAATAACTGGCTATGCAGGATAGTTACTAATATCCCAGAGAATTAATTTTTTTAACGCTAATATACCAGCACTGCAAAACAATTACTGTCGTGTATGTTACCTGTCCACACAGATCAGTCTAGATATGTCTGTAAACCATATGTATGTACAGTACTCAAGTACTATATACAAATAGTCCTGAACTCCCAATGAGTTACACCATGGTTGTAATGTAAAACTCCAAAGACTTAAGAAATACCGAGTTAAAATTACCTGTGACACTTTTAGTTTACTTCTATTTTTAAGAAGAACTATATAAAATTTTTAATATTATGATCACTTGCTATTGTTCTACACAGTCTCTCAGCAGCACTGAGCAAGCTGATTATTTTACATTTCTTTTATCTTTGTTAATACACAAGGTGCCCAAAGCATCCAAATGGCCTATCTAGCGTTCTTAATTCCCTGATTGTGTTTGCTCCCATTGTTTCCAAGCACTTCAGTATGTGAATAGAGATTAGGTGATATTTTAAATTTAATTTACCACTAAGAAGCTGAGGGATGGCTAGTACAAGACCAAAATTGTCCTAGGCATTCCTTAGTATCAGACGTAAAACTTAAGACTTCTAGAGCATCATTTCTCAGATTATTTTACAGTTTACATGTGCAAAACACATGACTATGTGATGACTATGACTATAGAATTATATGATTCTATGACTACAGCTACAGCTGCAAATACACAGTGTTTCTGCAAACCATACCCTGGTGGTAACATGTGGGGTGCCAAAAAATGACGAACAAAACAGTAGCTCTCAAAGAGAATTTGCTCTCTGGGATAGACCCATTTTGGCTATGGATGCCACAGAAAGCAGCTTTCTTGCTGTTAGCCGCATTGAGCGTGATGACCCCTCTCCTCAGTTACATTCACTGCAACAGCCTGCGCCACAACGCAATGAAACAATAGCCTTGTTCATTCCCACAACAGTAGCTATCTAGTGTGCTTCTGCACATTGAAAGCAAGAGTCTGGTGTAAAAGCTGAAAGTCTGCTCTCAAGGATTATGCTAGCACTGAGTTTTCCAACTTTTGCGTCCTTAATTTTGCACCGTGAAGGTTGTTCTCATGTAGTCATTGCAGATAAATTATAATAACTTTAAATAAAAAAGAAATATTCTGTCCTACAGAATCACATGATATTTGTGTTGGGCCATTCATTCAGCTATGTAAGTATTGATTGATACCATATAGGTCTACTGCATAATTAATGAGGTTAATTTGTAGCTGAATAGTCAGTGTGGACCAAGCACTTGAAACGAACTTTGTCGGCACCCAAGGGCACAGGTCACGGATGTAAAATTTCCTTCCTTTACCTTTAGGAAAGAAGCATGTGACATCGGTACTGTTGTCTGGCTTCCAGAAGGTGATTCTCCTCCTTTCTAATGCAGCAGGGTCGGGTAGAGGGGTGAAGTTTATCACAGTGAGAATATGACTCACTGAATTAGTCTTGTAAAGTTAGGTTCAGACAGAAAAAAATAATTCAGGTTTGAAAGGACCTAATTCAACCTCCTGCTCAAAGCAGGATTAGCTGTAAATCAGACCAGGTCACTTAGGGCCGAGGTTTAGTAAATCATTACTTACTGGTTGACCCATGCCAAATAACTACTTACCTACCACAACCTCCCAAGAAACACAAGGTAAATGGTTCAGCTAAAGAGTCCATAGAAAGGTTTCAGCTAACATTTCACTTTGTATTTGCTGAGGGCTAAAATTGAGAGTATTTTTACTGTTAACTTCTTTTGCACTTGAGGCATCATTAAATACACCAAAGGTCACAAATTCCTCTATACACATTCCTCAAAATCACCTGCTCCCAGCATTAGAAATTTGCAAAAATTAAGAAATTTGCCAGGTACCTGTCCTCTTCTGCAGCCAGTAGCTTCTGGGAATCTTTCCAATAAAGCACATGTTTTTGGAACACTTTTACAAGCATTCTCGTTTTTTCTTCCTAGTGAAAATAACAGACAGAACATTGGTAAGAGCAATGAACAAACACTTCCCTGTTTTCTGCTTTGCAGAAAAGCAACGAAGCTGTCAAAGAGCTAACTCTGAAAGACAGGTTAATATTATTATACCCATGTTGCAGATTATGAAACAGAAGGATTAACACGTTGTAATATCAGAACAGCCTGCAACATCTTTGCTTTTAAATTATTTGTGATGAGCAGGCTTTCTACCATTTTTTAAACATGCTTCTAAAGGTATAATCATTAATGAGGCTGCATAAAAAAAAAAAGATGAAAAATACCACCAACATCATATAAAAATATTACCTGGTGTTGCTTTTAATATTTTATTTTACAGTACTCTTTCATATGCAGAATCTTATAAGAATTTAAGGTAATTCCAATAGTTCAGCCTCCCACTGCATAGCTCAGGGACAGGGCAGCAGGCTTATTAAAGCTAATATTCTTTTGCTCGTACCGTTTCTGAATGATAGATCTCACCAAGCTGACAACACAATATTGAGGATGCACCTTCTCCCACGCTCCTCTCTTCCCTCGGGCTGATCCGTACTATGCATTACCAAGCAAAATGTTGGCAACCTTGCCAGAAGAGGAGTATTACCCTCAAGGGATTCTTAGAAGTGCTTGGAGACAACATGGTTTAGAATAAAGAATTCTTGTTCACTGTCACAGGGGTCCCAGACACTATTTTATTAGCTCCCTTCTTCTGCAGATTCAGCCATCACAAAAATGGTTCTGCAAAAAAACCTGTGTTGCTACTCTTTATTATACTATATTAATCTGAGAAAGTGAAAATGGGCAAAGAGAAGAAATACAAAATGTTTTACCTTGTTGCCATAAGGTAAACTGGCTCCAGTCTCCTTTTTCTCGTAGATTTTCATCCTCAGGCAGGAAGAGGCTTCTTTTTTTATCCATCACAGCCAGCCCCTCATCCCGAATGAGCTTCCAGTTTTTTTCTAAGGACTGTTTAGAGAGCCACGTTACTGCACTGAGAACTTACTGTGTTTGGCTTTAGTACTGCTTTTATTTTCCCCTGCCATTATTAACTTTCTTTTTTTTTTTAATTTAAAGGCACTAAAAAAGTGTTCATCATCATTATCAAGTTTCTTTATATTCAATTCCCTTCAGACATGTGAAGGCAAAAAAACCAACTTTCACAGCATTCCTCAGATTCAATTACATTGCGATCATAAAATTTCAGTAATCCTCAGCCTCCTTGCAGACCAGGCCTCACTGACTTGCTTTTTGATCAGCCTAAGGGCTCTTGAACAAATCATTTTGTATTGCAACCTAGGAAGAGGACTGATCATCTTAAAGACAGCACATGCTACCTGGAAGCACTCCTGCCACTAGAAAAACGCTCGCATAACCTGGAACTCCAGGCATTGGCAGAACATCATGGTTCAAAGAGTACAAATGTAAACAGGCCACTTAAGTTGACAGTTATGATTTAAACCTTCAAAAAGGTTTGCAAAGATGCTATTGAAAATGATCAAATACGACTTCAAATGCAGGTGATGATTTATGGGCACAACCATTAAAAACATGTAAGCTGCTTGTACTTCATACATGCCAAAACCACAAGATTGCAGAATTAAAAATTCTATTCTCTGCTGCCTTAGGACATATTTGCAAAAATTGGATAGAACAGAAAATCTTTTATTCAACTAATAAGTCATTTTAATGTCATAGCATTATAAATGAAAAACCCACAGTGCAACAATGGACCTGGATAAAAGTGACTTCTGCTTCCCAGCTTCTTACTGTACTCGCTAAACCTTATTTTGGGTGAATAGTTTCTATTTTTCTTTATTGCTTTTGAACAAAGCATTTCTGTGAGACATTTTCAATCAATTTCATACTGAAAATAGGCTAAGGTGTGTTCCCACGCTACCTCTTTATATGACGTGTAAAACCAAGTAAACCTCAAAAGTCTAAGTGATATAGCTAGGTGCGACTAGGTGATACAACTGCACCTTTTTAGCCTTAAAACTCCATGTGGTTACCAACCTTCCTCATTTAAACAGCTGCATTTTACACTTGAATTTTTTCAATTAAAAGACAAGCTGATCACATCAAATAGGCTGTACGTTGATATATCATAAAAGGCTCAGCAAGCCATGGCTAGAACATACATATAATACAGCAACTTTCTCCCACTAGAACATTTTTAGATAGACTAAGACCTACAAAAATTAGGTTTGCACTTCTGTTACTATAGTACTATTTTCCTAGCAAATTTTCTCTCTCATCCATTAGTAAAGGGGAAGAGCACTTATTTTCCCTGGTGCATTCACCTTATTCTCTCCCACTGATGGGTTTCCATAACACTCGTTTAATGGTTAAGTAGAAATTTTTTAGAATATCTTTAGAAGAGCAGCTTTTCCAAAATGCAGGGTACAAAACAAGACTGAAAATTTCCACCTGATCACAGATAAACATGGGAACAGTGCTGGTACTGATTCAGCGCTACCAAATCTATAAAAGGAAACACCAGCCTGAGTACCTGATTTTGCACAGCGTGAAGACGAGAAAGAAAATAATAACTTACATTTACACAGGCCACAAAGTTATACAGGTCACAAAACTGGAAAACTTTAAAAGATATTAGAAGTGCTTCTATGTTTCCTCAAACTTCTCCTACTCCCTGGTCTGAAAAAAGCTAAGTGGGAGCATTCATCCATGCAGACCTGATGATGCATGAAGAGCACTGATGGTCCAAAGAGTTACAGGCAACAGCTGCTTTGTCACCTATAATCCTTCACAAGCGCCACAGGCTGAAAGATAATCTCCAAAGGTGCGTGTTTGTCCTCGCCGTTTAAGACTCCTTCCATAACTTGTCAGTTATGAAGTGATTTGAATAGATATCACTGATTTTGAACTAGCTTCTCAATGGTTTTACACATAACTTGCACTGAAATCAATAGTGTCTCTATACTCTAAAAATCTGGACTCCATCTATAAAAGAGGCTGACAGTGCTTTACTGTGAGTAATAGGCAGCTCCTAGGTAGAAAGGAAGCAGAGAGTTACAGGAGTTCAAACACAGCTCAGCCTCGATCTCCTTGATTTTACAGACGGTCAGGCATAGCTTGAATGATAACAATGCATAACACCTTTAAAACGTAATTATTAAGTCCAGGACTTGGACCAGCTCTTGATCTAAGAGCTGGTATCTACAGAAAAAAGTTAAGTATGCTTATGCTCCATAATATGTAGGGAGTCAAGCCTCAGGTTAGAGCAACAGCTTCATACTATATTTGGTGCAACATCTCAATTTCAAGTGAAGAATCAGGTGGCGAACAGCACTGGTAGCACATGTACTTGTTTCCTAGCAGCTGATTAGCATAAACCTCCATATGGCTTTTTAAATACAGTTCCTAACAATAATGGAAGTTTACAGCTGCTTTACATCTGGCAATAGCGTAGATTTTACTGGCAAAGACGTTACCATATTTAAATAGGGATTTCTTAATATCAGTTTATTTTTATGTGTGACAATTACATTTAAAGAATCCTTACTCTGTGTTGTCAAACCCTTTCAAATGAATGGTCATAAGTGACACAGGCAGAGATTAAGAGGTTCCCACCCCTCACGTGAGACATAACTACTGACCACGCATCCGTTTTAATCCATGGGGCTATAAGATAAAATCATGGTGAAGACTTCAATCTATTTCACTTTGTGACTGAAACAGAGTAGGAGAGTACTCACAATCAGTTACCGTGTCTCTGCTGGGGAAGGCTGATGGCCTCCAAGTAAGGGGAAATATTTTAAACCTCTCAAAATATATTCGTTGCACCCATTAGGTCACACAGAGTGCTTGAATATCAGCACGTGTACGCCTCATCTCTGCTCTTTTCAACACAAGGCTGCCTATAAAACATCCAGCCACACTTAAAAAACATGTTTCAACTTAATTTATCCATTAAATATGAACATTTAGCTATTATTAGCTAAACCATTAAGCCCTAGCTGTCACACTATAGAAAACGTTACGGATACGTGCTGTTGCCAGTACTTTCATTCCCTTTCTGCACTTTTCCTGCTGTACTTTAAACTTTTAAAGCTATCAGAGAAAACTGACAATATAAGATCTACTTTAATCAATCAGCTATTCACTGTAGTACATTATTGGCAAAGCATCCTCTGAGTCCTTTCCAAAAGTCAATGTACACAACATGAGGAACGGACAAGGTTACCTAGGCCATTACTTAGGTATTAGTTTCAGACTGGTGAAAAGTCTCTAGGATCCAATAGCATTGCACCTCTTCTATTATTTTTCTAAATAAGCACCAGAATAGAAAAATAATGCTGTACTGAAGTTCTATAGAAGGTACCCAAGAATGGTGCAATGACTCAGTAAGACTGTCCATGAAAAGTTAATTGCCCCAAGGGAGGATGACGGGTTTTCAAAGATAAAAGTAAGGTTTCCTTTAATTTGAGCTCAAGCAAAAAAGGGTTTCTTGGAACTCCAGATCCAAAGGCCTGAACTACTGTAGACCAGAAACAGTAACAGAACACTTCTACATAAATCACTTGACACACTCGTCCTAATTTAAAGGCCTAGATTTTCTTCTTCCTGAGAAATGAGGTGCCCCTTCCTATTCTTTCAAGGAAACTACAAAAAACTTAAGCATTAATGCGCAGCAGCTAAAGATCCACGTCTATTTGGCACAGTAGCACAAACCAGGACTTATCACCGTAATAGACGTTCTGCTAAATGTTACTGAGATATTCTCAGTCTTTTAAAAAAAAAATAAATAAAAAACTAAAAAAAACCCCCCCTCTTCTTTAAGACATCCAGGCAAGTAGGTAACAGTGAAGTGACTAAAGTATGAGATTGTCTTTCATCTTACCCATCAGGCAGTTAAACATCGGGCCTAAATGAACTGCCTAGGCTTCTTTTCTAAGTACAGCAGTAGGAAAATTAACACCAGAACGGGAGACAGGCCTTAGAGAGTTATTTAACGTAGTAAAAATTATTCACCCTTTGGAAATACCTTTCTGATCTGTAAACTAGACCACTACCATGGACAATATGCCTCGTGTCTGTATGGCTACAGTTAGGTGAGCTGAAAATCCCTCGGAAGGAATTTACTAAACCAGGGGCATTGAAAAAGAGACTTTTTTTTTTTCTTTCAGGTTTTCTGTGGAAAAAGCAAGGCACTGTCAAAATGCTCATCTCCATCTCCAGTCTCAAGAAACCACATGGCCCTTCATAACAAAATCCAGCCAGGTCTGCGCTATAAGATGCTACAGGCCACAGCTGTGCTGGGTTAATAGAATGAACCGAAAGGAGCTGCCAGCCTGTAGCACTGCCTCGGGTAGCCGCAAATAAACCCTCAGTTAGCGCTGTTCAGCTACCAAGATATTGAAATTAGCTTGTTCACATTTAACAACAAGTGGTGAGGCATGGGGAGAGAGGGTCAGGGACTCCAGTGCTTTACCCTTCATACAGCAGTTTTCCATGTCAAATACTACCACTGGGATTTGGTAGCATTTCCCACACATCCCACACAGACATAAGAGGAATGTAACGAGATGAAGCAGCAAGAAATAACTGCTGATTGGTTTTTACCCTGTGGAATGGGGAATAACGTTTTTTACGTACAGGGAAAAAAGGTCTCTCACCCTTGCCCCCTCTGTCTTTTTTTTTTTTTTTAAGGAATTATGATTAAAATTAATAAAATAAAAATAAAATAATAAAAATTATGCTATTTTGGAAACACAACGTATTACTACGAATAATAACCAGACTACTTGTGTGGTTATATTAAATAAAAAAAGAATTTTAAAGAATTAAAATTCTCTGTGGCTATCTTTTGCTAAATCCATCACTGAGAGTCTACACTTGTTTCTCTTATGCAATTAAAAGCTTCCAAAGAAATCACCAAATATTACACAAGGGAAGAAGGATACAGCCTTTCCTGGCTAATTAAAAATTCACAATGGGTGTCCCAGACAATACCAAAGTTTGCTGTCATTTTGCACTTGAGACGTTATGGTTGTCTACCATGCAAACTTTGTATTTATTAATCATTTCAGCCATCCTGTCCCCATCCTCAATTTTGAAAATGCCTGAGCTCATTTTATGTTTCAGTTAAATCTTGTGCTTAGTCTGAGATTGGTGTCTGGAACTCATAGGCAGTGATTCAGACTTCATAGATTAGAATTTTCTCTGCTTAATACCTTAGTTTATAGTTGTTATTAAGAAAAACAAAATCAAAGCATACAGAAACAAACTACTTTACCTTCACCAGTTCTGTGTAACCAGTTTCCCTTGCTGTCCACCAAGGCTGAGCTTTCAGTCCCTTGACGTTGTAGAGAGAGCGCTGCCAAACTGATGCAAAGTGACCTCTTTGGTATCCAAGTTCATACCACTTGTACGCCTAAAACATTGCAGTTAACAACAAAATTCATATCAGCCAAGCTCCCATGGAAAAAAGTAACTTATGCTTTTTTTGGTAAGGTAACAGATCCTCTCTTTGGATGCCAGGGTTATTCTTCTAATGTAATGTAGTAACGAACACTTCAACGAAAAAAAAAACCACAAAAAAAACAGCTCAAAAGCCCCTCAACTAACAACCCCAAAATAGATCAACTGGCCAAGGCTGTCCAATCCAATGCTAACAAAATAGGATAATCTTCTCACAACCATTTACACAAAAGATGGGTCAGTACTCTAGGCACTGTCCTTGGACTTGGGAGATCCAATAGTTTGCCACCATAGTCAATCTTGTTTTCTCTCTGTTTCAATTCTCTACCTATGAATTAAGGATGACTGCCTTCTGCTGCCAATTGAGATGCTGTGATGACGAAAACAGCGCTGACTTTGTGGCTCTAAATTGTTCCGTCTTTATCTAATATATATATGCACTTGAGTTTCTTCAAGCATTTGTTGCCACATCAGAACTGAGCTGATGCTGCTAGTTTTTCTTGTCCCTTCCCTTTCACATGGTAGAAACGTACTGAGGCTAACACCAGACCTTTGTCTTTACGCTCCTTTTCCACAACTTGCTTTACCACTGTATAGCAGCAAAACAACGTCCTGCAAAAGAAGAAAATGATATGCTTGGAAAGAAAAGATCTGTGATGAACCACAGACAGAGAAGGCTACATATAGCTGCCTCCTTCCTGTCCAGCATTCCTGCTACAGCTGTGATATTTTAGACATCACAAAAAAAAAAAGAAAAAAGGATGTGACACAACAGCTAAGTAGGGAGATAGTAAGAAGCCCAGAGCAGAGGGACTGAAGCAGGCAGCCATCCCTGCCTTGAACAGGAACCACTCAAAAAACTAAAAACGTCTTTACTTGGAGTCATGCACAGAGTCCTTCTTTAGCTGAAACTGCTTGAAATTCGCTCCATCCCAAGCCTGCAACCTACCGCATTCAGCTCTGCCTAAGTTTTGTTCATTCAAACCTGCACCATGTTCTCACACTCATCCATCCAACCTGGTATTTATTCCTACCTCACTCTACAAAGAAGAGTCTATAATTTCCCCCTTTTTCTTCCAGTAACAATATCCCCCCTATACCTCACCATTAGCCACCTTTCCTGGCTGTACCCACCTCATTGCCAAGTTCTCCTCAAAAAACCCAATCTCTCCACTTTTCTTTCCAGCAGGAGTACAGAAAATCTAGTGTGCTGGTTTTGGTTGGGATAGAGTTAACTTTCTTCATAGCAGCTATTATGAGGCTATGTTTTGGATTTGTGCTGGAGACAGCGTTGATAACATCATCCAACAACAGAGATGATGTCATCAGTGCTGAGCAGGGCTCACACAGAGCCAAGGCCTTTGGTGCTCCTCACCCCACCCCACCCGCAAGCAGGCTGGGGGTGCACAAGGAGCTGGGAGGGGACACAGCCGTGACAGCTGATCCCAACTGACCAAAGGAATATCCCATACCGTATGGTGTCATGCTCAGCATATACAGTTGGGGGAAGAAGGAAGGGGGAGGGGGAGGATGTTGGGGGTGATGGTGTTTGTCTTCCCAAGTCACCATTACATGTGACGGAGCCCTGCTGTCCTGGGGATGGCTGAACACCTGCCTGCTGTGGGGAGTGGGGAACGAATTCCTTGGTTTGCTTTGCTTGTGTGTGCAGTTTTTGCTTTACCCATTACACTGTCTGTATCTGAACCCACGGGTTTTCTCACTTTTACCCTTCCAGTTCTCTCCCCCATCCCACCAGGAGGGAGCGAGCAAGCAGCTGTGTGGGGCTTCATTGCCAGCTGGGGTAAAACCATGACATCTAGACGAGATGAACACTGTCCTCAGTAGCATTCTGATACGGTAGTTTTCCTGCATGACTATTTTAATTGCTATTTGCTTTTCAAAGAGAGTCATTTATCCTATTCTAACTTATGAGCATACGACAGTTGCCATTAATCTGCCCATATTTGACATGAAGGCTAAAACAAGACTTATTGAGACCAAACACACAATACTATCTCTTAAGCTAAAGAAGAACCGTTTTATATATGGGGCCTAATGGAAAGCAAAATATACCAACACACACACCTCTAGGAGAACAGTTCATGTCAGCTTATTATTTACATTTACCTCAAAGCCAGTAAAATAGAATTAAAACCAAAACTTTTTTGGATGCATATCAGCCATGAGAACAGTGTGTGACCTAGCCCTAGCAGTCAGTCAGTCAAGAAAACAAAAAACTATTGGAAATTCTTCATGTTATAGATTATTTCTAAAAATTTCCAGGTATCATCTTAGAGATCTTTTGTTTCAGACGTAAGGTAAGAAATTACTTTGTGTGGGTTTGTCTTGAAATTTTTACATAAGTCTCTATATTGTAACCATAGGGGGGGTTTGAATGTAAATTTTCTTCAAGCTTATAAAAAAAAATGTGGTCCTCTGATCTTTGTAACTCTCAAAGCATGGAGGAAAGTCTGCAATAGAATGTTGCTGCACAGTATTTATCTGAACTACAGAAAAACAGTGCAGATGAAAGGAATTACACCAGACCATACCTAAGTTTTCATCTCTTTTCCCTAAAGAAGCTTTTTAAAATTGTGTATGGGTTAAAAAAAAATAAAAGAAAAAAAAAGTACTACCCTTGGGATAGACAGTATATCTTTAAATTTTGATGTTACCTTGGTTAAGTCTCTGAAATAGAAGCATTATGATTTATAACGTATGTTCCCCAAGGTGTAAGTTTTAATAGCAGTGGGATATCAATAGATCGCTCATGCTGACTGCCTGCACTCATTTGCAATGTCTGGAGTTAGCCCAAATGATAAGGGGGATGAATTCCTTGTTTCAGCTGCTGACTGATGAGCATGAATGTTGCTGCTCTTTAAGATCCATCACCTATAATCACGATGCAGAATACTGTTAAGCCTTATCTATTAGAAGAATTGTGCTATGAGGTAGCCTTTGACAGCATGGAGCAGGGTTAGGATGCCTCACGCACCCTTTCCAGCCCTGAGTTCCCATGAGAAACCTTTCTTTTCTCATGCAGATCTTGGCAGTAGAAAGACTAAATAATGACCACTGTACTATTCAGCACAGCTACAACAGTGTAGCTTCTTTTCCAGAAAAGTAATTGATTGAGATGCGCTCAGTTTATACATTCTGTGTGAAGAGCACTTTGTTCTATACTTCCTTCCACAGTTCTAATTTATCTTTTTTTAAGTCAATTTGGCATTTGATCAAATTAGAGTTGGAAAGGGCATACTCAACACTGTTTTCCTAACACATACCAAGACCACATTCATAATTCCTAATTTAGTTCTAATAGATGAATATCCACCTTCAACAAACCTTCAGTGATGGCAATTTCACATGTTCCTTAAATATTGATCTGTTTCCTTGATTAAATCTTGAAGTTCAGCAAGTCTAGCAAGGTCAGTGAGAAAAATTTAGCTTAACAGCAGACCTGCCATGGATAAATTTAAAAGTCTCCTCTGTGCCAAGAAGTTCACTTGCCATTGATTAAGTCTTTTTCTACAGCAGATTTGACCACTAAACTCCATAAACATTTAACACATAATTATCCCGGGGATTGGGATGATATACATTAATTACATCTGTGTAGTATCTTTAGTCAAACATTATAATGGGATACTCTAGGCTCAGTCATTCAACCCAGAACATCCCACAGAAGCATACAGGGATTTCCTTTTTGGTTTTCTGTTGTGAGAAGGACAGCCAGAGTCAGAGACAGTGCGTGTGCAAGCAGATGCTCTCTGTGTGTGCATGCATGTGCGCATATGAGTTTACCTACAGAATGAGGCCAACTAATTCGCACTTGTAAATGAACTTTTAAATTAAAAATAACTTCATTAGAAGAATATTTTATTGTACTTTCAGATAAGGCAATCTAACTTAAAAAGTACAGGTATTATTACATTTCAATGCAGGCATAAGATATTGCAATAAAAGTTCCACAATTTATGAAAAAAAAAGAAAATTAACTTGATGAACTAGGCTTAAGACAGATTAATAACATAGGCGTCACTATAGTCCACCTGCCTCTAGTTCATGTTGTAGAAATGCCTACCAACTGGGCCAAGATTCTCAGGATGACAGCATTCTTTACAGTATTTTAGATATCTATATTTCAGACCTGTTATTAAATTACTCATTAAAAGTCAGTTTCACTATGCTTTTTTCTGTTATTCTTTTCACATTTCCCATCCAGGAACTTGAGTAGAGTTTTTTGGTTCAGATTTTTGTTTTTAAATTCATGCCCATAGTAAAATTTATTAGTAATAACAGTCTTCAACAAAAGCCCTTTGCCCCCCTGCCATGTCAATAGTGTTAATTCACACATTTAAATTTGACTTTTAAATGAAATTTGGTTTTAAATTAACAAATTGGAAACTCGTAAGGTTTTCAGTCACATATGTTTGTTTTTGTTGGACATGCAACAGATTTGTTGCACAAATCTCTGCTTTTCTGATTTTTGCTTCTTTAATTATTGAACAAATACCATAACTCAGCCCACACATTCAGTCCTCTCATGGTCTTTTATCACTTACTCATTGGTGCTCAAGGTCACTTTGGGAAAGATGGGAGGCTTACAAACACTGCTATGTCAGAGTTACGAGAGAACTTCTATACAGTGATACACATGTAGTTGTTTTTTTTTTAACTCCGGGTAAAATCTTTGTTGTAAGCGGTAGGAACAGAAAACAGACTCTAAAAACATGTTAACGCAATTTTTGAAAAATGTTGGTCCCTTGATTCAAACTGCCCCATGCAAGCTTCAAAAGTTTAGGTTAGTTCTAAAGCAAGGGATGCTAAGAGATTGTATTGTCACATCAATGACAGATTTTTTGCTGTTGCTCATCTTGACCTCCACACACATATGCTGGATTGTTATTGCGGTAGGACTACTCAAGTTTTCAACATTGAGCCTGTAATTGAAAGTTTTTCTGGATTCTGCAGTCCATCAGAGTTTTAGACTTTAAAGCAAGAAGATGTTTAATGTATACCTCTTTGTCTCCCATTCTCTGCAAGGCATCACCCAGATGAAAATAAAAGCGTCCATCATTTGTGCCAGGGTCACCAGACTCTAATCCTTCCTAAAAAAAAAAAAAAAGTATAAAAGAAACTTCAATAGGATTTCTAAAGGAATTAATTTGATTGCTGTAAATAGGCTGCCAACTCTATGCAAGAGACAGGCTATGAAAATGGCTATAACCATCATAGTAACCCAAACCTAAGTTGAATGAATACAACATTTTGGTAAAAAGACATTGAGAAATGTGTTTCCAAATGCCATGGCCTCTTCCCTCAGTCCCTCCAAAACAGAGGTGTCTTCAGAAACGGACTTACCCTGACACATACATAAGCATTTTAGAAAGCTAGATTAAAGTTTTATTTTGTGTTAATTCTTCCCAAGTACTCAGAAGTACACGCAAGCCCTCTCGGGGTTTTCCAAGAGCCTTACGTTTGCAGCATACTGCAAACTCAAAACAATTTGAGACTCACAGCGGTGCACTTAGGGTTAACCACTAACACAACAAATACTTGATGTTTAAAAGTTGATGAGTCTCAATTTACAAGTCTGCTCTGGTTCATAGGCAGTGACATAGCAATATAACTCCGACACGTAGCTTAAACTGTGATTTATGATTAGCACGCTTCTACCTTGACATTTTATATATTGCAATTCTATTTTTCACAGATAAAATTTCTACTGTGGGTGAGAAAAGTACCTTTAGATATGGTATGCTCTCTGCTATCTTGTTTTCTGCCTTCAGGATGAAGCCATAATGTACTTTGGCAAAGCCATCATTTGGAGCCAGGCTTAGAACCTGTTTGGAGTAAATGAATTAAATACTCATATATAGATCTATGCAAATTAACAAACCTGTGCGCACATTACTGTTTAGTGATGCAACGAGACATTTTCTTCCATTTCTGACTCTCTGATAAATTCTTGGCTTGGCTGTACTTTTCCCATTCACTTTTGTCCTTCTCCAGAAAAAGCTATTACGAGTCAAACTTTAAAGTCTCAGAAGTAAATTATTCCAACTGCAATCTCTGAATCACTTTTTTTTTTCCATCTTTCTCTACCTTCCCTCTTGAGTTATAGCATGCTACATTACAGAATTAACACCGTTCATTAACACTTATGTTACATATCCCAGGTTTGACTAATATGAAGAAAAGCAGCTGCTTCTGAACAAGCCTACAGCACAGTCATGCAAAGTGTAGTACAGAAATACACCTGAAATAGTTTAATAGGTTTATACTGGCAGTAAACTAATCTTGGCAAGAGAAAATATACTATGCTGCGAAGCACAGCAAGTGCAATTGAGAAAGATGCTGTAAAATAATGCCTGCATCACATAATGGGACTGCCCAGACCCTGGGAATGCAAAGGGCATTCTCAGCACTATGGTGAACTGGAGCACTCTGGAAGATCTTACGCTTGCTTGGCCAAGAGAAAGCTGCCAGATGGTAATCCGGGTCTAACACAATAGTGATTCCATGTGCTTTTCCACTAGAAGGTGATGGATAAATTATTCTTGTATAGTTGTGTGCTGCACTCTTTGACTAAGACCAAGACCTAGCATCCTGAATTAAGCAAAAAGATTTTGTATCCTGAACAAGATTCAGATAACGTCAGAGTTGTATCCTGACTTAATTTTGCAGGAAAGGAAAACCCACAGGCAAATGTCCAGAGATGGATATTTCATGGGGACTGTGCAAGAGAAAGATTTGTGAGTACAGGGATAGCTGTAGGAAAGGATCAGTGTACGGGGCAGTGCTTCAGGGAAAGGAGGTGTGAAGCTGGCTGGCCTGAGTTCTGAAACACATACCCCCTACATTACTGAGATAATTTTAGTGCATTTGGTCTGCCTCAGCCAACAGGAATATTAGAGAATGTCTTGATCTGCTTTCCAGCTCCATGTTTTCATAATGTATATATTCAATATCATTTATAGCTCTAAGTGATACCAATTACGTGGCCAGGTTAATCTGTTGTCACGCCTCTTCTCTCCTTAAAACAAGGGTGGACGGTCTCATCAGGACAGATCCTCCGTCTGTGAGGATCATCACAAGAGCGCGGCAGTCAGTGGAATTGGAGAGAATACCTGCCGAATGTCTAGCACAGCCGCTGAATACAAAACAATGGACAGATGAGCAATTTCTCTTGCCTAAATCCATTTCTGAAGCCACTAAACTTATGCCATGGATAAAATGTCTGTATACATTACAGCTATTCCCCTCTGCCTTTTACAGTCACTGTCTAACCTAATTTTTCAATCAAAATAATTACAAACAAAACCGTAACAAGTCCTCTGGGTGAATTTCTCTGCTTTCTCAAGCCTTATTACATACAAACTACATCCAAGGCACAACCAAAATCAGCACAATGTGGGTATAAAACATTATGAGTTAAAAATAGCAGCATTTCACCTCTTTTTGCAGAAAAGAGCTACTATGAAGGAACAATCAATTTGAGAATCTACCTGAAGTCCATAATATCACACATAGCCAACAGAAACTAAACCTGGCAATTCATAGTAAGGATGACCTTGATCCCCAGTCTAAGAACACACTACAATCTTATGTGTCTTACGCCTTTTGACTACTGCATTCCATTTATAACCATTTCGAAAGAATGGGGCAGAGTGGCTGGAAAGGTGTTGAGGAAAAGGGCCTGAGGGTGTTGGTCAACAGGTGGCTGAACATGAGCCAGCAGTGTGCCCAGGTGGCCAAGAAGGCCAACAGCATCCTGGCTTGTATCAGGAATAATGTAGCCAGCAGGAGTACAGAAGTGATTGTCCCTCCGGTACTTGGCTCTGGTGAGGCTGCACCTTGAGTACTGTGTTCAGTTTTGGGCCCCTCACTGCCAGAAAGACATTGAGGTGCTGGAGCCTGTCCAGAGAAGGGCAACAAAGCTGGTGAAGGGTCTGGAGCACAAGTCTTATGAGGAGTGGCCAATGGAACTGGGGTTGTTTAGCCTGGAGAAAAGAAGGCTGAGGTCCTTATCACTCTCTACAACACCCTGAAAGGAGGTTGTAGCCAGGTGCGTGCTGGTCTCTTCTCCCAAGTAACAAGTGATAGAACAAGAGGAAATGGCCTTGAGTTGTGCCAGAGGAGGTTTACACTGGATATTAGGAAAAATTTCTTCACTGAAAGGGTGAACAGGCTGCCCTGGGAAGTGGCTGAGTCACCATCCCTGGAGGTATTTCAAAGACCCGGAGATGTGGTTCTTAGGGACATGGTTTAGTGGTGGACCTGGCAGTGCTAGGTTAACGGTTGGACTTGGTGATCTTGAAGGTCTTTTCCAACCAAAATTATTCTATGATCCAAGAATCTGTTCTTGCAGGGTAAAATAAAATGACTGACAGAAATATTTATTAGCTATATAATTTTGTTACAGTTTAACTATAGGATAAACCTCTCTGATTAATTAAGACAAAATAGATTTTTCTGTATTACAGTTGATTTAAACTGTGCCAAGATGCATGAAGGCATGATCTACATTCAGAGCCCCTAAAGAGAAGCAAACAGATACAATCAGCAGAAATTACACTGGAAGTATTTAATGTAAATTGTATTACTCTGTTGCTGTTGCTGCATGCAATATTAATTATGTTTAGAAATAAGTTTTACTAAACTGCTCATAGCCCATTAAATATTAATCATGAATATAGAAATTAACCTCTGGGGCTATCAATGGGTAATTAGCCAGGGCAGAGTACTGTGTTAATGCGGATATTCTGCTTTTGGTACCTGACAGAGCTCAATCAGAACTGGCTTGTGCGTGTCTGTATAATGCCGCACCGAGCCATACAGACATTTCTCAGCATGGCAGGCAGAAAAAGTGCTATTAGCAGAGTAACTGGTCTTATAAAGTTCTCTTCCACTGTATTTAATCATAATCTGTAGATCTTCGAAAACAAAAATAGTCCTAAATTCTACTAGGACTACTTTTAATGTTATGGTTCTATGTCCCTACATATGATGTTCACAAGAAATTAGCAATATTAGGCAAAACTGAAATCCTCTCCAATTGGACGTCATTTCCCATTTGTCTTCAGCACAAACTCTGGTAAATGCTAATAGAAAGTGTGTTTTGTATCAGTTAAACTATACCGCACTACAGCTGTATGTGCAAAACTCTCTTAATCAGAGCAGTATATATTTCTGAAGTAGATCAAACTCAGTATAAAAGTAATTATATAGCAAACTCATTACCTTCTTCCATTTACAAAAAGTCCTGTGATTACTGATATTAAGAAATTCTAACATCTATACTGTTTGCAGCAAAATACTGAGAAATTTCAAAGGAAAATCTTGCCCAAAAGGAAAATGTTTTTGTTTCTTCAAGGTCCTTGCAGCTTGAGAAGCAGGTTCAGTTAATATATTCTATCTTTAAATCTGATGTTTCCAATCCTCTGAGAAATTTTGACAGCAGGCCAAAAATTATTGAACAGAAATGTTTTATGGAGGAAACTACAAAGTAGCCAAAGCAGTAAAGCAAACATTATTCTGGCAACATCTAAGACTACCAGAGGAGCTTGAGAAAAGAATGGTATTATCAGGGTTTGGCTCCTGATTCCAATCATGCGGTTGAACATCCTCCTGCTTTTTGAGAACCCGAGATGAAAATCCCTTCAGACTTCCAGATGTGGAGGATGGAAAACTGGGCCTTTATTCTCAGGAGGTGGTACTAATCATGGTGACTCGTCCTCAGTCTACATTACCAGCTAATTACCGTACTACGCCTGTACTAAACAATCACTGCAACAAGCGTGCCAACATCAACAAGCCCATCTCTAATGGGGTGCTGACAGCTTATGCTCTACCAGTGACATCAAGCTCCACATCTGTCAGAGAGTTTCCAGATGTTAACAGGGTTTCTAGATCAGAAGAGCAGAGCTGCCCTTCCGGGCAGTGAATTTTCCCCAGCTTGATATACAGGATAGCAATATAAATCCCATGAACCGTAGACACCACAAGCATGATGGAAGAAAAACAGAATTTAGGCTGCCTACAAAAACCATGAAAAGCCAAAGGTTAAAGAGCTATGTTGAGTAACTGAATGCTTTATCACATGGTTAGCGATAGCATACCTGTAAAGAAAGAGGCTTACTTCTGCTTTCTATGTCTGGCAGAGATTTTTTCTTTTTTTTTTAATACTATGCATTACATCTATCTGTGTTGTCAATATATTCCAAACCTGGCTACCAGAAGGCATAAGAAACCAAATATTATTAAGCGTATAAAACATCTGCATTTCTCTGTCTATGAGGAAAAACATTTAGCATGATGATACCAGGAAACCTGAATTAAAAGAAGAAGATAATTAAGAACTGCATTAGAAAAAAACTGTATCTGTATTAACCCTCCAAAACCAGACATACAAAATGTCTAACAACTAAAAAAGTTAAAAGCAGGCGATCTTTAGAATGAATGTATGAATGAAAACAATTTTCCTCCTTGGCCAGAATGGAAGCTCACCTCTTCATATACTTTCTTGGCATTGCTGTTATCTCCTATCAAGAGGTAACCAACACCAAGGTCATTCTTGAATGAAGTATCACTGGGAAAAAGCTGAACTAATTTCTGTAGAGTAATCAGGGAACCTCTCATGCGACCTAATTTGATGGAACAACAGTTAATTACAATTACAGATATGAGTAACAGTAGCAAGATCCTTACACAGTGTCTACGAAAACACAAATCAGAGCCAGGTGTTCCACTTTCACTAAAGACCAAGCAGCAGAACTTGAAAACACCTTGTGCGGATAGAAGCGTATTCAGTTTCCTGGCTGTCACCAGGGGTGTAGCGGTACAAGGAATATTTCAGGAGATCACTGCAGATGCGTATCATGCAGTGCTATGGTAGCCTCTAGTGGAGAGCTGCTCACAGTGTGCCAGTAACAGTACTTAAGCTTCGCTTGCTCTTTCATACGTAGATGTCAAAGTGTTTCACAAAACTAGGTAAACACATCAAAATAAACTTAGTCTTAATTGATTAAGTAATTAAATGTGTTTCTAGTGTTAAGCAATAGTTCCACTAAATTTCCATTATGAAATTAATCATGCTTTACGTGCTTAAAATTATGTTCGTTTCTCGGCTTCCTAGATGAGGTCTTGCTGAGGAAGATCAAAACCAGCGGATATTAAAATCCAACCCATGGGAACAGAACTCTCTTCTCCCTCAAAGCTGACATATTCTGATCAGCACTTCTCGTACACCACAGAATCGAGATCTAAACTTTCAGATGTTATCCCCGAGTTCAATTCCGTTCTTCTCTATGTTTAATGAAAATTTATTCTGGCTATGTTTACTCTGTGTATGCCAGTAATTTCCGCATGATTTCCCTTAAGCTTCAGTAGAAAAAGAACAACATTTTCTTCTTGCTCTGTCAATAAAACTTTTTTGACCGTCACTCATGATAGCTTCTCATAGCACCTAATGCACTGCTGTCTACAGGCACTAGTATCATACAAGCAATTACATACACTAGTTACCTAAAAAAAAATTAAAGAATATTTTAAAATACTTTTCATAAGCATTTAAGAGAACATGAACGCAACTCCTACTGAAAATTCAATGGAATTGGTGCTTTTAAGTCCTTAGTGATCTTTTGAAAGTCTTGCTCACACAACTTCCATAATCTTTGCACTGTTCTCAAATCTTACCAAGAAACTGCTGCCTGTCTGCTTCTCGTTTCAAGCTCAGTTTTATCAGATCTGAAGGGACATTTGGCAGACTAACCACCTCATCATAGGTGTTGATGGCTTTTTGCAGCATTTCATTACTTCGCATTTTCTCAGCTAAGTCATCTTCAGACTAGAAAGAATCATAAACCCAGTATTAGATCACATAATAATCCATTAGTCTTAAAAATAACTTTGTTTTCTTAAAAGGCAAAAATACGCAATTGTTAGACTATGGGAATAATTTTAGAACTATCTTTCATCTATATAATTCTGGCATAAAAATGGAAAACTTATTTGGATGTGCTTTACTATAAGACAGACTAGAATTACTGTTAATTCTTGTTTCCTGCAAACTGTTTGGAAGCACAAATATGAGGAAATTTGCACCTAAGCATACATTAATGCAGATTTGTTTTGTTAAAATTCATAGCAGTCATAATTTCTGCTTTTGAAAATAAGTGAAGCAAACTGTTTTAATAATATGGAAGAAATGTAAACTGTTGCCTATGGGCTACTTGTATACTAATCTTCACATAGATCAAAACACACCACAAACATTTCTTCCATATATTCTGCAAAAAATTTATTTACATTTTTTCTTAGAAAACCAATTATGCAAGAGTAAAGCCAATTCCTGTGTTGATAGAATACCTACCCTATGACTCTTTCAGAACTGAAATTTGTTCATTAAATTCGTGAGCAGACCAAAGGATACACGAGATCTCTACTGTGAAATTACAGCTTCAGTGAAGTCAATGGAAGCTAATACTGATTTCACTTGTGGTACGGCATTTTCATAATTAGTTTCCACAGAGGAAAAAAATAAGACTGTATCTCAAATGCTGAATTTCTAAAGCATTACTTTTAATTGTTTATACAAATGCTTGCATTTTCATGTGTTCAATGCATTATTCCCAAATACTTCTATTTTTATTGGCTTATGTTCTTTCTTAAGTCCATTACCAGAGCAAGGTATAGGTGTATTGCAAGCTCTGCAGGTCCAAAAGCTCTTATTGGTCTATCTAAATTCACCTTTTTATCAAACAGACACATTAATTGAAACCGCTTCAACTAACTAACTGCATATGCTGTAATTAGTAGTTAATATCTGGAATCTTTTTGCATTTCTGTCCTTTACCTTTTTTTCCTCTGGCTACTTCAAAACCAAATATGGGAAATACGAAGCAACATGGTTACTCAGTCAAACAGTAGATCAGTTGGTTTCAGAGAGAACTTCAGAAATCAGTTTGAAGAAATTGATTATTTTTCAGATATATATTCACTAGGAAATTTGCTTTTCCTTTTTTGGGGGGAAATTTCAGGGCAAAGAATAGTAAAAGATACAGAATCAAGAGGCAAAAATTGTCAGCATAAAATCTGCATAAATTCATCAGTTTATATGTTATAAATCATACAAGGAAGTTTAAGATCTGTCTTTTCAGCCTTAAAGGTGTTAACAATTTCGGTAAAAGATTTTTTCATCTGGCCTAAGTATAGCTCTAGAAATCAAATCAGGAATTGCTCAAGTTTCTGAAAACCACTTCCAATTATGAAACCTTTTGCAGAATTTTGGGGGAAAGTTTGCTTTTAAAGCTATTAAAAGGTCCAGAAAAATAAACCCTCCTGTCTTATTAGAAATTGAATCTACAAAATTAGTATGTAATATTGGTTCATGGTTCAGAGAAATGGAGAAGTACACTTTTGTGCTGAATTCCTGACTTTTACCCTTACTCTTCTCTGAAGTTTTAGTTAGTGATGAGAGAGAGCAAATTTGAATTTGTGTTGGTATAAATACCCATTTAAAAGTAATACGGTGTCACAATGTACATGCTAAGAATAATCCACTTGTCAGTGAAGACCGTGATTTTCCCATTCCTTCAACTTACACATACTGGATTCAAGAAATTGTCATTGGTCATGCTAACATGAGCGTTCAGTAAAAGGACTTGTATGAGCCTATGAAGGCAACTGAAAATGGAAAAGAATTTATAGCTGGTTTTATGCATTCCAGAAAGTGTATGCTAACCATGACTTCAGATCTTGCTCTGTAAGACCTTCTAAGGATTACTAAAGTAGTAGGTTGTGACTACAAATTGTTGTAAAGGAACACATGAAGTTGTGACACTGGGGGAAATTCTGAATGAGAATAAGCTTCACAGCTGGCTCCTGTGATCCGCCGTCCTCCCTAAAAGCAGTGAGCTAATGAGGAGATAGGAAGTATATTCTCTTTGATATAATGGGTAGATTAATAAAAAAAGGCAAATACTAAAAGCATAAGTTAACAGAGTTAAGTCCATGACCATATATGAACCAAAGTGGTCTCCTGCCGCAAGAAGGCAAATAATTCAGCTGACTATCCCTGACGTAGAGCACTGAAGTATTCGGTCTGCTGTGTATCAAGTGCTTGTGTGATAGTTTTTTTGGATAATCGTGGCTTTCGTTTGAGAACGCCTATTATTAACCAAGTGAAAATTGGTTGTGACTCCGATTCAAGTATCTCATTAGTTGTCGAACAGCACAATTCCCCTCTACAGTGAGGGTTTCACTTTGCTCATCTTGATTAACAGGAGTTCAAGCAGTTTTTTATTACACCTAGTGCAGTGGGATTATCCTAATATTTATGAAAATGCAAGGATTATTATCTTCCAACACATCCCAACACAGCTCCAAAGTATTATGAAAGCTTGTTTTTTTCTTTTCCTTTTTTTTTTTTTTTGAGAGGAACATCTGAAACAGAATTCGCTCCACACAGAAAAACTAATTAAGTCCCCTTGCCTAAGAATTTGTGTTCTTTATCCTGTAACACCCTCGCTATAAAACCTCCAAATCCTCTCCCCTGTTCCCATGAAGCAAAAAGCAGCATTTAGCCCAGAGCTGACTGACGTGCTGATTTACCAGCTGCAGCAAACAGTATGGACCAGCTAAGTTCTGCCTGTTGTTCCTGTACTGGAACGTTAGTTGAGATTTATCTCTTACCATTCGTCTAACAGGTTTCATGAGGTCTACAGGACTTATCTTATTTTTGTGTTATTTACAATACTTCCCACTAAAGTTAGACAAAAGCTCCTTAAGTAACTGGGGAAGGACAGAGGACTGCAGCAGATACAATATGACAGATCACATAATTCTTTTTCCCCCCCTAGGAAATATCCATAAAATTATAAATGAAGTCTGACTGGGGTCCAGAACTCTAAAAAAGGTTTATTTTATCTTTTTTAACATTTATGGCTATTTTAGTACCTGTGCTTTCCCGTATCTTGCTCGAGGACTCTGTGGATATTGATTCACTAATGCTTCAAAGGCCCTTAGAGCTTCCTCAACTTTTCCCTGAAAAGTACAGATGTTTATCAGTAATTCTGTCTAATAAAACCGCTGAAGGATGTATGACTTAACACCACAATAGTTTCCCCAATTAAAAAACAAAACCAAAACAAAAAAACCGCAGACTGAATCAACAGTTTTCACTCATATTTTTGCTGGGATTGCCTGTTTATTTAAGAGAAATTAGTTGTCATTATTTATGAAACAATATTATCTACTTTCCATGGTTAAAATGAATGCCTTTGGGTTTATTTTACTCACCTCCTCTTTGTTGACTGGAAAAAATGCTGAGACAATAACCTGCCTACACAATAATGTAAAGATTCTATTGCTGATAAGAAAATCCAAGCTGTGAGAGAGAACAGAAAGGAAGTTCCAGACATAACGTGGAAATTTCCTCTCTGTATACCTCACATGATCAGTATCGTTACTACGGTTCTTCTATGGAAAATACTGTAGACTCATCCATAGTGTATGGCTGTGACCTCCAAACGTTTTGCATAATGATGTCCCTCAGCACACCTCACATGTGCTCTGTGTCTCCTCCCTTTCACATACAAAGCCAGAATGTAACTACAGTATTCTCATGACTGATGTTGACTAGCAAGTGAGGGTGGAAGTTGAGAAGAACCAGCTGCATTGTTAAATTGGAGCTAAGCACTGCTTGGCAAAATTTGGCATCAGATCTTTCTGCCACTTCCAACTCTTACAGCTTCATAAATACAACACATATACACAACTGTCTTGCTATCTGCAAATATTATATATGTCTGGTTTATTACTACCTTTATCTTGCTTCCTACAAGACAAGCATGATTGTCTGCAACTCTCCAAGAGACACAGGCAGGAAGAGTTAGCAAACTGACTATATGCTCATCAAAAGCTTCTGCTATGCCTTTCTCTGATCAACCAATTGTTTAAGTAACAAGAAGCATGAAAATGCTTTTTATTTTTGTATTCTAACACATAAACAAGGCTCCTAGCGAAAAGCAGCAGCAGTGGCAGCCTGTGGTAGTAACTCTTCAGCCCCATCAGAGACCTATGGGAACTGGAACTGCATAGGTAGCAACCTAAAGCACAGTCAGTCTTCTGAAAAATCAAGAATAATCCTATATCTGCAGTGACCAAAATGTTTTTTTATTGTACTGTACTGAAAATAGTGTATCATTGCTCAGCCACCTCAAATCCAGGGTACAACAAAGACCTGCAGTTGTTCTCCATGCATTAGGGCTGTTTGAGAGGCTTACCAGAGTTGTTACAAGATTTACAAACAAAAGACTTAAGATGTCTCGTTTCTAACAGTTGCATAGTCTTCTTCACTATTTAATCTCATAGCTGGAAATGGGACATCTCTGCAAAGGTTTTTGTTGTTGGGGGTTTTTCTGTTTGTTTGTTCTTCATAGTCAAGTTATTAAATTCGGAACTACCAAAATTGAGTGATTGATGTTAAGGTCTTGCTGCCGCTGGTGAGAAGTGGGAACATCTGCTTCATGCTCTAAGCAGCTGTCTGGGACCAGAGACACTCACAAAATGCGTGCAGAATTCCAACAGAAACAACAACTACTGACATGATTTGTACCTTATGCTCATGAAGCATATGAGCACTTACGGAGAGATCCATATTAATACGCTTAATATAAGTTCTCTGATAACAGTTGACTTCAGCACTCAAATGGACAGTGGTGATAGAACTAGCCCTGTTCCTTTTGATTAATTTAAGCAGGTTTTTTGATGATATGAATTTAACAGTTAAGCTAAATATTTTCAAGTTTAAAGGTGAGCAGACACACAGGAACAGATATACACTTAGGATTTTAAAAAAATTAAGATAAACTATCCAGCAGAAACAAAACGTGAAGGAAAAATACGCACTGAACATCTAATTTTAAGAAGCTATTTCACAACAAGTAATCTAAAAGTAATTCTCCCTTTTTTCTAAGTTATTTTATTCATTCTTGTTCACTGCCTACAGTCCTGACTGAAAGATTCAAAACTTACTTTTTTACGTAGTTTTTCGGCAGCATCCAGTTCAGTTTTAATGGTTTTATCAAACTTGTTTAAGAGCTTTGGCTTCTTCTTCTTTTTAGCTAGAAGAGATTTAAAAAACACACAGTTCATTACTTTTCCTATTTTACAGCAATTGTCTGGAGTAACCTTTAACTAGCAACCAGCACTGTGCTAGTAAAATGCATGATTTTCCAATAGGCAGTTCCAAAATACACTGAAAAGAAATTGATTTCCTACTTATTACAACCACAAACGCCAGTATGAAAATGCAGTCTTCAATCATTCAAACGAAATAACTTTGAAGTCAAGTTTTTGATGAAGCATGTTCCATCTCATATCGTCAAGGATTTTTTTTCCAAATGGTTTAACTGACATAGCAGAACAAAGAGAACTGTTATTTTTCCTCATTTATATGTTATTATGAAAAATATCATTACCAGGACATGTTAGTGATTTCTAAAGTTGTGCCTATATATGCCTACTTCTTCATCTAAAGCAGTTAAAAGAGTTGACAGAAATCATAGTTATTCAGGGTAGGAGGGACTAAAATTTTTACGTAGTCCAAGCTTCTGCTGACAACGAGTTGAACATCGAAATGTCTGATTAAGACCTCTTCAAATGACCAAGCTTCCACAGCTTAGCAAGCTATCGCAGAGCAGCAGCAGTATGTAGCAAACCAGTCTTGAAGTAAACTGTGCAAAGTAAACTGCGTTTGAAGCAAATTGAAGTAAATTGCGTCAATTTAAACAGCTTTTTACTTCCCAGCAGTTCACTCTTAGACAATGTCTATTAGGTTGCACTAAGTACACCAGATGTTAGAAAAATGCAGATGCACTACTGAAGGGCATGACAGCAGAAAACTGCTTTTCTCCACATTTACTATAGCTAAACTTTGCTTTTGCATATCGTTAGAAAAACCAACCAAACTTTCTGAGACAAGTAAGGGAAATATATATTGGCTGATACAAGTAACTACTAGTTACATATATTTGTAATTAGAAGCACATATTTTTGCTTAAATTACGCATTACTGTTTCCCCTCCCCTCTATGGACAATAAATCATTAACAGCACGAAAAGAAGTAAAATTATTATTTTCTTTGTAGAAGTTTAAACAGGGAATGCTGTAACCGGTATGTGCAAAGCCAAACCTAAACACCATACACCTTAACATCACAAGACTGCTGCAATGCTGTAGCGAGCAATTGGGATAACAAGGTATTGTAACCAGCCATGGTTTATTCTGCTTCCCAGGTCCTCGGGCGCACTGCTCAGGAATGACAAGAGCCATCACACGCTACTGGAAGCTGCGTTCGTGATTCATTTCTCTCCAAGGCTCTGATCCTACACAGAGCGTTGGGCAGCCAAAGCACTGCGTCGGCATTAAACCTCAGAGAAAGACCAATGCCTTAGTTAATGCTAAATCAATGCTAACCCCATCCAAACACTGGAGGTTCTCATGAGTCTGAGCTGCTTCTGGATGAGATAAAACACACCCTTGACTACACCTTTGGTTCTTTCTGTGTAAGACTTTTACTTTCATGTTAAACACTGAACCCAGACAGCTCTACATGAAAAGAGTATTTCTTACATTACCTTTATACTACTCCGCAGCGTTCGTATGCACAGTTAAATAGATGCTATTGCTTTTCAGGGGCAGGGGGGCAAGAGAATTTAAGCAGGACTGAAGCTATCCTACTAAATTCCATTTACTTATTCACAAAGGTCATATGACACTTTAAATATAAAAATGTATTAAGGTCTATAAAGGAAAAGCACTAAAGCAGCAGGGCATTAGGATTATTATATCCCTGTTGATCCTTCTTATAATAAGAAGCGTCTGTAATTCTCCAAGGCAATACCTACCAAGAAGTTGAAAAGGAAAAAAAACCTGTCTGACATACAGGAGCTCACTCCTTTTTCAGGATAAACCACCAAGTAGCATACTTTAATATATTGGTTTTGCCCCCCTAAACACTTCAGGTTTTCACTGTACCTTATGACTTGAAATCAAGTATTTATACTCAAGCATGTAATAATACACTTAAGGAATATAGTTATCATGGAACTGAACTGACCAAAGAAATGCTTTTCATTTTTTTACTCTATTAATAATTAATTAATAATTAAGTAATAAATATTAATTTAATAATATAGATAGTTTTGGTGTCTTTTGTTCATTCCCCATAGATAATATAGTAGAAATGCCTTTCAACCTGTGGCCGATTCCAGTCATAGGAAAGCGATGTCTTTACTGCATTTTCATGCAGTTAATGATGATAATGGTTAAGGAGCACAGCACTGGCTCTGTTCCAAGTGTTCATACCCCTTAAATCCAGCAAAACTCACAGAACCAACTCTAATCATGAAAGCAAGAATTTCTCCACCCCAGACCTTGAGTCCACAGTGACTAACAGGAACGGTCAGAAGTTTCTGACATAACCACGCTTGGCCTGAAACGAACAATCCATAACATGCAAAAAGTTTGTTGGGTTTTGTGTTTGTTTGTTGGGTTTTTTTGTGTGTTGTTTTTTTTTTCCTCCCCTAAAAATATGCCAGCTCAGTTTTTCAAGAAACCATGGCCATTTCTAAGATCTGGCTTGTACAACAGTAGGTGTGGATGAACCCAGAAGCATGAGCTCAAGGAGGCGATGAAGCAAGCGTCCCTGAGGACTTTTTAGGTTGGTTGGGCTCGCAGCTGCTATGTGAAACTGTCATTTGTTGTTCACAGGAAAACTGAGGTATATCAGTTCCTCTGGGTACATCATCTAGAGAGCTTCCAGCTAGACGTCACCACCCAACACTTGGTTTGCTACTATTCTCCAAGTAGGAGGATGTACATACAAGGAATGATGTAAACCACAACTAAAATGTCAACTCTCAGTTCTTACAGAATGAATGAAAATCTAAGACTGGCCAGCCTTCTAACTTTCAGAATTCCTCAAAAGACAGAGAGTCATTTGGTCCTTCTCAAACTCGCTAAGCATGGCAACAGCGACGTTCCTTTGAGGCAAAGGAGAGAAGCTTTCCTACCCACCAAAAAATTCTTACTGCCTGCGGGACACCGTTTCCACAATTCCTTTGAGTTCACAAGGAGATGAGACAGAGATAGCTCAGATAAAAAAAGTGAATGAAAATCTTACAAGTCTATGGCACAAAGATATGACATCTTTCCCCTAGTATCTGACTTTGGTGGTGTGTTGGAAGAACCTTTCTGCCAACCTCCATCACAAAAAAAGGTATAATCTTCCCATTTTCAGTACAATTATATATCAGCTCTAGACCAGCAGGAGATCAATATGAAAAGCTGGAAAGGAGCTGTTAAGATAAATATTATTCAGCTGCTAGACACCAATATAACACAGTAAACATTATATAACGAGCAATCATCTTCATCTCCCATTCTACTCCTATGTTAAAGGATTCACCAGGGAGCTTTCAGTGTAACCATCAAGCATTCCTCTATATTAACCAGATCGCTTGCTATCTCCCTGCAGGGTTATTTTAATAAATTATCCATTGCCTCCTTCTAGTGTAATAATCTTATAGCAGATGTGACCCAATATATTAAATTCAATGTTACAGAGAAGTTAACTTTATCCGTTTTCATAGGAAAAACCCCATGTAATTTTTCTTCAACGACTACAGATTTTACCATGTAGCTCAAGTAATGCATGATCACACAACTGCTAGGGTGATTTGTAGTCCAAATCTGGTTAAGCATTAAAATGGTAATAATTCTTTTACATATCATGCCATGGTCTTGCAAGAATAATACCGACAATTTTCAGCAATGGCCTTGGACGTAAGGATAGGCTCTCTACCTAGGATTGCTGCCACAGGACTGCTGAAAACTCCCTCAGAGAAAACAGTTTCCACTGTCAAAGTGACATGCTAGGAAGAAGTCTTATAAGATGCTCCATGCCCTCTTTCTGTTGAAGAGTAAGAGTTGGAAGCGGTAATGTATTAAACATGCAGTAAACTCCACAGCCTGCAGTGTCATCCATTGAGAGATCATGAAATAATTATTTTATATACCTATTTTGGTACATAAAAACTAAAATACCTGGCATATTTTATGTTTTTCTGTGGAAAGGCATCTGACCATCACCAAAAGCAGTGAGTCTTTTTCTACAAAGGACAGAGAAATAGCTTTTGAAATATAATGAATGCACTGCTAGATACACTTCAGACCCTAAGAGCATCATGTGAAAAATAAGGAAAAGTAACCAAATCATTTAAGGTGATTGAATCACTCACTTGCAAAGAACAGTTTAAAAATATTTTGCAAGGGGTGTGGAGGGGCAACATTTACATCTGAATAAGCAAGAACAAAGGGGAAAGTTAGTAGTACAGAGTTTGCCACTGGAAGAGGGGTATACACCACTCCGTAAAAAGAAACATTTATTTTCTAACTAAAGAGGACTTACAGGAAAGCTGGAGAGGAGCTGTTTCTTAGGGAGTGCAGTGACAGGACAAGGGGGAATGAGTGTAAACTAAAAGAGGAGAGATTTAGATCAGATATTAGGAAGCAATTCTTTACTGTGAGGGTGGTGAGGCACTGGAACAGGTTGCCCAGAGAAGCTGTGGAGGCTCCATCCCTAGCAGTGTTCAAGGCCAGGTTGGATGGGGTTTTGGGCACCCTGGTCTAGTGGAGGGTGTCCCTGCCCATGGTAGGGGGGTTGGAACGAGATGATCCTTGTGGTCCCTTCCAACCCAAACTATTCTATGATTCTATATCACCATAGTCCGGACAAGGAATAAAAGTCTTAAAATTGCTACAGCAGAAAATTTGGCCTGAACATCTGGAACTAGGATCTCTGAGCAAGCACAGTAGAACAGACTGCTGAGGATAGCTGTGAAATGCTAATTACTGGAAATTTGTAAGAACAAGTTGTACAAGCACCTGCCAGGAATGATGCACACAGTTGATAAGGCCTTTGCTCAACAGAATAGATGAAGTAAGCATCAGGGTCCCATCTACTCTTATTTTCTACAATTTCTCTAATATACTGCTATATATCAACATGCTTTAGTGCCAGGACTATAATTACACGGGGAACTTCTATTCTCTCATTTGTTAATTAAAGAAATTCTCCCAGAAGCTCACTGTGCCAGTCCTCACTGTGACTGAGATTCCTCCTAGCCCTATGACAGGACTAGGGGGACGGCTGCAAGTTGCGCCAGGGGAGGTTCAGGTTGGAGATTAGGAGGAATTTCATCTCGAAAAGGGTGGTCGGGCATTGGAACAGGTTGCCCAGGGAGGTGGTGGAGTCACCGTCCCCGCGGGTATTTAAGGAAAGGTTGGACGTGGTACTGAAGGACATGGTTTAGTGGGTAATAGGTGGTATGGGGACGGTTGGACTGGATGATCCTTGAGGTCTCTTCCAACCTTAATGATTCTATTCTATTCTATGCCAGCAGCAGAATATTGAAATTCAAAAATACGTGGATAAATTGCAGATTATCTGTTTTGTCTAACAATCACGCTTTTATGTTCTGCGGCTTCTACTCAACCATTAAGCTTCTGTTCATTCCCTTTCTCCTTCCTCCTCCTGTCATCCTCTTCTCCAATCTCTCGCCCTAGAATCATAGAATCACTAAGGTTGGAAAAGACCTCTCAGATCATCAAGGCCAACTGTCAACCCAACACGACCATGTCAGTTTTGTTTTGACCTTGGTCGAAACAGTTAGAGATCTCCTCCTTCACCTGGACTGCCACAAGTCCATGGGGCCGGATAGGATCCACCCGAGGGTGCTGAGGGAGCTGGCGGATGTGATTGCCGAGCCACTCTCCATCATCTATCAGCGGTCATGGTCAACGGGAGAGGTCCCAGATGATTGGAGGTTTGTCAATGTGACACCTATCCATAAGAAGGGTCGTAAGGAGGATCCGGGGAACTACAGGCCTGTCAGCTTGACCTCGGTGCCAGGGAAGGTGATGGAGCAGGTCATCTTGAGGGCAATCACGTGCCATGTC